>OU015498.1:150437449-150854949 GCA_907164885.2 Dolomedes plantarius | reverse complement strand
GTGAGTTTCAACAATGTCCTTGTTTTTTGAACATTATTTGGCTTACCATAAAATGTATTATTTTAGATGTGTCCAAATTATCACAGTTCTTAAAGAATTTGCAAAAAACTCGATTTAACTTATTACGTTTTTCTTTTATGTTCTAGTCATGAGAAAACGCTTAAAGACATCGATTAAGGGGGCACAGGACCTTAAAACTCGACGAAATGACTATAAATATGGTCTAATTCTAACCACAAAAACTGGAATAATATTATTAAAAGAAATTGTCTTTCTTTATACATATAAAGTACATACATTTAAATATGTCATATATAAAAATGGAAATTATCAAGCTATAAATAACTTTTAAGCTAGCAGTTCAGAGTTTTATATGATTAACTAGTGACTAAAAATCATAAATTTCTGTGCGAATCCTAAAATTGAGATATAGGCTTACAGAAAATAACTAATGGTCAGAAAACACTTATATATATACCTGTAATATATATATATATATATATATATATATATATATATACGTGTAATGTAAAACCCAAATAATTATAATAAATACTATTTAAATTAAGAACTCAGCAAAAATTTGAAAAAAATTGTCACAATTATTTACATAATTTTCCCACATAATAAAGCATTCCATAATTGCACATTTTTCAGGTTTTTAAATGTAGACTACCATGAAATATACATATGAGTGTAGTTTTAACAGTTTCCTATTGATAGTTTAAAATTAATGCTGCACACAAACTCAGATTATCAGTTAATCATATAAAATTCTAAACTGCTAATTTGAAAATTATTTATAGCATTATAATTTCCATTTTTATATATGCCATAAAGATATGTACTTGAAATGTATAAAGAAAGAAAATTTCTTTATCTAACATTATTTGAGTTTTTGTGGTTAGAATTAGAACATATTTATAGTCATTTCGTCGAGCTTCAAATACCCCCCTTCAAATGCCCCCTTTAAATACTTCGTTCACAGATGAAGAATCTATAATTAATCCAAAATTGAGGCTCATAATTAATTACCTAAAATAATCGTCGGTGCACTAATTTTTACGCAAGGATCTTCCATCTTTCCAATTTTACATACGGAGCACATTACATATATAACAAGTCATACAAGACGCTTCCAAAAGAACACTGCACTGAATCCTGGAAACTCTCCATGACTGCGTTAGCCTCATAGAAAAGGAGTAATCTAATAATTTCTTTTCAGTCTCTCAGTTACATGTAGCTCTGTTTAGATTCTTCAGTAATTTTATCGGATAACATAACTCGTGTCCTCCTTTTATTGCGCGCTATTGATAACTATTTCATGTTTTCAATTTGCCTTTGGAGTTGCGAGGTCAAGTATTCCAGTTTTGTCACTTAACTCGGTTCTAAATTACGGGACCGGCTTGTAGGGGGTAGTCCTGGCCACCTATATGGTGTCCCTTAAAGGAATGGTTAGTACCCATGCGGCGTGAGTTCGGGCGGTCGTCCTCATCTGATGTTGTTCAATACTGGTCTGGTGTCGGGAAGGCGTTGTCTGCCCAGTAATTCACATTCGGGTGAATGTCTAGCGACAAGTGCCTCCGTATTAAAAAAAAATGTTTTCAGGAAAAAAAGTTTGTCAAAACAAATGTGATTTTGTATTGAACTTAAAAACGCTTTTATAACTAAAAGAAAGAATATGGTAACTCAAAACATATATAAATGCTAATGAAATTACTTAATAAATAAAATTTGACACAAGGAGTGCTAACATAAAAACTTATATTTAATTACCCAAATAACTAATTTCTTCCTAAAAATATTAAATAAATTAATGTTTGATTTCAATATATAATTCAGTAGCTATATCTTGCAAGTAGTGAATGTAAGTTCAGAAACAATGGGAAACTGTAATAACATGAAAGGAACTGGAGCTTTTATCTGGATTGAAGCCTATTAAATGAGATGAACTCTTCTTAAAAGAGAAACGTCATCCATCACAGATTTCTTACTCTTCATTTGTCACGTTTTACTTCCTTTTATTACTTACTTTGTCAATTGAACTCTTCCCAGACAAATGGACATATTATTTATTTGAAAATGGGAATAACAAATATCTTAAAAGATCTGTTGCTTAAGTTTAAAAGAAAGATATTCAAAATACCCGGACAATACTTGCTTGTTGGGTAAATTATTTTCAAACCAGAAATGTAGAACAAAATAATGATATACTATCATTTATTAATCAATGCTTAAGATATTTAACAATTATTTTTTCTTATTTTAGGAAATCCTTTATTTTGTCCACTGAAACATGATCTTGTCCTGAGAACATACGCTCTTGCACATCGTTGTTGACTACTTCACTATCGGAGAACCATTATCAGCAGATATCATAGGGTCGTCTATGAATTAACCGAGATTCGAGGTGTGGCTGAAACACGAAAAATTTTGCATTTTTCTCATTGAATATCCACACTATTGTTGATTGTAACTCTTTAAATGTCTATGTCTTTCTTTCATTCGAGAAGACACCACGGAACATTTCCACTATGCCATAACTTAAGAACTAACAGGTCAGTCGAAATGACTACTCTTAGCATTGCCGGAAAAAGGTATGCCTGATTTTTTTTTTCAATTCTATTATCAGTACAGCGAAAAGACTGAAAGGTGTAACATCGCTAATTTTTTAATCCGTTTATATTATCATTTTTGTTAGTACCAAAGAGTTATAGAACAGATAGCAACTAAATCATCGCTTATTAAGTCTTGGAAAAAAAATGCTATCTAAATTAACTAGTCCTTATCAGAAAAATTCAGAAGGGTAACAGGCGATGCATTTCTAGCCTAGTTTTATCATAAAAAGCAGTTTGAAAGACGTCATTTTCAATAAGCCTAAGGAACAACTTGTCATTGCCTGACGTCATTTTACGCTATTGCACATGTCGAGCTCCGAGCATAATGTCAGGGAAGAAATTTAATTTTATTGACAAGTTTCCATTTCTGTAAAAAATAGAAAATTGCTTTATATCAGTGTAATTTGTCAGTGGTAATTTTATGCACTGAACAAACGCAAATACAGCTTAAACATCGTAAGGTTACTTTTTAATCAAACGTAATATATTACTTTTTATCCGATGATTTGCATTATAATCGATTAAAATTTACAAGACCATTAAAATATACTATACTGACTATTTTATTACTCTTATTTCTTTAGTTGTTAAAGATTTTATTTAAGTGATGACGTTACGAGGTTTTCATTGAACTTATGAAAACTAGATTTTAGTAACATAAAACTACATCTTTTGAAAAAAACATGTGTTAAGCAATTTACAATGCATATATCAAGCATCAGGTTAAGACCATAATAAACGGGGCGTAAATGAAAAGCAAATCAATCTCCAAATGAAGAGAGTCAATATATATCCATAGCTCTCATGGCTTTCTAATTCAGTGTCGACTCGCAGAAGCGAAAGCTCTTTTCTTTCCGACTGAACTATGTTTCTTTCCATATTCCAAATAGCTTCACGTTTTGAAGAAATAAGAAAATTCAAAAGTAAAGTAAATGTCTGACCTAAATTTACTCCCATCACTACTCATAAGCAGGAGTAATACACTCGAATTTCTCACGTTGGCATGATAGTAATTCAGTGACAAGTAATCTTATAAATTTCTGTCACAATATGTGGCTCAAAGTCGAATACAACCTTACATCGGATTATTATTTTTCTCTTTTACTGTTAACTTTTCCATTGGGCAAAAAATTGCGAATCATATTTTGTCAATAAGTATACTCCAACAAATTTGAAAAATTTACTTTAGTTTGAGTGAAGAACTTAAATCAAAAGTCTTACGAAAACTATAATTAACTTTCAATTTTTTTCTTTACTTCCATTAATGTTTATTTTAATGAGCACATAACAAACATGAACAATTATTAGCATATCTTGGAAACATTAATATGATTCAATCCCGTATGGAAAATACTTGAGTAGCACTTCTTGAAGACAACAGAGTGGAATTAAAGTGATATGAAGCGCATCATTATAACAACATGAAATTATGTAGTTTCTCTTTTCTTGGAAGAAATTATCAGTAAACTGTTTCCCAGAAATTTTGTATTCTTATAGTAAATAGTAACATAACTAGAAATTTCGTTGTTTTTTTATAAAAGTATATATAAATTATTAAAATATTTAGTGTATGCAACAAAATAAAAACTTTACTCTCAGGTGACTATTTTAAAAGGTTAATAAAAAATTCCAAAAGTTAAGTTAACTAAAGGCTTCTATTTTGAAATGTATTTGATTATAAATGTAAATGCAATCAATCAATTTATGTTTTCATTACCAAAATCATGGAATAATTTATTTAAAACAGAGAGTGGTATGAAAGAAGAATTTTGTCTCATCATTTTTATTTGAAAATAATAAATTTTAACTTAAAATTTTTCAATTTCCCTACACCATGAATTATCCATGCTTCGAAAATATCTTTAAATTTTCTTCTAAATTTATAAGATGAATAGACTTTTATTTTGAAGTCCTGTCTGTACCCTGTAAAAGTAAAGAAAGCTTTCCACTACAGTACAATGGGGACACTGAATCCGTTCAAACAAAAGGCTTCTCTGCAATATGCTATCCCAATTTCTTGCATGTTTTCTTTTATTTACCTACTGTATATGCAAAATGTCTTGCAGATATCTTTTTTGCAAGGTATTCCCTTCGGATTTAATACTTTTTTTTGCAGTGAAATAACGCTATGAACTTTTTGCTTCAATACCTATACAAAATATAATAAAATAATATTGATTTAAATATTCTACGGATTCTTTGAGTTTACTGCCATGTCCTGTAAAGGGAATTGTTATTGTTAAAATATTACTAACTCTTTCATTTTAATACTTTTTTTTAGAAAAAAAATGTTTCTAGTACTTTTTCGTTAGCTGTACGCAAGTGATATATCGCGAAATAGGATTCTTAAGTCACATTTTCAGCTGTTTTGTTTAATTAACTGTAACTCGCGTGATACGTGTACGTGAATGAACAAAATATTTATGTAAATCTAATTTTTTTCCATTAATAAAATATTTAGTTAGGAGAACAAAAGCCTTTAATGGCCTTCAAGATGTCTTGAAAAAGACTCTTTTTTGTCGTCGCTATACAAATTCAGCTAGTACGATTCAAATGGTGGCGTACCGTTCTTCAATGTTTGCTATATCGCCATTAGGGGCTTCATCACAAATTGTTCAATCTTTTGTGAAGAAAGCAAATAGGGTTTGTGGTTAATTAGTTTCCAATTTGTATTCATGTGAATTTCGGGGTTATTTAGCTGGTTTCTGAACTTAAACATGGTCTTTCTGATGTCTGATGCCCTCTGATCCGCCATCTTCTTCAACAGTTTCGTGTCTGATAATGGTTCAAAATTTAGTCTGTCTATCCCTATAAAATATTAAGTGTACAAGGGATCTTCAATTTATTTTACTCTAAATTTTTAAGTCTATATACAGAATGAAAATAACTGATATTATTTTTGATTACACTGAGGACCCTTAGAATTGAAAGTAAGGATTTTTTGGCAAAATAATGACTGTTTTTCAATTTTTTTTCAAAAATTTTAACATTATTTAAAATTCGCCATGCGTATTCTATATCATTTAAACACTTTAAATAATTTAATATAAGTTTACTATATGTTTATAAAGAAAATTGTTCATTAGTTTATTTTCTTGTATGAATCTAAAGTCTTAAATATTTTTTTTTAATTCTGCCTATTAGTATTTTTATAGATTTTGCCTCTAATTAGTTTATTTCATGGTATATAATTTTGTAAAAAAAAACTGAGGTTTCGAAAAACTATCCACATTTGTATGACAAAAACATCAATTGACAATCCACAGAAATTTGGAAAAACTCAGAAGAAAATGAACTCGTATGGAGAATTTTGATAAATTCTAGCATTTTTGAAGCTTTTATTTCAAAAAACAACTCTTCCACAAAACACTTATCTGAGAATTCCAAGTGACTTCAATGCAGTAAAAAAGAGTATTAATTATACTCATGTGGCATAGTGAGTAAAATTTTGAAAATTTAAAAACACGAGGTTGAAGGTCCCTTGTCCCCTTAAGGGGGTCCGGGACACAAAAATCTTCTAATTTTCGAAAAACAATTTATTGTTTAAAAGATTTTCTGTTTATTTACCGCTTTTAATGACGTTTAAATCATGTTTCTATGTTAATAAGAACAGGAGATATTAATTTTTTATTTGTTTTGAAACATTCTATTAGCAGCCAATCTTAGTTTAAACCTTTAAATGCGTTTTTCCTAATGATGGGTTTTTTCACCATTTCTGGTGTTTAAATTGTTATAAGTAAAGAACCGTTAATGATAAATGACTCAAACTTGGAACTTGTCTTTTTCAATAATTTTACTTTAGTTTTGATTCTGCAAATTTCAAAAAAGATTACTTGTGAAAATATGATATTTTAAAAGTAAGTAAAATTATTATTTTTTAATTTTTACTTTAAATACTTTTATTTTTTTAATTAATATTTAAAAAATTGCTGAATAAAAATCAAAACATATATTTCTGTTTAATTAAATGAAATCTTTTTGTAATTCGAGAAATAAAATTTCGACGATATATACAGAGGCTGTTCGCACATTTTTTAGACGATTTTGGTAAGCGGTAATAAAAAGTCGTTTGCTGCAAAAGAAATAATTGAAATTGTACTATGTTTTTAAAAGTCAAAATTATCGTGTGCGGCTTGAAAGTTTTGTTTTTATTCAAAATGGCGTTTTTAACAAAGCAGTGGTTCGAAGGCTACATTTATGCTCTTTCCGAAGAGAAATATGCATACTCCGTTATCCAAAAAAGATGTTAGAGTCATGGTTTTGTGATATCTAAAGCGTCGATAGGTAATATCGTCAACAAGAAAGGAAAAAAACGTCAAATTGGAGCCTCAAGTGGGAGAAAATTTCCAAACAAGTATCCAAGGAAAAAACGGACATCTTCTACTATTGCAAAGGTACGTTGTTTAATGTTAAAAGAAAATCCCCCTAGTCAAAGGACAGTTGCAAAATCATTAAACTGCTCGGTGTCCACTGTAAACAAAATGATAAACGTTGATTTAAATCTTAAGAAAGCGAAAAAACGCAATGTGCATCGTCTTCTTCCAAATCATATCGCTGAACGCAGGACACGCTGCAGAATTCTATATGAGAAACACTTATCCAAAGAAAAATGGAAAACAATTGTCAGAATAGATGAATCATGGGTGTATTTAAATGATTGCAACAAAAAAAGAGCCATTTATTATCAAAAAAGGGGAGAAAAAAATTTAAGTACATGGTTCAAAGAATCGAAAGAAAGTTTTTCTAAGGGATTCATGATTGTCGCTGGTTTTTATTATAATGGCAAGTTAAAAATAAAGAGAGTGGAAAAAAATGTCAAGATTAACTCCAAATACTTTCAGGAACATATTTTATCGCCAATTTTTCTGAATGAAATACCATCGCTTTACCCATAGTGCCATCAGTCTGTGAGACTCCATCAGGACAAAGCTAGCAGTCACACATCAAAATCCACTGTAAATTTCCTAAAAGAAATGGAACAAAAAACTGGTATCAAGACCATATCCTTCACTGATATCCCTACTAAATCTCCCGATGTATCACCTACGGATTTTTGTGCTTTCGGACTTTTAAAATCTGCATTATCCAAACGTCGTCCCAAAACCCTTACAGGTCTCTGGAAAGCTGTTCAGAAGGAATGGGATAGAATACCTCTTCAAAAGGCATTATTATCCTGGAAATTGCGGTGTCGAAAGATAGTTCAGAATAAGGGATGTCAAATAGAACATTTAAAACATAAGAATTTTATGTAATTTAGTTTTGTGAATACAATATACATCGTCTAAAAAATGTGTGAACAGCCTCTGTATATTTCGACGAATTATAACGATTTTAAATTACACCACTTTAAAAAAAATTTTAATTTTAATTTTTTTAAAAACTTTATGAGAAGTTTTATGAGGTGATTTTGTTTACAGATTATATGATTAACTATCACTAAAAATTTCAGAATTCTAACCCAATAAATAATTTTTAAAAAAATGAAAATTCAGTTAGTCTCTTCTAACGAAACTACCGCAGGTTATTAATGTAGGATTACTTACCGTTGCTTACCTCTTTTGTATGTATATATATATATATATATATATATATATATGTCTATATATGTCAAAATTTTGACAGATCTTAGTACTTTTCCGTTTAACTTGTCCAAGCTATAGACTAGGTTTGGCGTGCTGCCAAAATTATAACTCGCGAGGACGGATGGACGGACAGTTTTAGCGTCTGAAATTTTCCTTCAGCATGACCGTTATGGAGGAATGTAATCCTACGTTAAAATTGTGTTCCGGACACCTTTAAATTGCTTTCCTGGCGTTATTAGGAGGTGAGTTTTCATTCTCACCAACAGCGATACTTGTTATTGCAAACGCCAAATGCTCCCGACTACCGGCAAAACACCCATTTTCAATTTTTTTGAAGTTTTAGAAAAACAAATCCACATGTATAGCCTAAATCTTATAGTTATGAATTAAAGGAAATTTATAAAGGTTTAATCTTTTTTTATGATGACTAACTATATGTTATTAAAATAGATGTCACTGTATTTATATAAGTTGGAATGCGGTTGCAATTGCTTTTATACTTAAAGAATACATGATTTTCGTTTTAGAAGAGGCTTAAATTTTTCCATACATTAGAGGTCTCATTTTGAATAAAAATCCTTTGGTTTCCTGCATTGCAAGGAATATTTACAGAAAGTCTCAATACCAAGAATCTTATACCTTTCTAGGTTTTCTGAAAGTAAAACTTTTGCAAAAATAAACATATATAAGAGGATAAAATTCGAGATTTATTATTTCACAAGCGGAATTATGTATTATAGTTTAAATTCATGGAAAATGATTCATATTTTGAAATGACTCTTGCGTATTATGAATTGAATTTTTAAACCAATACACAAATCATGAATTCATCTGCAGTATCATGAATTTTCGATGGCGTAAAATGTAATAATCACAATGGATAACAGACCTGCCGTGAGGCATACTAGGGAGCTGATTACTGATCGCTCGACGCTAACCTGCCCGGCAAAACGGCCGCATGGTATCTAGTCGTTGCCGGCTAACGCCAATAATTAAGATACCGTTCACTCATGAGTCTTAGTTTTAGCTTTTCGTTTGATTTTTTACTCTTGGAATTGTCTGAGGTTTTCTTGGATGCATTCACCATAATTGCGATCTATAGTAGATAAGATATTAGTTTAATTACCAATCTTGGTGGAGGAATGAGAGCCAATTTGTTTACGTTCTTTAATTTGGAGGGGGACTAAAATCTAGTTTACCTTTTTTTGCATTGAGTCGTCCAGCTGCATTTCGTCTAGCTTTTGCGTTCCTGTGGTTCTGCGACTCCGTGTCCATTTTTTTTTTTTTTTTTCCATTTTTTTTTTTTTTTTTTTTTTTTTTTGTTTACATAGGTTACAATAGTACAATGGTTACATTAGGATACAGTGTATGACTGATACATAATATTGTTACAATGAGTGTTACTGTTGCTCTTTTGTTGTTGAAGTTGCATTTGTTTAGTTGATGTAACCTTGGAGTGTGAAGAAGTTGTATGTGAGCAGGTGACAATGCGTTTAAGTTGTTTCAGTCGGGTAGTGTTGAGCCATTAATTTTGTGAGCATCTTGATTAGTATTTTGGAGCAGTAGTAGTCGTTGTAGAATTTTGACGGTGGCCAGGTGTTTGCGCCTGGCGGTAGGTCTCTGCGTTCATCTTGAAAGTGTGGACAATGGAAGATGCAATGATCTATTGTTTGAGGCAAGCCGCAGGTGCATGTGTCTGGTTTGTTGAAGAATCTGTTTTGGTAGGAGCCGAAGCTTCCGTGTTCTGTTATCGCTTGGTTGATCCAGAAGTTGCCTTTTAGTCTTGTTGTTGCTATTATTGGATATATTTCGTGTACTCTTCTTCCTTTTTCTGAGGTGTTCCATCTGGTTTGCCAAGTTTTTAAAGCTTCTGTGTGTAGCAAATTTTTCACGTGTTCTTTTCTGTTTTTGTAGCTGTTCGTGATTATTTCCAATTCTGTGGCTTCTTTAGCTAATTTGTCAACTTCTTCGTTTTGTTCATGTCCAACATGCGCCTTGACCCAGTGAAAGTTTATGTCTATTTGATTGGTTTTGATGATGGTTTTCAGGTTCTGTATTTCTTCGTCGTCTGTCTTGTGTGAGTGTAGTGCTTGAAGCGCGCTTCGTGAGTCTGTGAAGAGGTCTATTTTTGTCAGTCCAGCTTCTTTTGCGTCGTTTATAGCCATTTTCATTGCGTGGATTTCCGCTATGTAGGAAGTCGAGTTGTCAGATATTCTTTCTTTTATTTTCTTTATTTTTTCTTGCTTGTTGTACCTTATTGCTCCTGCGCCTACCCGATTGTTTATTTTTGAACCATCTGTGTAGTAATAGTCTTCATTTTGATACGTGCGTTTTCTGTCCCAGTTGTGTGTTGTAATGTCTTTTATTTTTCTGATTTTGTTGACTTTTGTTTCTGTGTTGTCAAAGTTATATTTCTCGCCATCTATTTCTTGTTCTGTTCTTTCTTTGTAGAGTAGGTACCAATCTTGTTCTTGCTTAGCTCTAATGTCTAGAGGTATACATCCCGCTAAGATTGCTAGCGTGTCTGTAGCCACTGTTTTATAGCATTTTGTGATCATTAGAAGCAGTGGGCGTTGTGTTTGTTGGAGTTTTTTATTGAATTTTTTGGTGTTATAGTACCAAGCTTGTACTCCGTGGAGCAGGATTTTCTCTATTGTTATTTTGTAGATTTCTTTTATTATTTCTGGCTTTAGACCCCACGTTTTTCTTGAGAACCTTTGTATTTTGTACATTAATGCTATTGATTTTTCTTTCACCATTTTTAAGTGGCTGTAGAAGTTTAGGTCCTTGTCTATTAGTACTCCAAGATATTTTATTTCTGTTTTGTATTTTATGTTTTCTCCGTTTATTTTTATTGTTGGTTTTCTTGATACTTCTTTTTTTGATGTGATGATTGTGTAGGTGCACTTATTCACGTTAAATTGAAGTTCGTTTTTTCTGGCCCAAGCTTCGCATTTGGATAGTATTTTTCTGGATAGTTCTTGATATTTGTATATTACTGGGCTTTTGATTAATATTAGTATGTCGTCTGCAAAGGCTTGTAGATGGTATGTTTTGTCGTTGTTGCAGTCTTGTAGTAATTCATTTATGATTATTAGCCAGAGAATGGGGCCGAGTGAAGAACCTTGGGGAACACCGACGTTGTACTCCCAGTCGCCGTTAGTTAGTAGTATTTTTCTATCTGTGAGGTAGTCTATTATGGTGTATAGTAGGGTGTCTTCTAGGTTTAGTTTTTTTAGTTCTTCTATTAATCTTGTTCTTTTTATTGAGTTGAATGCACTTTTTATGTCCAGTGATATCATACACGTGTTGTTTTTTGCTTTTCTGTTTTCCTTTATTGTTCTTAATGCCTTGCGTAGTGCGTCTGATGTTCCCATATTCCTTCTGAATCCGTATTGTTTATCTGATAGTAAATTGTTTTCTTCTAAGTGCTCCACTAGCCTGTTTGTGAGTATTTTGTCATAGACTTTCCCCATTACTGGTAGTAAGCAGATTGGTCTATAGTTGCTTGCTTGTGTGTGGTCTTTTCCTTCTTTTGGGAAGTAGACTATTTTTGCTGTTTTCCATTGTTTGGGGAATTTGGCTATTTTCCAGCATGCGTTGTATAATTCTATTAATGTTGCGGTGTTGCTTAATTCAATTTCTTCTATTATACTTGTGGTGAGTCCATCATAGCCTGGCGCTTTGTCTTTTGCCATTTCTTGTAGTATTATTTTTATTTCTTTTCCAGTTATTTCATTCTCTGTGTTTGCTGCTTGGTTTCTTGTTTGTGATGAGGTTGTATTTTCATTTTTTGTTTCAAAGTGGTAGCTTGCCAGTATTTTTTCGATTTTTTTGCTGTCTGTGTGAAGTATTCCGTTTTCGTCTTTTACTCCTTCTATTATTTGTTTCTTGTGCGTTTTATCTCTTATTATTTTGTATATTGTTCCGAATGTATCTTTTACTGTTATTTTCTCCAAGTATTCTCTGTATGTGATTCTTTTTGCCTCGAGCAGTGCTTTCTTGTATTTTGCTCTTTCTCTTTTGTATATTGTTTTACGGATGCTTCTTTCATTTTCTTCAGTTGTTCTCTGCATTTTTCTTCTTAGTGCCCTGACTTTTCTACGTTGAATGTTTAGTTTCGGTGACCACCAGTAGACGTTTCTTTGACCTTTATTTTTTAATTTGTGTTTCTTGCATAGGTTTGTTATTTCTTCTGTGAATTTATTTACTATGGTGTCTAGTTCTTGTGTTTGAAAGTTCCCTTCATAGTCTTTTAATTTTCCGCTTAGTTCGGCTTTAAATTCTGGCCATTTTAATGTTTTTATATCCCATCGTGTTGTGTATATTTTGTAGTCCGTTGGTGAGTCAAATTCTATTTCAAAAGTTATTGCGTTGTGATCCGTCAGGTTATGGTCATCTTTTACTTTCCAGTTTTTTATGTGTTCATCTTCAATGCCTTTTGTCATTGTGAGGTCTATCCAGCTTTGTCCTGTTGGTCCATTGAATGTTGGCGGGGAGTCTGAGTCGTTTAATATTTTTAAGTCGAAGAGTGCCGCTAGTTCTATTATCGCTTGGCCTCTTTCGTCTGTGGGCCTTTGTCCCCAGATTGTTGATTTTGCGTTTAGATCTCCCATGATGATGAATTTTTCTCTTCTGTTTTCGTTTAGTAGTGTTCTTAGTGTGTTGAGGTGTGGTTCTGTCCTGTCGAGGTCGCCTCTAGGAGATGGTGGAAGGTATAGTGTGATGATTATTAGGCTGTTTCCATTGAGGTTGACTTTTATTGCTACTAGATGGTCGCTTAAGTGAATCTTGTAGAAGTCGTATTTGACTTTTAAGAGCAACACTGCTTTCGGGTCTATGTCTGCTTTTATTGTTGTATATGTGTTTGGTATGCCTCTGATGTAGTTGGGAGCTGCTTGGACTACGTGTGGTTCATTTAATGAGATGCAATCCAGGTCTTGTGAGATTATGTCGTTTGCCAATTCAAATGCTGCTAGAAATGATTTGTTTAGGTTTAAGTGCAGGAATTTGAAGTTTTTTGTGTTGCCTTCAGCCATAGCATATTCTTGATTTCATTTTCTCTACCTCCATGATCTTAATTTTGCATGATGTTGCGGTAGGTAAGTGGTTTGTGTCAAAGTTTGTTTTGTTTAAGGCATTGTGGTATGTGCAGTTTCCGCAGCTTGTTTCTGTTTGGCAGTTTCCTTCGTGGTCTTGTTTTCCGCAGTTCTTGCATGTTTTTTTGTTTTTGCATATCTTTGCTAGGTGGCCATGCCTCCAGCAGTTGTAGCAAGTTAGGGGTTTTATATATTCTTTGATGTTATATTTTTGCCAGTCTAGTTTGATTTTTCTTTGTTGTTCTATTTTCTTAAATGTTTCTCCGTTTAGGCTGATTATCCAGTTTTCTCCCCTGTTTGTTTTGAAACTAGTTATAATTTCTAGCTCTGATTCTGCCAGTTCTTCATTCTGTTCTTTTAGTCTTTCTTTAATTTCTTCTTTGTCGTATGTAGTTTGAACTCCGTATATTATTATTTGCGGGTTCCTTTTTTTTGGTTTTTCAATTGTGTAGTTGTTATTAAGTGCGTCCTTTTCTTTAAATTCCTGTATTAGTTTTTCTAAGTCTTCTTCCTTGTCTGTACCAATAAGTAGGCCTCCTTTGCCTATTTTTCTAAATTTTGTTATAATAAGAAATATTTTGACACATCTTAGTACTTGTCGTTTAACTTTTCCAAGCGATAGACTAGGTTTGGCATGCTGCCAAAATTATAACTCGCGAGGACGGATGGACGGACAGTTTTAGTGTCTGAAATTTTAAAGGCAGAAATTAATTAAACTATTTTTAGCAATAAAGAGTTGTTGATAATACAGTTAGAAATAATATGGAATATAAGCTAATACACAATGTTTTTTCCATACTCTGTGCAAATAAGAAATATTTTGACAAATTTTAAATGCAGAAATTAATTAAACTATTTTTAGGAATAAAGAGTTGTTGATAATACAGTTAGAAATAATATGGAATATAAGCAAATGCACGATGTTTTTTACCATGCCCTGTGCAAATATGAAATATTTTGACTAATTTTAAAAGCAGAAATAAATTAAACTATTTTCAGGAATAAAGAAATGCTGATAATACAGTTAGAATTAATATGGAATATTATTTGAATTTAGATAGAAAGATTATTGGGAAAAATAGTAGAAAGCTGCTAAAATGATAGTAGAGAAGGATTATACTGCTAGAACTGTAAATTTGTCTACAGACATATTAATTTAATAGAAGATTAGTAACAAAGTTAAAGGAGTATGACGATATAGGATATCGGTAGAAAAATAGAAAAGGCCAAAGAAAGTTGAAAATGATGATTGCACTTTCCTTTTCTCTCCATTATTATGACAAAAGAAGGATGTTTTTAAAAAAGGATATCAAGGGAAAGAAGGATGTTTTTGAAGAAGGATATCAATGATAAGAATTCTTTAAGGAAATTATATTAAAAAAATAGGATATTTTAAATTAACATAATGACTAATTGGAACTGGAAAAATAAATAATAATATAAAATATTTAAGAAAAACTAGCTAATACAAATATAGATGACTTGCCATTTTAAAATAAAATACAAATAAAAAGTCATCTGAGCGCAAAAAAAAGTTTTTTTTAATTTATTAAACCATACCAACCCAACAATTTGGTGATACATCAAACAAAATTTATTTGAAATAACAAACTATTTTTCCATCATATGAAAAGGATTTATCTTATAAGTAGGGTTTTTTTTATTTGGGGGGGGGGGGGGGCTCTGTCTGCCATCTTGGATTTTTAAAGCCAATATTGGCTTGAAAAAAACACTGCTTTAAAGGGCCAGTTTTTTAAATGGGCTTTAAAAACTGGCTTTTCGGTGTTTACATTTTTTTTTTCTCGTCGATGTGCAAAAACATCGTAGCCGCGTTTTTATTAATGTGGTACCCCCAGAAGGCACAATTCACGGATTTTTTTGTACATCATAAAAATACTAAAAATATATTTTAAAACATTTTGCAACATAAATATTTAAATTTCAAGTAGAAATACAAATTGAGAGAATTTTAACAAATCTTAAAAACATACTAGCTGAGTGGCAACCCGATGTGTTGCATTCTCGATTTAAAATGATATAGTTTCACGTATTAAGGATTAAAAACCGTTTAATCACTTTTAAAAATATATTAGAATTTTTGAAAAACGAAATAATAATTTAAAATTCTCTTTCTCAAATTTCGTTTTTTGGGTTTTGAAATAATTCTTTCAAATTTCCGTTTTTAAATTGTGCTTATTAGACAAAAAAGAAATTCATTCAATTAGAATAATCTCTAAAGGTTTTAACTTCTCATTTCCTAAAACTAAAAATTTTCTGGAGTTCAATTATTAAATGACTCGTTCTCAGACTCGTTCTCAACTAATTTTTATTTTCCTTTCGGCAACTGAGCAGAATTTCTTTTGAAGAGTAGAGTTCCTGGGTCTATTGTCTTTAACTCCTGTCTCAAGATGCTTATTATCAATGTATATGTGCTCAATAGAAAAAAAAAATATTAAGAAAAATTAATTTTAAAGTTACCAGTTACATTACTATAAAAATTAAGTTTAAAACCTTCAAAAAGTAGAAGGGTAAGATATATTTCAAAATTAGAAGTATATTAGGATTCAATAAATTAAGATTAAAATTAAGAATTAAAAAAAATTAAAGAAAATAAGTTGAATTTAATTATAAAGTTACGGAAAATATGGCCCTCAGCAAACAACATGGAAAGTTTGCTTAATAAAAGATAAAATAATTAAAAGATAAAAAGAACTTTTTTTATACTATGTTTTTAAATTTTCCGTTGAATCATATAAACTTGAAAATTCTATGAATTAATAAATACTTTTAAAATTTTTTTTTTATAAATTATCCTATCAACTTGAAAGAAAATGAAGTTAATTGGAAGTTAACTTTCCTTTAACTTTTCGTTCCCGTTCCGGCCGATAGATGTCTGCACCAGTCTACAAAACAAAATTAACTGAAAATAACTCAAAATTAATTTAATTCTGCTTAAAGATGGCTAAAATTATTATAAATGTCATTGTGTAATGGTAAAACTCATCGTAAATTGCCATCGTGTTCTGAGCTAATCTAAAAGTTTCAAATGTCTAGCTAGTCGGGAAGTTAGTTAAAAATCGATTGCAAGATTTGAACTGGACGAACACACACAAACAAACACGAAAAAAAGTTAATAAAAACATGGTAAAAAAAGGACCTGTGCAGGATCAAACAATTCGTAATGAGATGATTGCAGAATTCCGCGGGGTAAAACAAAAAATACCAAGATAGGGAAACTTGGTAGATGCGACAGCACCCACAATGTAGGGTTTAACAAGTCAGCGCGATGGCACTGCGCCACGGCAGCACACAAGCAGGTGAGCAAGATGGGATGTGAGTCGCGGTAAGGCCGAATGTAAATATAAATCTCGGGTTGAAAAAGTGCTTAAAAATAGAAGGACAGTTCTGACGAATTCAAAATTGGAGCTGGAAGAATCTTCATTAGTTGCTCATTAATTAGAAACAAATTTCACGAACTTGCTGCAGTTATTAGAGAGTAAATTAATAAGTGGAAAATTAGGATCTCGGCATTCAATTAAAAGTGAGTTTTGCAAGTACACTCTTTTACAATGTCAACATTTTTTTATTAAATGTATTTGGTATATTTTGGAAGTTGAACATCTAGCAAATGCCGATAAATCGTAAAATTGACATCAATAGGTGCAGAAAACCGAAATACACTGAAGTGCCACTGAATTAGGGAGAGTAAATCCTATGCAAATTGTGTAGCGCTGCTCATCATGTATGCGCAAGTGAGGGCACTGTGGTAACTGCATATATAGCGTGTACTGTGGTTGTTCTGAGTTGGTTGTTGGAATTGCCAGTATGGGTAAACTGCCTGATTTAGACGCCTTCGATCGCGGACAAATCGTAGGTGCGCGAAGCATGGCCATTCAATTTCCGAAATCGTCAGACAGCTAGGATTTTCAAGGTCGACAGTGTCAAGAGTGCACCAAGAATACATGGATGGTGAAAAAAAAACTATTGATCGGGCAAACTGCAAAGGACAATTAGCCTTGACAGTGCGTGGTGAGAGACGGCTAAGGCGTATTGTACGTAGCCAGCGAAGCCAAACATTAGCTCAAATTACCACCCAGTTTAATGACGGTGCTAGTCGTACAGTCAGTAAACGGACTGTGCGACGCTCGCTTCATCGTATGGGTTTCGGGAGCTGTCGACCTAAGAGAGTACCATTGCTCTATACTCGCCATCGGGCTGCACGTCTTTCCTGGGCAAGAGAGCACAGAGACTGGAGTGTAGAGGACTGGAAACGAGTAGCATGGAGTGATGAGTCTCGATTCCGACTACTTAACGCCGACGGGAGGCTGAGAATATGGCGTCAGGCTCATGAAGCCATGGATCCTGCATGCCTGGCTGGAACTGTACAAAGGCATGGTGGCTCAATCATGGTCTGGGGTGTTTTTCGTGGCACAGTTTGGGATCTTTGGTGCGTGTACCAACCTCCTTCAATGCAATTCGGTAAGTAGAGTTTCTGGGTGATCATCTCATTCCGTTTATGCTGTTATGTTATCCGCAGGGTAATGGAGTTTTCCAGCAAGACAACTGTACCTCTCACAAGTCCCGGTTGGCTACTGGCTGGTTGGATGAGCATTCCTCTGACTTCTCTGTCATGAATTGGCCACCTAAAAGCCCAGACTTAAATCCTATTGAGCATCTTTGGGATGTTTTGGAACAAGGCGTGAAAGGCCATCACACAGCACCAAAGAACCTTACTGATTTATGGACAGCTTTAGCCAATATTTGGCAAGCCATTCCCGTGGAACATTTCCAGAAACTTGTTGAATCTATGCCTCGTCGTGTGGTAGCCGTTATCAAGGCCCAACTCGTTCCTAGGTAGGTATCCCTAATTCAGTGGCACATCAGTGGATTTGTCCAACAAAATTGTCGATTTCGTGAAATTCGGAAAACTGCTTTGGGGAAAAAGCTTCGTTTGCAATGAAAAAGATCTATAACTTTATAAAAATGTGTATATCTTTAAAGATGAAAAGTTGTAGAACACATAAAAATAAAAAAAAATTGTCGATTGGAGGACGGAAAAGTTGAATTTTGCATGCATGTTAATAGTGGAAATTTGCGAAACGGAAAGGATCTGGCCTACCTGGAATTTCAGCTATTTCTGTTGTCGGCTTCTTTTGAGTTCGGCAGTTCTAATTTAATAATTAAAAAAGTTTAAAGTTTTGAAATTTGAGTATAGCATCAGTTCACGCGTCATGTCCATTCGCGTATATCGGTACCAGTCGCGATATCCTGCTATGCTCAGTTCGCGAGATTTGCCCGTTCCCGTATCTGCTCACTAACTAACATTTCTTTACCTTCAGCTGTTAATAGTAAGACTAGCTTAGTGGCAACCCGATGTGTTGCATTTTCGATTTAAAATGAAATGGTTTTATTTCTTAAAGATTGAAAACTGTTTAATCACTTTTAAAAATACATTGGAATTTTTTAAAAACGAAATAATGGTTTAAAATTCCCTTTTTCAAATTTTGGTTTTTGGCTTTTGAAATAATTCTTTCAAATTTCCGTTTTCAAATTTTGCTTTTTAAACAAAAAAAGAAGTTCATTCAATTAGAAAAATATTCTAAAGGTTTTAACTTCTCCTTTCCTGAATCTAAAATTATTTCTGGTGCTTTAAAATTATTTCTGGATTTCATTTATTAAATAACTCGTTCTCAAATAATAATTTTTCATTTTGGCAACATGACCGAATGCAAATAGAAAATCTCATGGACGAAAAAGTGCTTAAACAATAGAAAGACAGTTCTCAGGAATTCAAAATTGGTGGCGGAAGAATCCTCATCAGTTGCTCATTAATTAGTAACAAATTTGACGAACTTGCTGGAATTATTAGTGAGTAAAATATTAAGTCGAAACATTACGAACTTCCCATTCAGTTATATTAAGATACTATGGCGATCAGCGCGGGAAATTTCAAAAGTGAGTTTGGTAAGTACGCTTTTTTAGAATGATAACATTTTTTTTATTAAATGTATTTGGTATATTTTTGAAGCTGAACATCTAGCAAATGCCGATAAATCGTAAAATTGACATTAATAGGTGCAGAAAACCAAAATATTTGTCCATCAAAATTGTCGATTTCGGGAAATTCGGAAAACTGCTTTGGGGAAAAACCTTCGTTTGCAATGAAAAACATTTTTAACTTTATAAAAATGTGTATATCCTTAAAGATGAAGAGTTGTAAAATACATGGAAATAAAAAATTTGTCGATTGGTTTGCGAAAAAGTATAATTTTGCGTGCATGAAAATAGTGAAAATATGCGAAACGGAAAGGAGCTGGCCCACCCGGAATGTCATCTGATTCTGCTGTCCGCTTCATTTGAGTTCGGTGGTTTAAATTTTGTAATTTAAAAAGTTTAAAGTTCTGAAAGTTGAGGGTGGCACCAGTGCACGTGTCTTGTCCATCCGCGTATATCTGTACCAGTCGCGATATCTTGCTATGCTCGGTTCGAGAGATTAGCCCGTCCCCGTGTCAGCTGACTATCAAACTAACATTTGATTACCTTCAGCTGTTATTATATAGATTAACACATAACACACATTTTCAGATACTTTAAAATGGCACAAATTTGAAAATAAACATTACCAAAAAATCATTTTTTAAAACATTTTGAAACACAAATAATTAAATGTTAAATATAAATGCGAATTGAGAACACCGGAACAAGTTCGAAAAATACTTAAAAATGGTACAAAATTTAAAGAGAAACATGATAAAAATACCAAATTTTTTTAAAAAATAATATGATTCGAACGTTTAAAATGAGCACACAAAACCTAAATCAGTCCCAGAACCTTATTACATCTACCAGTACTGAAAAAATACTAACGTCCAGAAATAATACTAACAAAGAGGGGTTGCCAGCGGAATTAATTCTTAGAAATATTTCTCACACCAGGAAAACACGAAAAATCGCCAAACAAAGTAACTTAAAGAAGGCAATCGGTGACCCCAAAACCCTACTCTCCCCACAAAGGGATTAAATTAACCCTATTAAGCCAAAATATGCGAGCCACACTAAATTATTAATGCTTCTGAAAGTAAGTGACCCTTCTGAAAGTAAGTAAACAATTCACTAATAAACAGGAAAACCAACGAACACTCGTTCATTGCACTGATGAAGAAGTTCCTTTGTAGCTCCGAAGCGGCCGTATGCAAAATAATTGCATCTTATTTGTGCTTTACTTACGTTGGTTTTCCTGTTTATTCCTCTAGCAAAAAGGTGGCATATTTTCTTTTCAAAACAATTCACTATTTAAAAAGACATAGTTTTGTCAATATCAGTAGCAGAATATTCTTCGTCAGGGAAAAAGATGCATTGGAATTTCCTCAAGTGAAAAACAGAGTAAAAATAACATGAAACTTGTTTTGCTCTACGAACTTGTGTATATTCATTTGCTCCAGGATTATTTTATAGAACAAGCAATCCAAAAAGGAAATAAGATTATTTTGAAACATTAATTGAGTATATATAAGACCCAAATTTCCGATAAACCAAAAATTATACTGTTTTAAAAATCAGAATATTTAAACTTAAAAGAAATTATTCCAAACTGAATGATTATTCCAAAATAGAAACTAACATATTTCAGCATCATTTAGAAAGCATCATCTGTGAAACATCTGGAACCCGCCACCCCTGTAAACGGCCGTGTTTTGTTCAGAACCCATTAAAGACTCCATATAGACAATATTATAGAAGAAACCCCACAAAAACGTAAAACAGATTCACTATATATATACGAGGTGGTAAAAGGCAGAAGTGGCGTAAGTCAGTAAGTCAAGTAGTGTAAGTCCAAAGAGTCAAAAATTGCACTATAAATTGAACAAATTATAGATCATAATAATTATTATAATATTGCAAATAATAATTACTTACAATTACACACACACACACACACACACACACATATATATATATATATATATATATATATATATATATATATATATATATATATATATATATATATATATATATATATATATATATATATATAATCTTTATAAAATATCACAAACTGCGTAATTTGATTATGAGAACAACCTTTTTTAGAATTTAATAATTTTGATACTAATAATATTTCGTGTTAAATTTTTGTGGAAAATATCACAAAGGAATAATAAAAGCTATCTCCTTTAAATTGCTTTTTTTTGTCACTTCACTAAAAACTTTTTTTGAAGCGTGGGTGTGTTATTTTAAATAACAAATGGTGACATATTTTAATTAACTTTACATATTTTCTAGACTTTTTAATTAAAGTATTCTCTTATTTCTATCTTCCAGTGCTCTGAAAGTTTTGTGTTTGTTTTTTTTCCGTTCCGGCAATCAGTTTAGTATATATTTTTTCCAATTTGTACTTTTAATTTTCTTAAAAAAAAAAAGGAGTTTTTCTATCAAAATTCTCACCCATATTGTTCAAATTACCCATTTCTACATATTGAAATCTTTTCTATATGTTTATTTCAAAGGATACTTTATCCTTTCAAAAAACTGCAGTTTATTCATAAGAAACTACATCTTTTTTAAAGAAAAAAGTACATATCATATTTTATAATACATGTTTTCTTTATATTGCATTATATGTGAGCAAATGTTTAAAGTTTGCAGATAGTGAGAGAGTTTGAAATTCAATAGTAAAGGTTTAAACCATAGATAATTTTCATTCATGTCACGAAAACTATGTCTTTATCTCAGCTATATCTTTAAACTATATCATAAAACTACATCTAAATAGTTACTGTCGTGTTTTATTAATATCTTTATTTCTTTATCATGCGAAGAAGAGTTTGACTGCAATATATAATAATTGTGCAGAAAGAAATCGCCTAAGAAGAATGAAATGTGTTCATCACCAGGAATTAAGTACACATTTCATTATATAAAGAGACACTCTTTTGTTCCATTAGTCTTTGTTTTATGAATAAAAATATATTTATTTGAAAATCTTAGGTATTGTTGAAAGATTAGCTAAAAATTCTTGACAAACTGAACTAAATTTTAAAGAAAGTTTGATGATTAATTTAGTGATGATTGTTCAAGATATTTTTTAATTTATGTAAAAAACTTTTGCCGATTTTACGGAACTATAATCAATAAATTGCAAATATTCCCTGACTAAAATCCGAATATGTTGTGTTTATCTACATAGATTACGGAATAACTTTCTCACTTACCCCTCTAAGTAACTGTTCCTAGCTATATAAATCAGCAGGTTCAATTTTTTTTTCATATTGAATAAGTGTGTATTTAGAAACATTTTTAATGCAGTTTTAATTAAGTTTAATGACCCATCATTTTAATGTTAGTGTAATTTAAACTATAAAACTTTTAATTGTTATTTAACACATTGTTGACTGGCAATTTTGTTGACCGGTCACGCTCACTAGGTGTCACGCTATACACAAATTAACTTGTAACAGATTTAACACGAGTTAACTCGAATTAGCTTTGAGCAAAACAAGAGTTAACTAGTTAATAGTCATAAGCGTTTTTGCAGGATAACACAAGTTTACACGTGTCCGGTCAACAATGTGTGAATTGTAATTTTTCGTAATGTCTATTGTAAAATGCAGATACAAATTTATGATATAAACTAGCTGAAAACCCTTACTTTGCTACGGAGTACGATCAATGTATGCAATTGGTGTAAAAAAATGGAAAAATATATTTAAAAAAATATCGTAACGGATATTTTTATAGACAAAATAATGTAGAAGAAAATATTCAAATTAAATCTAATAGAACATAGTAAAGAATATAGTACAATTAATATAGTATATTTTCAGGAACATATCTTTTACTGTATTTTAATATTTTTTTGGATAATGTCCAATCGTCTGCTGCATTAGCAAGAAAAAAAATTGTCTATTTCGTTATCATGCACGTGACGATAAATTAATTTAAAGTACCAGAAAAAGAAATCACGTGACCAGAATTTAATAACTTAAATTCTAAAAATTAATCTTTAAAAATTCACTATAAATCAGAAAATTAAGGTGAAGATTCAAAAAAGATTTCATTTTAAAGGAATTTTTATGATCTTTCTCGTGATATAAATTGTATAACCCTCAAATTATTATTTTAAATGCAAACTTAAAAAAAGTTACTAAAACAGCTTAAAAATTTAATTTTAAAAAATCTAAGAATTTTTCAAAATTCTTTCTTAGTGCACCCTTACGCTATAAGAAGAATCGCCATGCAAAATTTCAGTCCTTTAGGTCCAGCGGTTTGGTCTGTGGGTTGTATGTCAGTCAGTCAATCAGTCAGTCAGTCAGTCAGTTACGGAACTGTTTTATATATACAGAATTCAGTTACTAATGTAACTGAATTCAATTAGCATTAAAAAGGGATTTCTCTTAATAATGTTTAATTTCTGAGTAAAACTCTAATATAAATAAAAAATGAGGTGTTATAAATGAAATTGCTTTTTGTTGTAACGATACCACTTGCTGAATCTTTAATTTACCAGGATCGTATAGATTTTTAGGTTAGCAAAATTAACTATATTACAGAAATAAAATTCCAGAAATAAAATAACTTCATGATAGTTGAAATAAAATTCACTTCCAAGTAACACTCAACTCAGAAAATTGGACTAAGACAAAGGATATTGAGGCAAGAACTAGTTTATTAAAAGATTAACATATATAGATGACTTACATCTGCTCCTGGTTATTTACAAGGTAAGGGAGCTTTACCATAACACAATCTTTTATGCCAACACAAAGAGGGAGCACATTTCCCTGGCACTTAATGAATGGGATAAATTCACATATAACAAGGATTGTCATTTCTTTACATGGTGGTTGGCAAACCAAAAAAAAACTTAAACCTACATGTGGAGCTCCTTAAATAAAATTTCTTTAAAATGGACTAAAAAAAATAAAATAAAATAAAACTTGCATTACCTCGCGTCATAAGGGCTGAAAATTAAAATAGAGGGGAAATAGGAAGTAAAGGCATAGTAAAGCAGAAAGCAATCGAGGGGTACCCCGGATGGAAAGTCTTTTACAGCATGGGATGGTCAGCAGGGGCTGCGCATTGTTCCATAGTCCCAGGGCTCTTCCATTCCTTCAATCAAAAGTAGGCCGGGTGTCTTACGGAGAGCGCCGGAGCATGAAAAAGTCTCCTATAGGTTACTGCCAGCGGGGGAAGAGTGTTCTCTCACATCAGCCGAGCATCCGCCAGCCTAGGCCTCCGCACTCCACTCACGGCGTCTCTTCTGCCTCTGTTCTCCGCGGCCGAAATGTAGTTCCTTGCCGCGCCGTAGCTGTGCCTTAGGGAATGGCCTGTACATGCCTGAAAGGTTATGCATTACCTTCAGCATGCCGAGACTCAACTTATTTTTGCTGTAATAATTCCCAAAACTGGGTTTCTATAAAGGCGCAAAACTCACACGGAGTTATTGGAGCTCACCGCCTTACGTATCCTTCCGCTACAGAGAATGGTAGGGACGGACGGCTGGAACATCGCTTAACATTCCAGGGGCCTGGGATTTTCAAGCCGCCTCCTCCTCCCTTTGGGAAAACAAGAGCCGCCGTTCGAGAAATGGCACCCAACAACGTATCCAATTACTGGTGTACCGAAAGAAGGATAAAAGATAAGACAAAGAAAGGTTCACCGTTACTAGGCAAGAGAGTTAAAGCTTTAAAAACTGGCTTACGTTTATTAAGATTTTCTATTTTAAAAACAGTTTGCCAAACCACCTAAATTAATTTGCCACCACCTTACAATAGATCAATTTAATTACGTACATTTACACCTAATTTCACTTCTTAATAATTCATCTACCTCCTGAGACACTTAATTGCAATAATATCCGAGATACTTAATTACAATAATATCCCCCTTGTTCGACAAAATTTTTGAACGCAGAGAGAAAATTTTCCTCCTCCATAGTTTATGGCGTTTATACTGATTGAGGGCGTTTATACTGATTGAGGGCGTCTATCCGAAGAAAGTTAAAAGAGTGGAGTAGCCCCCAGGATCTGTCACCCTGAAGCTGACAACCCATTTGCCCTCATACAGGAGTAAACAGTTCCTGAATGCTAGCCCCTACAGACCCATCATGCGTCCATGTAAGGCCTATCCCTAAATTTACAGGATAGACGACCTCAATTTACAAAACACAGCCAAAGGCAATAAAAAAAATGCAAGAAAACCAGTCCCTTCACACGAGGGAAAAACGGAAAGTTACACTTAAATGCTACTTCACATAGTAATATTGGGCACCTGTGGAAAATGTCAAACTGTGCCTGAGATATACTGACACTAATACTTGGTTGATACAAAACAAAATCTAAACTTTGATAATACAGACATTATTTTACCACACGGTGTTTAAAGAGAATAAAAAAAATGGTGGGTCAGTTTCTGCTGCCAATGCTTTTAATACAAAAAACTTCAAGTAAAACCCATTCCTCCAGCACCTTCGCCTCAAGGAATAGTGCGGAGAGATGGACCCTTATGTAGTGTCAGTTAAACTGCAACACATGACACTACATAAATATGGGTGACAAAGCCCTTCCCCCAGGGCACAAGAGTGGACAAAATTGGGGTAGACACTGTTACATGCAACGGAAGACCTGGCACGCATGCTTTGCCTTACAATATTTGGGGTAGCTAGACCTGTTACAATGGCATCTCTTGAGTTTAGGCCGGTAGACATCAGGAAAAGGATGGCTCCTGGGAATTTGTGATTGGCAGAAGTCAAGTCCTAGCTGACCCCGGACATATTCGAAACAGTTTAAAATTTACTGCCTATTGGTCGGGGGTAACGCAATGGCAAAAAGAATAAGTTAGAAGCTTACATTCGGCAAAACTGACCCAAATTAGCATGTAATATGCACTGCACATACACAATAGCGTGTGGCAACAAAACATGAAATGCACAAAAAAATATACAAAATAGCGAAAAACAACAACAAATCTCCTGTCCTATCAGCTGTGTGACTCGAAACCCGCAAAAAAAAAAATCAAAACAAACACTCCCCTTTTTTGGTCTACTGACTAACAGTCAGTGAAAGTAAACAAATTCGCTCGCCACTAAGTTCTGTGTGACACTCCCCTTCGCGCTTGAGCTCGAGTTAGAATAGATGACCTCGGCAAATTTTTCCAGCGGGCACTTCGGACTGCCTGTTGCTGAGCTCCCCCCGAATCATTAATTCTGCCCGCGTGACTAACCCGCGGCACGGGTGACTGTTGTGTACTAGCACTAATCGCTTGTCTTCTCACTCTTCCCTTTCTAGCCGTGTTTATGAAAAAACGGGTTTTGTGTTTGGGAACCCTAGTTAACGGGGCGACACTCACTTCTCCCCTCTGATCGTTATCTGGGCCGTCGCAAACAGCTGATCGCTCAGTCTCCTGTTTTTCAGGCCAAGCGGGAAAAACCTTACGTTCTGGGATCTTTGTTAATCTATCAATATGGACTACCTCTTCGTGCGATGGATCTGCGACTTGCTGAATTTTAAAGTTAACTTTAGAGGTTTGCTGCATTACACGATATGGACCTTTATTTAATTTTGATAACTTTTTACTTAAACCGGGCTTAATTGCTGGGGAAAATAGCATTACTAAATCTCCGATATTAATGTTTTTATGAACAGCGAATTTTTTTCTATAATTTTCCTGCGATTTCGCTGCTTTCTCTAAATGGGACTTCACTAGCTTAAAAGAATTTTGAAGGGCCGGTATTAAATTTTGACAGTAAGAGGGGGCGTCGTTATACGAAATTTTACTTTCCCCTGCTAAAACGTTATAAGGGAGGCGCAGATCTCTACCATAAGTTATAAAGGCTGGGGTCTCGTTAGTGGCTAAATGGACTGCCTACCGAATGGATAATAGGGCAAATTTAAGTTTAATGTCCCAGTCCGTGTGGCTGTTGTTCACTAAATGAGCTAAGGCCGAGGAGACTGTAGCATGCTGCCTTTCTATCTTGGCATTTGCGGCCGGATGATAAGCTGACGTGGAAATGTGACGTATGTTTAATTGATTATACACACTGGAGATGGCTTCACCTATCAAATTTCGACCTCTATCTGTTATTAAGGATTTAGGACACCCGTGACGTGAGATAAAATCGGCTAGCGTGTCTGCTACTGTATCCGACGATATATTTGAAACAGGGTAAGCTTCGGGCCATTTCGAAAATGCACACACATATGCAATGATGTATTTATTTCCCCTCTCAGTATGTGGATAGGGACCTGAAATATCGAGGTGAACCGATTGCATGGGGGCGCCCTGTATTTTTAAACGCTGTAATTCCGCCAACCCACCTGGCTTATGTGCACGTCGCTCTAAGCACTTGATACACGAATCAACTAAGTTCTTAACGGAGGCACTTAACCCTGGGCAAAAGAAAAATTGTCTCAAGCGTTGGTAAGTCTTAAAATGGCCCATGTGGCACGCAATTAATGAGTCGTGAGCTAAAGCAAACACTTTGGGTAGCAAACTAATGGGAAGAACTACTTTTTCGTGGGAATCCCTTCTGGATTTTCCCCTTAAGTCGTTACATCTTAAAACTCCATCCTTCGATAAAAAAAATTGATATAAACTGGTTTAATATGTAGACCCTTTTCCAATAATTTAACAACTTTTACACAAAATGGGTCACTCTCCTGGGCTGTTTTAACCTCGTTTAAAAATTTTTCTTCCTCAATACTATCAAACGCGATCTGCTCGTATGTAATGGCATGGCACTGGTCAGTGTTTTCAGGCTCCAGGACATAATTTACTTCGTCTAAAATTTCAAAGTTGACGTACCGAGATAAAAAATCAGCTGTTGAGTTACACTTCCCTTTAATATATTTGGTTTCAAAATCAAAATCAGCTAGCGCACACAACCATCTGGCAATACGAGAGGTGGGGTCTTTGAGTTTCAAGGCATGCGTAATGGCTGCATGATCAGTAAATAATATGAATTTTGAATTTAAAAGGTAGCACTTAAAATAATTTACGGCCCATACTACCGCTAGAAGTTCACGTTCTGTTGCAGAATAGCGTGTCTCTACTTCTTTTAATTTCCGGCTGGCGAAAGCCACGGGGTGTGGAAAATTTTGCTCGTCCAGCTGAGCTAAGACTGCGCCAGAGGCGAAACCAGAAGAGTCTGTATATGAAATAAATTGCTTGTCTAGCTCAGGAAGTTTTAAAGTGGGAATAGCCGCAAGGCCGGCACTTAAGTCGTCGAACTCAGCCTGCGCTTCCTTCGTCCAAAAAAATTTACCTTTATCTCTTGTTAAATTTGTTAGATTTAGAGCTCTCTTAGAAAAGTCGGGAAGAAATTTTCTGTAAAAGTTGAGGGTGCCAAGAAAACTACGCACCTGCTTGCGAGACGTGGGAATTTTGAATTTTTTTATTACGCTTACATTTTTATCGGTGGGAGAAATTTTGCCATCCTGTACCTTGAATCCTAAAAAAGTTATGGCAGTCTTAAAGAAGGAACACTTACTGGGCTTTAATTTTAAATTGTGCTGCCTTAATCTATCAAATACAAGCTGAAGTTTAGCAAAATGCGAGGGAATGTCTTGCGACGCAACGGCAATATCATCGATATAAATCTGAATGGACAGGTCGTTTAAATCACCTAAGACCACATTCATTAGCCGTTGGAAAGCGTTAGGACTAGTGGCAAGTCCAAAGGGGCTTCTCGTAAAATTGAACAGACCTTTATGGGTCGAAATGGCAAGTTTAAATTGATCTTCTTTCTTAATTAATTGTTGAAAAAACCCAGAGGTCAAATCTAAGGTAGAAAAAAATTTAGCACCGGATAAAGCGTCAATAGTCTCATTTATATTAGGAATGGGGAAGGAATCTTTAATTAATTTCTTATTTAGTTTTCTGAAGTCAACTGCTAATCTATATCCCCCATCGGCCTTCTTTATTAGCATGACGGGAGCTGAAAAATCGGAATGGGAAGGAACTAATATTCCACTGTCTAATAATAAATTAAGTTGCTCGTTCATTTCGTTACGTAGATGATATGGCACTCTATACGGTTTGCATTTTACAGGTTGATCGTCTATAAGCTTAATGTTATGGGGTACCGTTGAACACCCTGGTAGCTCTAAGACTGATGCAGCAAAAACATCAGAATTGGCTTTTAAAAAATTTTGCACATCATTTTTTAATTTGGAGGGCAGGTGATCAAGTTCAAAATGTGTACTCCAGGTTAAGTCCGCATGATCTAGCGTTGCTATGTCAGCATTGTCAACAAAATTAACCGAATTTAGATTTTGATTACTGTACAGAGGTTCCGCGAATCCAAGCTCTGTACCTTTATTTACATGTACTTGGGCTGAGCCGAAATTTGCTAATTTAACGAAAAGGGATTGCTCCGAATTTTCACAAATAGCGTTGGCCACCAAAACATCAGAAATGGCCGCACTGGGCGTAATTAAAATTAACTCAGAATCTAAGGGAAGGGGTGCTTTAACTTTGGCCGGGACTATTACTTGCTCTCCAGGGGGTATGATAACTTTAGTTTTAGGAAATATTTTAACGTTACTGGGAATCCTAACATTCGGTTCCCCTCCTATGATAGCGTTAACTTCCCTTACAGTAGTCACAAATTATTGTAATTAAGTATCTCGGATATTATTGCAATTAAGTGTCTCAGGAGGTAGATGAATTATTAAGAAGTGAAATTAGGTGTAAATGTACGTAATTAAATTGATCTATTGTAAGGTGGTGGCAAATTAATTTAGGTGGTTTGGCAAACTGTTTTTAAAATAGAAAATCTTAATAAACGTAAGCCAGTTTTTAAAGCTTTAACTCTCTTGCCTAGTAACGGTGAACCTTTCTTTGTCTTATCTTTTATCCTTCTTTCGGTACACCAGTAATTGGATACGTTGTTGGGTGCCATTTCTCGAACGGCGGCTCTTGTTTTCCCAAAGGGAGGAGGAGGCGGCTTGAAAATCCCAGGCCCCTGGAATGTTAAGCGATGTTCCAGCCGTCCGTCCCTACCATTCTCTGTAGCGGAAGGATACGTAAGGCGGTGAGCTCCAATAACTCCGTGTGAGTTTTGCGCCTTTATAGAAACCCAGTTTTGGGAATTATTACAGCAAAAATAAGTTGAGTCTCGGCATGCTGAAGGTAATGCATAACCTTTCAGGCATGTACAGGCCATTCCCTAAGGCACAGCTACGGCGCGGCAAGGAACTACATTTCGGCCGCGGAGAACAGAGGCAGAAGAGACGCCGTGAGTGGAGTGCGGAGGCCTAGGCTGGCGGATGCTCGGCTGATGTGAGAGAACACTCTTCCCCCGCTGGCAGTAACCTATAGGAGACTTTTTCATGCTCCGGCGCTCTCCGTAAGACACCCGGCCTACTTTTGATTGAAGGAATGGAAGAGCCCTGGGACTATGGAACAATGCGCAGCCCCTGCTGACCATCCCATGCTGTAAAAGACTTTCCATCCGGGGTACCCCTCGATTGCTTTCTGCTTTACTATGCCTTTACTTCCTATTTCCCCTCTATTTTAATTTTCAGCCCTTATGACGCGAGGTAATGCAAGTTTTATTTTATTTTATTTTTTTTAGTCCATTTTAAAGAAATTTTATTTAAGGAGCTCCACATGTAGGTTTAAGTTTTTTTTTGGTTTGCCAACCACCATGTAAAGAAATGACAATCCTTGTTATATGTGAATTTATCCCATTCATTAAGTGCCAGGGAAATGTGCTCCCTCTTTGTGTTGGCATAAAAGATTGTGTTATGGTAAAGCTCCCTTACCTTGTAAATAAACCAGGAGCAGATGTAAGTCATCTATATATGTTAATCTTTTAATAAACTAGTTCTTGCCTCAATATCCTTTGTCTTAGTCCAATTTTCTGAGTTGAGTGTTACTTGGAAGTGAATTTTATTTCAACTATCATGAAGTTATTTTATTTCTGGAATTTTATTTCTGTAATATAGTTAATTTTGCTAACCTAAAAATCTATACGATCCTGGTAAATTAAAGATTCAGCAAGTGGTATCGTTACAACAAAAAGCAATTTCATTTATAACAGAGGTTAAACTTTATACAGTTTATAGAAAACTGTAATTGCTATTTACGACTTAAATATGCTATGTCATATTTATATATGACATGATAGGTCATTTAACTGTACTTCAACCTCTTAGATCTGCCAAAATATTTTTCACCCACCACTATGATATATACATATATATTGAACTTATATTATTCATATCAGTATAGTCTCTAACAACATTATTTTCAAAAACTAAAAGGTAAGTTAATGGTTATCCTTAATACCAACGATTTAATTATTTAATTACACTCCATTAAATAATGAACAAATTAAAACTGTGACTGTTCCAATTTGCATTAAATATCATCACCTTTTAGAGTGAGTAACAAGTAATTGGCAAGTACATTTTCTAACTAATTGAATCAATCGCAATTAACTTCTTCGATTAAAAATAGACTATATATTGAGAGCCTTAATTTATGCTCTTAATCTAATAAGTAAAAAGCAAGGGAAATTTGAGATGAGTTTGATCAGAAACAAAGTAATTAGTTTCTCTCCCGTTTTCCATTAAGAGAAATAATTAAAGAACTAATGAAAGTGTTTAAAATATATTTTTGCGTAATCTTTAATAACACTAGTTTAATTATTTTTCGATAAAAAGATAATTACCTTGAAAAAGTTATTATTATTCCTTTTGATATTAAAGTAAAGAAATGTATTTTAATTTATTTATATAATATAAGAGATTATTTTGTAAGTAAAAATAAATTATTAAAGTAATAAAATAATAAATTTCATCATTACTTTTAAAAGAATATTTTAAACATTATGTACGATCATTAAGAATATTTAAGAATAGAGAAAAATAAGAAGGTCAATATTAAATAATAGAGAAAAATAGATATCTGACATAAAGAATAGAGAAAAAAACAATACACAAAACTTTCCAATTAGTTAAATAAGATTTATTTTGTTAATGAAATTTATAATAATACAACGGCGATGCAATGGGAATTCATTTTCAATAATAAGCTATAATTTACTTACCAAAAATGGTGTGGATGAATATTTTAAGGAAATCCATTAGTTTTTTGCCATAAATATGTTTTAAATAAAATGCCATAATGTGATTTTACAAAGAAACTTGGATGTTCCGATTTTTAAAAAATAATTGGAATTTCTCAAAAGAATGAAAGAATAGGATAACATAGAATAGTAGCAAAAGCGTTTTCAAGAGAAACTCCACCATAATCATAGAACAACTAATAATCAAACAGAAAAATTACCCAAAATTAATCAGTCTCTTTTTACAATGAAGAGAATAGATAAGAAAAGTTGCATTAAGTTTAAAGCAATAAATGTATAAACAAATTATTCCAAAAATTCTTAAAATTCAAGAAAGAAATTTACCAATTTAAACATTAATATTTAAGCTATTAATTCTAATGCACAATAAATATTATTTTTAGAACATAAACAAAAATTTTTACTGATGCTTGCCATCTTTTGACAGAAAGGTAAAGCAATGCTAAACACATTACATTAAAAGATTACAAGAAATATGGTAGCCACTTTAGCATAAAACTCTCACACCCTGTAGAATAACATCTAATCTCCAATGATGTGTAAATTTAATAGCAGAAGTTAGCTAGAGCTTTAGCAGAAGCTCAAGAATCTTTTCAAGGAATTTATCACCAGAAGCGTGATATTTGGATACCAGCTACCCTCTAAGAAGCTGGAATTCAATACAATTTTCATTTTGTTTTATAAATGCTAGTAATTTGGCAACTAGGCCATTAGAATACGGGCTCTCCAGTACTTCAAGACAAGGGACTTAAAATTCAAAAGTGCAGGGCACACGTCAAGATGTAAAGCAGCCAAAGATTGTCCCGGATGGCACATGATTCAGTCGGGCGAATCAGCCATACTAATCCAGAAAATACGTGCTCGAAGACAGTCGTGGCTGGTCAAAAGCCCAAAACATGCGACCGAAGAAAAACGCGGAGAGTCAGTAACAAAAGAAGAATATTTTCATAGAGTATCATCCCTCCTTCATGGTGTTGCAATTTTAATGTCCAGCACTCTATTCATACATACATACATACATACATACATACATATATATATATATATATATATATATATGACGGGCGTAGTATTACACACGCTACATTAAATGATGTTGCAGTCAATGGTGGTCCGGTGGCGTAATGGAAGGCAGTCCAACTCAGGAAAGTCACATCAGTTCGATTTAATCATATTTATTTCTTCCTCTATTAACAACCACTGTTCCAAAGAAGCGAATATCTTAGCGCTCGCCATTTTACAATACCCGCGGACCCGGCTAGCGCGCGTCTGCTATCAACGAATTAATCCCATCGGTCTGCTGTTTGCCTATTGTCTCAAAAGCTCCCAAAACAACTGCGCATGCTCTCGTGACGTTTGCACCTAAGATGAGGCATGGGTGGAGTGAAGCTTGATACTATATTTAGATTCTCCCTATGGTTCTTCCAACGTCGTGAATGAAGTTCAATTCTAAAAACGGGGATTTCCCTCCTGCAGTATAAAATAAAAATAATAATAAAATCTGTGCATTTATAAATAAATAATTGAAATAAACAATAATATTAAAAATCAGATAAAACGTAAAGAAATTAACAGAAACAAGAAAGACAAAAGGTCAAATACCTGAATTATGTACCTAAAAAAAGGAAATTGGCAAGTAACTGGTGGCGTTTCTACGACCTATAGCACCTCAAAAGAAAGAAAATATACTGTTTGATGTTTATCGCAATTATATTTGTTCTGTTGATCACACGCGTGCTGGGAAAATAGAATAAAACGGACTCGTAACAGAATAAAACTCGTAATAGAATAAAACGGACGAGTAACAAACACAAAAAAGGGGTGAGTCAAGAAAAGGGAAAATTCCTTCATCCCACTAATAGGATTTACAACTTGGTTTGAATTGCGTTTGTAAATACGTTAAAAGGTTCTAATGATACATTTTCTTTTCAACCCACAGGGAATGTGTTTAAAAACTGGAGCTGTTTAATTATGACTCGTTTTTTATTCTTCTTTTTAGTGTAGACAGTTTTGACACTACTTGACCTCATGTTGCTACCCATAACTAGCAAACAACGATTCAATAGACTCCTAGCTGACACTAAGTTATGGTTACTTTTAGCGTCAAAATAGGTCCTGAATTTGGAAAAGTATATCACCAGAAAGAACCTAAAATTCTATTCACTGCTTCATAACACAAAGGTGCTGATGTAATCTTTTTTGACAGATTTTAGTAACTGCCATTTCCAGTTTCTCCAAAAATGCACTAATGGCTTGGACACATTTATCTGACAAAGAAAAAATAACGAAGTAAATCAATCACACCTTGATGCGTATTTATAATCCCAAACCGAGTTTTTTCTTTATTTCTTTAGTTAGTTTATTGCTGAGGGAATAACCATCGTTGGTGATCTCTAAATGAGAAATCGCTGATGTTATTTCTCCTGCATTGTACTCGTTGAATGTAATAATTAATTTTGCGAAAAAATATCTAAACATATCCTAAACATGCCTTTGATTTATTTGGTAAAAGAGAAAATAAAATCATATTTTTACCAAAAGCGTCGGAAGTCGCAAAAAGAAGAAACGTAAAAATATCAAAAACAGTGTGTAACAAAGTATTTTCCAATAGTTATACATTTTCCCCAAGAAATAAGTTAGTTTTGTTGGCAAAAGTTTTCTTTATCAACGAAGGTAAAAGGCAAAAATTAAAATATTTTTAGCCGCATTCATGGCTTGCTAAGGAAGAAAAATTGAAAAACCCTCACGTGACTAATGTCTCCCTGTATTGTCTTCGTTAAGGAACAAAAGGGTTCTTCATTTGGCCTCCCACTGGGAACCAAGGTCATTTATCTTTATTTGAATATTTTTATTTTGTTACTTTTTTTTTTTGCAAAACAAATTGGCAGTAGCCGATGTGTTCCAAAAACGGTAAAAAAATATTGATTCATTTTCTTTTTATACAAAATACAATTGAATTTACATTAAACAAAACGGTAAAAGTAAAAATTTATGAAAAAATGAGTACCGATACTTGTTTCATTTTAAAATTGTTTTCAGTATTGAAGGAGTCAGAGAAACAAATAAATTTCAGAAAAATACGCATGAATAGAAATTTTCGTAAATTAAAAACTCCTCGATTTTATTTTATAAAGAATGTTAGGTAAATGATTTTGTACGGCTTTCGATAAAAATGAAGTGTTTGGAGATAACATATTTAATAAAATATTAACTTTATTTTCGCTCTTACAAAATTGCAATAAAAATTTTATAGAGAATTTCAGTAACATTTTTAAAGCTTTGGTTTAGATTATTCCGTGCAAGAAATAAATATGAATACTTAAAAGAATAAATTTTATAGGCATTAAATAATATTTTTCATATCATATATAAGTATTATATTTTCTTCTCTACAATAACATGATATCTAATATTTAGTTAAAATTCAGTTGAATATTGCTGAATAAATTATTAATTTCTCACTTAAAATACAGTTATTTTTTAAATGAACAGTGACAGTGTTATTTCGTTATAAATGTCACAGTTTTAGAGTTATACTACATAAATACCTGTGCTTCGCAAAGAAATATATCAGTACCATACATAATGCAATTTAGTTCATTTAATTTAAATTAACCTTAGCAGTAAACTGTTGTCATTTCTCAAAGGAGTTCACACTCTAATTGAACGATCGAGATTTGGCATTAAATATGGATTTAAGAATTTTAACTTTTGGGAATTTAAACCCCTATTTAAACACCATTAAAGGTTGGATTTATAAAAGGAAATCTTAGTGAGCACCTGGGGCATTAGAAGAACCAAAGAGCAAAATTTCAGCTTCTTAAGCCTTAACGATTAAGTGACCAGAGATTAAGTGATCAGTCAGGCAGCGTATATTTTTTTTCCAATGCGGAGGCACTTGTCGTCAAACATTCGCCTATACTACGCCGAAATTTTACTGACCATTTTTTTGTGGGGGCACCATATAGGCGGACAGAATTAACCCCTATGAAGGGACGACACGAACGGAGGCATTTTTCGTGGCGCGACGCCAGGATTCGATCGGAACACCCTCAGCACCGAAAACCAGCGCGCTGTACCACTGGGCCGCCACTAGCCCATAGCAGTATATACAGGGTGTCCATAATCAAAGTCCCACTTTCAAAAGTCTGCAAAAAAAGAACCACTGGTTAAAATGACTTCAAATTGGAACTGGATATCCTGGAAGAAGGGATAAACGATTTGGCATAATAAAAAAGTTCCAAAATGTATCAATAGATGGCGCTGTAAGCGGCATACTATGTGTCACCGGGTAAATTACCGCGACATTTGAAAACTGATTAAGAGATCTAATAAAGAAGAAAGCGGGAGAATAGAAAATCGGAATTGAAAAATGAGTACGGCAGAAGACTGCGACAAGAATTGATGAATGCAGGAAATGAATAAACGATAGATTTAGCCGAATTCTAAAGAGAAGGATACTTAGGCAATTACGGGTTAAAGACACACCGCATAGAGAAATGGCAGATGTGAACAGATAAGAAGTAAAAAACAAGGTAGGTTAACGATGAGGAACGATGTGTTGGGATGATTTGGCTAAGAAAAAGGAAATGTGGAACATATGTACAATTTGGAAGATGGCCGTGGGAACAGTGTGTTAATGACATAAAATGCCACACCTACGACAGGGTGGAGAGTAAGACATATGGCAGAAACGAATAATCCAATAGAAGAGAAGTAAAAATAGTGGTCGACCAATTGAAGAAGAAGGCGGTATTTTTGAAGCAAGGGCGAAAATTTAGACCCAAAAAAGAAAAGGGATAGACACGTTGCGCTCCAATATAGAGATGTATAGACTGACGAAGGAGCAGAGGTATTTTTATAGTACGAGCAACACGTAATGCAGAGAGAGATAGCTGCAAGATTTAGAGTGATAGCCAAATGAGTAGTGGCAGATAGAATAGAAGGATATGATGATGAGACCTCACAATTAGATAAGAAGGAATCAACTTCATAATTCCTGCGTCTGAATAAAAGAAGGAAATAGCCTGTTTCATGATCGCAATCCCGAAAGAGCAGACAGCCATGATAATCAACTCCCGGCGAGCAGAACTCCAGTGAATGAAGCCGAACGGACAATTGAATGAAGGGACAGCAACACTCACTCCCCAAGGACCGATCGACTGACCCCATAATAGCTCGAGGAACACCCACCGATGACAGACCGTATTTTGATCTAGTATGCATATTTGGAAGGAATCATCTCATGACCAGCGACGTTAGCAGAGTGTGATGTTAAAAGATCCATGAACGAAGGTATTGTGCAATCTTTTATTGATCCCTAATGAATGTGTATGTAGCGTGCCTCTCATCCTAAGGTCAGTTTTCTATGAGTATAATATATGATGTTGAATTAAATTAATATATTTAAAATGATTCTAGGGACCTCATATCTTAAATTAGTAATCGATAGGAATTTAATATATGCATGATTGATGTATACATAACAGTAATTATTAAGTAAATACTAGAAGTTGGAATTATGAATTATATATATATGTGTGAACTTTCAATAAATTCATCTGTTTTAATCTGTGGTTTCTACAAACACAACGCAACATACTAAATGTTTTCTGTTGTTTGTTCAAACAGATAGTAATGAGTTAATTAATAGTTTGGCAATACACTCCAAATTAACTACTGTGACCAACATGATATACGATCACGAATAATCCATAAACTATTATATTTGGTCACATGACCTTACTCCTAGCTCCCATCTCCAACGAAGCCCATTACACTATGCAAACTAATTAAAAGACACTCATGCGCACGACACATTGCATGTGGTAAAAAAGCGCGGGATATGTGACGTTCCCATCATATTGTATCTGAGTAGCTTGTCATGAGTCTCTCAATGACGGATCGCGCTCTTCTGAATAAGCTCTTCTACAAGAACGACGACTGTGTTCCTGCAGCTTTAAAGAAATTCCGGACATTAAAGCGAATGAAAAAAGGCCGTGGTCCGTTTTCTGCAAAGGGTCTAAAGAATATGATTCAGAAATTCGGAGAAACAGGTTCTTTTGAAGTGAAATCCGGCAGAGGGAGGAAATCAATTGTTTCGACATCAGTAGTGGTAGAAGATGTGTCCACAGCATTAGAGGAAGGGACGATCAGTGGTGTGCAAACGTGCATTGCCCGTGGTATTGCCCGATGTTTAGACATGCCTGCGAGTATGGTGCATGAAATTATAAGCAATACCCTGCATTGCTATCCATACAAAATTACACATGTTCAGGAGTTGCTTCCTGCTGACCTGCCAAGAAGACAGGCGTTTGCTCTGGAATTTCTCGCTTGCATGGAAGTGGACAATGAATAGCTATGGAACATTTTGTGGACAGATGAAGCCCATTTCCACCTCCTCGCGTTTATTAACAAACAAAATTGCAGGATATGGACAAACGAATACCCATTCGCAACTCAACCAGTACCGATGCATTCGCCAAAGATAACTGTGTGGTGTGGGTTGACGGCATCGTGTATGGTAGGGCCATTTTTTTTCGAGGAGATAGGTCCTGTGGGTCCTGTTACCTGTACCGTGAATGGTAAACGGTATGCGAGTCCTTTGCGCAGCCAGGTCATTCCAACACTTCAACAGCGTGCATGTCTGGATAGAATCATTTTCATGCAAGATGGCGCTCCTCTGTACATCTCAAAGACAGTCATGCAACTGCTCAAGAGGCATTTTGGAAATAATCGACTTATCAGCCGTCATTGCCCAACAGCCTGGCCTCCAAGATCACCAGACCTCAATCCTTGGGACTTCTGGCTGTGGGGTTATCTTAAAAATGTTGTGTACAGTGGCCCGATTGCTAATTTAGCTAAATTGAAGGCAATGATTACGCAACACATTCGCAACGTCACCCCTGAGACATTCCGGTCTGTTGTGGAACATGCTGTTTATCGCTTTCAACTTGTGGCGGACAATGGTAGAAAGCATATTGAACCTGTCTGCCGCAAGTCTAGCGATAATTAATAGGCGTTTTCATTGTTACTTTTTATGGGGTTTTTGGCCCAAGACAATTAAAAACCAATTTTTCATATCCAATGTGGTACGACCTTGCCGTGGTGGATGGGCTTTCCACTAACAGTGCCACAACTGTTGACTGACTTGGAAGTCATTTTTTTCGTCAAACGACCAAAACACACATGCACATTGAACACTACAGTTGGTTTACTGTGCAACTCATGTCAAAGCCGTCGTATTTCGATTCAAAATGTCATTTGTAGCCGAATCCACTTTCGTTATGCCGCTTAAAGCGCCATCTATTGATACATTTTGGAACCTTTTTTCATTATGCCAAATCGTTTCCCCCTTCTTCTAGTATATTCAGTTCAAATTTGAAGTCATTCTGACCAGTGGTTCTTTTTTTGCAGCCTTTTGAAAGTGGGACTTTAATTATGGACACCCTGTGTATATATATATATATATATATATATATATATATATATATATATATATACTGCTGACCATCAAAATTTCAACACCATAAAGGAATGATGATACAAACGGGAAATTTGCATAAAAGGGAGCAGATGGTAGGATATGCTAATGATTAGTATTTAAGCGCAGTCAAATGACACCGGAGGTAGAAACGACATTTCAAACTCTGTATTAAGGGGAAATTACGAAGGAGGTGTAACATCCCGTGTCGGAATTCGATAGCGGCAGGATTGTGGCCTTTCGAGAGCGCGGTTTATCGTTCCGCGATATTGCTACTTCCATTGGTCGGAATCCAACGACTGGAGTGCGAATACGGAATCGATGGGTTTAGGACGGTCATACTGAAAAACCATGCAGGATTTCAACGGCCTCTAGCCTCTAACGCCCAAGAGGACAGCCATGTTATCTGGTCGGCTTTGCAGAACCGTACAGCCACATCATGGACATTGAGTCAGGTAATGGGCTTGTTTGCAGCCCGAAAAGTGTCCGCACGGACAGTGCGATTACTTCTGCAACAAAGCGACTGTCTGCCCGGCGACCATTATTGCGGCTTCCCTTGACACTGCAGCATAGAGACGCGCGGCGACAGTGGTGTGCCCAACGACTAAACTGGAAACAGGAGTGGCATCACGTCTTCTTTTCGAACGAGTCTCGGTTCTACGTGTATCTTCATGCCCCTGGCATGATACTATGGGCAGCCATACATATAAATTTACTTTGACAGGATGAAATATTCCAAGTATCATTATAGTTATATTTAAAATTCCAGACGCAACTTTAAAAGAAGACAATGACTCCATTCAGAATAACCGTAGAACTATTACTGTTATTTGCCTAACATTCAACAGTAAATAATGTTTTTGACCTTGCATATATTATTTTTCCTACGTCAGACTAGAATATAATATATTACCTAAAATATGTGCAAAGGAATTAGAATGCAAGGAGTAGTCAAATGTCTCCTGTATAATAAATAATAATAGTTTCTTTTAAAACAAATTTTGAGAGTAAATGTTTGTTAAAAGAACCCTTCATCTTTAGTGCATGTACTAATTTTACCTGAGACTGCAAGTAAAATTATGAATTTCAAAAGGAGTATTTTGAAGAGCTGTTCATAGAAACTTTAACAAGATTTAATAGCCTTTTTCCACTGAAAAAAAACCTTCCATCAAGCGACTAAATTGAATTCTTTCATGCATCTTTTTTCTTTCATTTTTTGAGCTCAAAAAAGAACTTCAATTTAGAATTCCGCGAAAAATCTCAAGAGTTTGCTGAACAGTATGCACAAAAATTTTATTTACTTGGTAAAAGAAACTTCGAAACCGCTAAGATTTTAAAAAGGATGTAATTTGCGGTGTGTGTGTGTGTGAAAGAGTTCATTCTGCTTTCTTAGTGTGCTAAAATTTCTCTCAAGTTAAGGAAGAAAAAAACTTGCTAAAAGTTTTGGTGTCCTTTCTTTGAAAGACATACATATCTCTGTTGCTTGTGAGAAGAAAAAATTAAAATGGTAATTTGCGATACGAGTAAAATCTAAGATATTTTAAAGGCATAATATTAATTTTATTTTGATAAAAGAAGTGAGTTTAAACATTAAGAACGGTGTCTAAAAGAAAAATTTCATTGAATTTTTTATTGTTATAGAACTATCCGGCAACTTAATTTTTATATTTGGCCAGTTTAATGCATTTTTTCTTTATGTAACTCTTGACCATTTTGAAGCAAACTCCATAAATAATTTCGCGGAGAATACTACAGTCCAAATATAATAAGAAATGAAAAATAAACTATCTCTACTGAAATAAATTATAAATACAAATTATGCTTGGAATTCTCTCCGTTACGAGAGAGATTGTATATATATATATACATATATGATTTATGCAAATTCTCTGGCCATAGTTATGTCCAATGTTGCTATGCGTAGAGACGCGCCAAGCCCGTCCATGCGACGGCCGGACGGGACGGTCGAAAGAGAGGGTTGAATGACCTGGACTCTTAGCCGCTCGACAGAAGGGGATGTTTTCTTGTGCCCCACGCGAAAGGCGCAGGATTTTAGCGACAGAGAGAGGGTTTCAGACCTCGATTGTAGAGGTTGTGTTTTTTGGACTCCGTGCGATAGGCAGGGGAGAGATTGTATTTTCCAACGGGAGCAAGAAAGCTGCCGATCTTTTGCTCTTTTGAAGGGAAGCGAAGCATTGCGCTCTCGTGATTATTGTAATTGTGCCGGACGTAGTAGACAGTAACGTAGGCTGTCTGACATATCATAACTGCTGTCTAAATTAATAAACAGTATTGTTGAGTTTTAAAAAAGTATAGTTGATTGATGACTCAAGTGTTTCCTTCTTATACACCCCCCTAGACGCAGCCACGTAGACAGGAAAGTCTACACACACACACACACACACACACACACACATATATATATATATATATATATATATATATATATATATATATATATATATATATATATAAACTTTCAGAAAAAAATATATGCACCCAGAAGAAAACGAGCTACTATCACGAAACTTAACATTATGTAGTGTATAAGGAGATAAGCAAATGATTTCAAAATCAGAAGAACAGACCGCTTTATTAAAAAGATATGGCATGAAAAATGTTACAAATCAGTAAGTAGTAAATCCACCTCTGGCACCTATAGAAGCCGAAACACGGCGTGGCAGGCGTCTTAATGGACGTTGGCTCCTTATACCTGCTTCGGCCAGTCGTCTCCGAATGGTTTCATTTCATACCATTGGATGTCTGGAAACGTAATCCTACGTTAAATGATATTATCTAACAGGAAGAATGCATCAACAATCAAAGGAAATAAACAGAAATCCTGCACTTAGATCTAAAAGCATTATAAATGCAAGATTCTGTAGCAGCAATAAAACATACAAAAATTAAACCATATAACGAGGCAACCGGTCGGTCTCTTCATCAGGAGACCTAACCGAATCAGTTATCTCGGGGGAAATTTCAGAATAGGAGGCACCCCAAGATCTTCACACGGAAACAGATAGTCAAATCAATGGAAAATACAATCCTAAAAAGAACACAAATGAATAGAGCAAAATTACAATAGCACACTCACTCTACCCCGATAAATTGTGAAGTGACGGTTGGAACAAAGATTCAACAATTTAACCTTAAGAATTGCAGCATCGCAGTAGAACTACAGCACCACACCCACTTGGATTGCAAAGTAATAAGTACTGAAAGAGAGTGTCAAACCAGAAAACCCAACCTTAATTGTCCTTAATATACAGGGTGGTCATAAAAAAACTTTGCCGATATATGGACCTCTTGCGGCTCTTCAAATCTACCGATCGAGATAAGATTTCAGATATAGTTATTCAGAGGTATGAGCTTGGGATTTCGTTAATGGCAAAAAGTGGTGCTCACGGTTACGGTTATAAGTATAGAAACTCGAAATTTACGAATGGCAACGCTCACTTTTTCCTGTCGCAAAATGGTCAGCGCATGCGAAAACAATAAAGAGCGTTGGAACGGTACGTGTATCACAAAAAACGGACGTGTTACGCACGCACAAAAGACAGCTCTGCGCATGACGAACAAAAACATGATGATGGCACCCATGTGGAAAATGTGTAATCCAAATAAAAGTTTTCATTTCTCCGATCTGTCTTGTCATCAGTCATTGGTGTCTTGCCTCTCACATATGAAAATTTCCTCCGTGTGCCCCGATCGTGTTTTTGTAGGCCGTTCGCAGAGCTGTTTTTTGTGCGTGCATAACACATCCGTTTTTTATGATATACGTACCGTTCCAAAGCTATTTAAAGATTTCGCATGCGCTGAGCATTTTGCGACGAGAAAAAGTGATCATTGCCGTTCGAAAAGTTCGAGTTTCTGTACCTATAACCGTAACCATGTGCACCACTTTTTTGCCGTTCACAAAATCCCAAGCTCATACCTCTGAATAACTATATCTGAAATCTCATCTCAATCGGTTGAACGGAACAGCCGCTTGAGGTCCATACATCGGCCACGTTTATTTTATGACCACTCTGTACACCCGAGTCTAAATACCATTTTTTTAATAATTTTAGATTACCAAAGTTTTTAGTGAAATTATTCCTGCAATATTTTCTTCAAAATTGTTACACACCTCCAGAAAATCATCACTGTTATTTCAATTATTTTTTATTCTAAATAGTTGTTATTTTAAAACTATTAAAATAGATTTATTAATTTATTCTATAAAAAAATTATATTTTAAATTGCGACGGAAATTAGTAAACGTAATAACCTCAAAGTTGAAATCTAATCTTTTATCTCATATCCCGATTTTTGTTTCGCTATCTTGAATTTTAATTTTAATATCCAAATAAGCTGCATAAGTATCTTCATTAGTTTTGTTTAAAGTTAATTCCTTAGGGTAGATTTGGTGTAGAAATTCCAAATCGATACAGTTGAAAATTATCAGGTTATCAATATACCTAAACCCGGAAGCCTTATTGAAGTAAAGAAATTTAGTTTCGTATGAATGTAGGAAAATATTTCGAAAGGTGCTGAAAAAACTATTACCCATTGGTATACCCTATATCTGTTTAAATAAAAACATTCCGTTAAAGACGTAGTTTCCAAATTAAAATTATATATATATATATATATATATATATATATATATATATGTAACATGCCAACACAGGCACATGTTAACAGAGACCGGAGTCGACATGTCACACCTCAGGAATCTGTAGTCGTGACCAAGAATTTAGGAATCTTTTCATTTAAACAATACGCTTATTATCCATTTCTTAACATCGATGACGGCGGATTACTAGGCAACAGTGCCACGCCGAAATATGCTCTTCGAGGTATGCTGGAACTTAAATAACCTTCATTCCATCACGTGGCTAAAGGGCGTGATTTAATAGCTGATTGGTTAAAAGTTTAGTGTTTATGTGCTAATCTGAATTTTTTAGACCCCACGCCGCGTCGCGTCTAATTTTGTCAAAAAGTCAGCCATCTTGAATAAAATCGCCTGGTTTTTTTTATCTAAGCTTTAATGGGGCGATAATACTAAAATTTTAGTATATCTTTTGGAATTTAACACGAATGCTCAAGGGGAAATTAAGTACTTAATATGACTAAAAAGGGGTATGTAATTTTTAATAGTAAAGGGAGGAATTAATAGTTTTTAAATGTTAAGAGTGTTGAATTAAGAAATTACTAGATTTTTTTTAATATTATATATATCACAGTTATTTTCCATGAAATATTTATCAGACTGGAAAGTTAACAACATTCCTTTTTTTCTCTAAAATTACCATATGTTCAATAATATTTATTGCCACAGGAGGTAACCTTTACAGAAAAATTCTGTATTAACGTTGCATTTAAAAGTTCTCTGACCGCAAAAATTCTGCAAAGGACCAGATACCAGAGCCATAAATGCGATTTTACTGCAGTTGGATTTCCTTAAATCTCATAAATATTTCCTAATAGCGTCTTTCAACATCTGCTTTTGAATTAGTTATGAGGTTTCGTATAAAACATTCATGGCATCGGCCCTTTCTATAGGGGGTCTGGTGTGATAGAACCATGAAAAATGCGGATGAATAGTGTTCACATAACTTAGTCAGGCACACAATGAATAAAACATCGAAACATCAAAGAGTTTCAATGCATAGCCCTTTCAACATTCTTTTAGTTTAAAAGTAAAATGCATTCAGAATTTGCAAGTCCTCAGCTTTTTAAATCCTCTTATTCCCAATTCTGTTAGCGTAATAGTACTTCCTGACGCTTGTTTCTGTTGTATTTGAATAGTTTTTGAATATTAACGCTAGATTCTACTATCCATAGTGATATTGTGCATGAATTTAGTTTATCCGTAAAGAAGATTTTTGGATACTGGAAATATCTGGTGATCAAATATTTTTTGCTATGTTGCTTCGTTGTTTCCTTCGCCGAACTAATTCTAAATATTGTAAATCGTTCAGTATTAGTCTTTTCAGGTTTTCATTTATTCTATTGAAGTATCAAAGTACGTAGCCTTTGTTATACTTTTATATAGCATGTATTCTTATTTCCAATGGCAAGGCAAAATACCAATACATATAAAAAGATAAAATGAAAGTACAAAGAAATAAACATGTACATGAGATGGCGAAACTGAAAACAGGGTATAAGACCGAAGTCATTGCCTTAAAAGTTCTATTGCCTCCCTATACCTTGAGAACACAGTGTATCCGCCTAGGGACCCATATTTATATAGCATGTAACTTGGTTGAATTTACCTAATACAAAAAATATAAATTATTCGGGGGAAAAATCTGGTGTAGTTGGTTTTAAGCGCTCAAAAATTCCTTTGGTGGATGAAATTTTTAAAATGATTCACGTTGCACAGTGCAGAAAAGTTCAGGCTATCTGAAAATACCATTTATTCTGTTGGAATATCAGCACTTATGTAGCTGTAAAAATTAGATCCGTTTTCTATACAGATTTACAATGGAGTGAGTGAATCCAATAGGTTCCGTACACAGCAGTCTTAATACTAAATCTAGCTTTATCAACAAACTTAAAGTTGTTTACTTCCAGTTTAAAAAACTATCAATTTCCGAATCTATATGTCTTTTAACATATTTAAACTAAAATCTAAAGCATAATATACAGTTTTGTCTTTTAATTTCACCTAAATTAACAGAGAGACGGGGATTATGCTGCGTTTGAAATCTTTTAAAAGTAACGAAAGAAAAGAAAATATTTATGAATGCTTGAGAAGTATAAACCGTTATAATCAAAGTTCTACCAGGTTCTTCTAATGCAAATAGGATATTGCTAATTAAGCACAATGTGGAATAAAATGTTGCCAAATAACATTTGAAGTTAATAGATGTTAGTTAAAAGTTATTCACTTAATTTATATTAAACATAACAATAAATTAAGACACTATATATATATATATATATATATATATATATATATATATATATATATATATATATATATATATAATATATATATATATATATATATATATATATATATATATATATATATACACACTGCTGGCCACCCAAATTGCAACACCAAGAAAGACAAGAGATATCACAATAAAATTTATTTTGTAGATAACATGTTGACCAAGTATCAAATGATTAAATTTATAGAGTTCTGTGAAGTGTGGTTCCAGCCAAAATCAGTAGCCAGAGTAGCCGCCATTGTTGGAGATCACCGCTGCCACACGCCTCGGCATTGATTCAAAGAGACTTTGGATGAGTTCTTGGGGTACAGCAGACCAAGCAGCTTCCACACGTTGCCAAAGTTGATCTGCTGTGGCAGCTGGGGATGGAATCTGGGTCAATCGTACAGCAACCATGGTCCACATGTTTTCTATCGGCGAAAGATCTGGAGAGCGAGGCGGCCAGGGAAGAAATTCAATCTGGCGATTGACGAAGAACCGTTGGACAATGCGTGCCACGTGTGGTCGCGCGGTATCCTGTTGAAATATGGCTGTGGGCAAGCCCTGAAGGTAAGGAAGGACAACTGGCTCCAACACCTCGGAGATGTAGCGCTGGACGTTTAAAGTACCGGCAATGCGTACTAGAGGTGTGCGAGTGTGATATCCAATACCGCCCCATACCATAATACCTGGTGCAGGACCAGTGTGGCGGTGCATAACGCAGCTGTTCAGCATCCTCTCTTCACGGTGTCTCCAGACTCGAATCCTGGTGTTGCAGACAGAAGCGTGACTCGTCAGTAAAGACTATTTCATTCCATTCTGCCGTCCATATCCTTCTGTCATCGCACCATTGGCAGCGGAGACGTCTGTGGTTCTGCGTCAAGGGTAGACAAAGCAATGGACGTCTTGCGAACAGACCACTCTGCTGTAAACGGCGTCGAATGGTAAGCGCAGACACATGATGATGCGTTACAGACTGCATGTGCTGTGCTAAGGTTCGTGATGTGACTGAGCGATCCGTCACTGCCATGCGCACAATTTGCCTGTCATCAAGTGAAGTGGTGCGCTGAGGTGGATGCGATCGAACACGCCGGTCCGTCGTACCCTCCTGCATCCATCTATCACATATCCGCATTACAGTTGTTTGGTTTCGTCCAACACGACTACCGATTTCCCTGAAAGATAATTCACAATCTCGGTAGGCCACTATCCTTCCTCTGTCGAACTCGGATACTTGATCAAAATATGATCGCTGTTTTCGACGAGGCATAATTGATCGTTTTTTTTGAAAAAAACCACAAGAAAAACACAATTGCCGAACTTGAAATCGTCGAAATCTCAAAGCCTTAAATAGCGCTTTGAAGTGGCGCCACAGGTGCGCATGATGTGCGTCTGTGCTGAAATTCTAATCATTTGTATATCTCACCTCCGCTAATGCATGTTGTAAATTTCATGTTATTTGCATGTTTCCTTCAGGGTGTTGCATTTACAGTGGCCAGCAGTATATATATAAATAGATATGTGTGTGTGTGTGTAGAAGATATTTTTTCCTCGTAATAAATGCAAAGAATGATAAAACGGGTAATTTTCAATACACAATATTTATTTTCTAAAGTTTTGTAAGAATTGTAAACCATGTAATTTATTGCGTGAAAATTAACAGCTTGGAATATTCAATTCATTTGTGTTTACTTTCGAAGAGCGAAGTATAGCTGAATAAATTTAAATTCCTTCTCTATTTAAAAGAAAGTTGAAGTTTTTAAAGATATTAACTTATGTTATACCTTATTCAGTTGCTTATCCTAATTAAACTAAATTTCACAATGGACAAAAAGAAAAAAAAAATATTTTAGTAATATTTGCACTAGCTTACTGGAAATGCAATTTGCACGGTACAAGTGTAACTCATTTAAGTTATGTGCAACAAATATGAAAAAATATTATCTGCAATGTCTTGCTCATATATAAATAAATACAAAATATAATCCCAAGAAATATATCAAGACATGAATGCATGGATTATTTGTACAAAACATTTAAATTTCAATGCTTATACACTCAGTTGCTCGTATAGATGTAAATATTCAGCGAAAATTTTCGTATGTTCTGTTCATGAATCTTGTGGAAAGCTATAAATTTGTAAATAACAGCTGCTATACATTAAATTTGTCATTTTTACGCTCCATTGAGGATTTTAAAAGCAATTGTCAAAGTCTTTTCAGGGCATTTCGACTCTGTAACACTAATAGTTCTCACTTACTTCGGGAATTATTTTAATTTCGAATCGATTGTAAACCCACCATGCGAGTTTAACGTAAGATTCTTTTCTGTTGTACGTCAAGTATGAATGACATGCCCTTTAATAAAATTTGCAATTCGTATATTAAAAGGAATTTTGCAGTTTCTTCTAAATAATGAGATTTCTTTACTTTGTCATCTATATTTATTTTAAAATTTGCTGTGTAAACTGTTTTGCTTTGTTGGTTTCAACTTTAATATCGCATCATAGTGTGAAATATTATTAATTTCTCTCTATGTATTTTGATATTTTTCTGTACTTTCATGAATAGATTGTAATTAAAATTTTCAGAGAAACTTAGTGGCCTCATCGAAATGAGTTCTCGAAAATTGATATCACTGTCACATAAACTATTTACTTTATCTAAAAAAGATGTTATCGATACACCAATGACTTAAAAAATTCTGTGGTATCATCTTCCATAAGGAATACATATAGTTTAAAATTTTTGTAGATTTTAAGTGGATTTTAACAAATACTAATGGAGTTTGAAATATTCTCATATAAAAAATTAGGTATGCTCTATTTTGCTAATAGATATTCTAAAAATATCTCACAGCTTACTGTAAAGATATTTATTTAGATAATATTTGTTGCATTATCTTTAGAAGTATATTTGAATATACTGCTTCACATATACATACAGTTTGAGTATATTTTTTCTGTAGAATGGCATAATAAAAGAAACATTAATAGATGTTAGTTAAACTTTAATCGCGTGCTTTATAATCAACGTGACAATAAATCTTATACTTCAGTAATACTTCATATATATAATCATATACTTGATACCAATCTTATATTTCAAGTTTCTTTCTCTCTCTCTCTAATAAAATATATATATATATATATATATATATATATATATATATATATATATTTGATTAGATCATTTACTTTTAAAAAAAAATCATTTGTGAAGTTGGTAATTCAGAACATGACGGAAATTTTCATCCTCACCTAAAACTTACAATTTTGTAAATCAATAAAAATTTGTTCATCTTAAAATAGTCTACATTCTTGAAAACATTATATTTCAACATTCTTCTCATATATTTATGTCAACGATGCAGTTAAACTACGTAGAAATTTCCTGAATTTTACAATTTTGTGTTTCTAATAAAATTTATTTTTCTGAAAATTTATTCATCTTAAAATAGTCTACATTCTTGAAAACATTATATTTCAACATTCTTCTCATATATTTATGTCAACGATGCAGTTAAACTACGTAGAAAATTTCCTAAATTTTACAATTTTGTGTTTCAAATAAAATTTATTTTTCTGAAAATAATCTTCATTATTAATAAAAATTAATTTTAACTTTCTTCTGATTAACAAAGTAGATAAATTTATATCGAATTATTTTTCCTACTTGTAAGAATTAATTCATAGTTATTCGGCTAATGCATTTTTAAAACTTTCTAATTAAGTGTAATTCAAATACAGTAGTATTCAAAAAGCTGTAACACTTTTAATATAGGGCGTAGTTCCAACACTTAATATAGTTTTATTCATCTCCATAAAATTCTGCAGGCATTAAGGTTCTTGGAAGGAAGTTATTACCTACATTATCACGTAAGATATAAAAATTTAATGGTCTATTTCGTTAATTAAGACTATAAACGTTAAGTTTACCAGGCGAGATGTGCCTCACGGTGTTTTTAATATTAGCACGAAAGAGAGCTGAAGAAAGTCTTAAAGAGCATTTGCAGCACAATTCTGCGTAATATTTGTAGTGTGGAAATAAACAAAACTCAAACGTTTTCTAAACACGTAAGGAAAATATCAAAAAATGCATCGATATTGCCATGAAGAACACACAGTGGATACATGCTTAGCTTAATTAAATTTGCTTTTGTTGAGTATATAATGTATCTCATTAACAAAATATATTACTGTCTAGGTATAGACAGGTAATATTTCCGTTTTCTCTCTGAAATTAATTATGCATTTCTTGAGTATATAGTTTATTTTACGATTTGCATGTTATTTGTATAACTCTTTAACGTGTATATACATGGTTGCATTGTGTATAAAGCTCAATACATAGTTCTTTTGCCTGTAGTATTATGAATAATCACTCCAAAATTAAATTTGCTACATAATGGCACTCTTATTTCCCTTATGAATAAGATTCTCAAATACACATTATCCATTGAATCTATATTACTGGTCATCTTCTCTCTCTCTACCTCTCTCTTTACTATATAAATAAGTCACACTTACGCGCACGCACACTTGCATAAATACATACATGCATATATATATATATATATATATATATATATATATGTGTGTGTGTGTGTGTGTGTGTGTGTGTGTGTGTGTGCGTGTGTGTGTGTGTGTGTGTGTGTGTGTAACATCGGCGCAACACAGACACGATTCGTGAGCGTTCGTATACGTGGCGGTCAAAACACTCGAGGTTATGTGCATCATAGCCGTGCGTCATATATTTTGATTATTCTTTAATTTACCACTGAACCTCTTTCGATTTAGCTACACAGCAATGGGTTAGTATTTATTTTCACTTTTATTTAACATGTTCCTGATCCCACTTATGTTTAAAATTGGGGAAAAAAAAGAAAAATCTAAAATTTTAACTATGGTTCCCAGAGTTTCATATCGCATTCCCGAGGATGCCACATACATAAAAAAGGGAGTTCCTATGTTAGGGAATAGTGCAGTGTAAAAATAAGATGCTGTTTGGGCATATTACAAAACTGCAATTATCACTAGAAGGTTAAAGCTACTTTGTACTAATCCCATTGAATTTCCTTACCCTAATATTAAACTATGGAGAAAATTTGTCTACTATTCACAACTACATAAATTCGCATATTCTAATAAAAATGGTATATTCAGGTTGCCTGAAATTTTATTCACCTTGCAACAGGATTCATTTTATAAATTTTCATTTTATAGAAAATTTCCATCCACCAAAGAAATTTAAGAGCGTTTAAAACACTCTATACCAGATTACACTATACCGAATAATTTAAATTTTAAATTATAATTTGCATTTAAAAAAATCAGAAAGTATCTCAAGATGTAAAATTTCTTTCTCTATTACGGAGTCTTTCTCTATTACGGAGTAGTATTAAAAAAAATATTTATATCCAATCCGGCAAACCTTAGACACATTTTCTCCATAAGTTAACATTGAGGTGAGCGATTCCACAGGTCCATGTCGCTGGCCCGGCACTTTTTGAATTTCGAGTTGAAACTTTCGCAAAAATTAGTACCTAATTAGTACCAATTAGTACCAAAATATTAGAATTAGTACCCATCAGGATCGCGAGTTATAGCGTGTCCGATTCTGCCGGGCCAGCGACATGGTAGCCCGGCACTTTTGGAATTTCGAGTTGAAACTTTCACAAAAATTAGTACCTAATTAGTACCAATTAGTACCAAAATATTAGAATTAGTACCCATCAGGATCACGAGTTATAGCGTATTCGATTCTTCAGGGCCAGCGGCAATCAGGTCGCTTCCGAACCCGACGCTTTGGAATTTCGAGTTGAAACTTTCACAAAAATTAGTACCTAATTAGTACTAATTAGTACCAAAATATTAGAATTAGTACCCATCAGGATCCCGAGTTATAGCGTGTCCGATTCTGCCGGGCTACCATGTCGCTGGCCCGGCACTTTTGGAATTTCGAGTTGAAACTTTCACAAAAATTAGTACCTAATTAGTACCAATTAGTACCAAAATATTAGAATTAGTACCCATCACGATCACGAGTTATAGCGTATTCGATTCTTCCGGGCCAGCGACAATCAGGTCGCTTCCGAGCCCGACGCTTTGGAATTTCGAGTTGAAACTTTCACAAAAATTAGTACCTAATGAGTACTAATTAGTACCAAAATATTAGAATTAGTACCCATCAGGATCGCGAGTTATAGCGTGTCCGATTCGGCCGGGCCAGCGACATGGTAGCCCGGCACTTTTGGAATTTCGAGTTGAAACTTTCACAAAAATTAGTACCTAATTAGTACCAATTAGTACCAAAATATTAGAATTAGTACCCATCAGGATCACGAGTTATAGCGTATTCGAATCTTCCGGGCCAGCGACAATCAGGTCGCTTCCGAGCCCGACGCTTTGGAATTTCGAGTTGAAACTTTCACAAAAATTAGTACCTAATTAGTAATACTTAGTACCAAAATATTAGAATTAGTACCCATCAGGATCCCGAGTTATAGCGTGTCCGATTTTGCCGGGCTACCATTTCGCTGGCCCGGCACTTTTGGAATTTCGAGTTGAAACTTTCAAAAAAATTAGTACCTAATTAGTACTAATTAGTACCTAAATATTAGAATTAGTACCCATCAGGATCGCGAGTTATAGCGTGTCCGATTCTGCCGGGCTACCATGTCGCTGGCCCGGCACTTTTGTAATTTCGAGTTCAAACTTTCACAAAAATTAGTACCTAATTAGTACCAATTAGTACCAAAATATTAGAATTATTACCCATCATGACCACGAGTTATAGCGTATTTGAATCTGCCGGGCTATAGGGACTCTGGCTGAGTTAATGCAACTCACAGCAAATGACTGGTGTAAGAGAGTCAAATAATAATTAGAATTAGAATTTTTATTTTTATGTTGAGAGTTTAAATCGTATTGACATTATCTTCTCAAGAAAATTTATGTTATTCACCAAAAAAGACTGTTTTAAAATTATAATACCACTGACTCGTAACGTTTTTTTTAATACACACATTTTAGTTGAATTTGACCCGCAACCAAAAAAGATTCCCGAACCCTGCCTTAGAGGATGCATTTATTAAAAATTCGTGCCCAACTCGAAGCCCGTACCTTCGATCGAGATGCTTTAGTTTTCGTTTCGAACAGTCGTTTGGATTATTGGGTCCTAGAGCTGTAGATAACAGTTGAAATAAACATCGGTATCCGACACCCAGCTGTTCTACTTGAGTGTCTTCTTACAAAAGGGGCCCTGTTGGGAGGGGTCGTTACTATACTTTAAAGTGTCATTCCTGCTGCGGGGGGGGGAGGGGCAATTCGACTCTTCCCACCACTCGTAAACAAGCGGTCTTCCCCGTTGTGTCAGCCAGGGAGTTCCGGAATTGCGTTCTTTTCAATTTATATAGTGGTCAAAGAGTTAAGACGGTGTTGTGACATGATGCTTCTAAAATGTTTTGATTAATTTTAGCTTTGAAAAACTTATTTCTGCTGTCGTCGGCGTCACCGGTAAAGTGAAAATATCAGGCAAGCTGTAATTATGTCAAAGAATCTACTTGAGTCTGCGGTGTGAATTAAATGTAGTTCAGCAATTTCGCGTATTGAAGTAATTTGTTTTAATTGAATATAAAAGCGCATTTTAAATCGAATCAATCGAGGGCCAAAATTAGGTGAAATATTGAAAAGATATGCTGATTGTAACAATTCTGATCCTTCCAGAATACTTTTATCAAGTGACGCGGCGAGATATTCAAGTGATAAACATTTAAAAAGTGTACACAACTGTCGAACGGATTCAAATCTAATAGTAAATTGATTAATTATTAAATCCATTACTTTATAAAACACCTCGACTTTGAAACATCGTTCACTTTCTTCAATGAGTTCATCTACTTGTAATTCAGAAAAGAATTTTTTCACAAGACGCATTTTTTGGGGGAAAAACAAGGTTTAATAATCCATACAGCTGATAACTCAAGGGTATCGTTTTTTAACAAACTCCCAATTATTCCCTAAGTTCTGGAATTGGGTTAGGAGTGATGAAAGCATCTCAGCTGATTTCTCTATATCTTCACGAGTACCTTGCAGCATTTTCGAGACTGTATTAATAGGATCGAATATTTTACTTTGCACAATTATCAAAATAATTGTTCCGAAAATTTTCCTTTGTCAGACGAGTCTATTTTTATATCAATGTGTTGTGGAAGAATTTCACTTTCTGTTTGAATTGTTTCAGGCGCAGAAATATTCGTAATATCTGTATCTGTTTTGTGTAGAGAATTATTGCCTTGAGCTTGCGATTTGTTTCCATTAAAATTCAACAAGTGCATTATTTGAATCGACTGTTTTAAAAAAGTTCAGATTTTAGCAACTTTCATTAAAACTTCCTTTTCGGCTTCTGACATTTCTATTCTTCGTTTTTTAAACTGAGCCCCACTTAGTTTTTTTTGACATCTCTAACTACAATACATATATAAATATATGATATTTATTAACAGAATTTAGTTAACAGAATATATATAAATATATCTGTTAATTGTTGATAATTTTTTTTTTTGACATCTCTAACTACAATACATATATAAATATATGATATTTATTAACAGAATTTAGTTAACAGAATATATATAAATATATCTGTTAATTGTTGATAATTTTTTATTTATTACTTTTAGAAATTTTAAAAACCATTTTATTTTCTTACGTTATAAAACTAAATATTATTCTGTATGTTGCAACCTCAATTAACATAATAATTTATAAACAAACCATTTACTTTTAAAATTATACGTCGTTGAATCCAAAAGCACACTGTATATAAGTAATTTAGTAAAATAGTCATAAATTTTACAAAGTCAATTAAACGGAACAATAAATTACAATCCTCAGTGCACTCAATAAGTTTTAAAAATTATGTAACACATTCATTCCAGAATCAACTTCAAATCCTTACACTGCACAAAATAAACAAAGGGAATATGAAAGTCTAAATACTACGCTTGCTTTAAAAAAATCCCGAATATTTGCCTCGATTCTGCGCCGATGTTAACTTGCGCTCGTGGGATTCCCCAGATGCATGTAACTTTTTTGCTGTAAAACGCAACTTACAGTACGTATAGTAAATGCCTATAGTAGTGATTTCAAACATTCTTAGCAATCATCATGCATTTTTATAGGTCTATAAAATGTTAAATTTATAATGAATATTTTCTGAAATCAAAGTTATGATTTCAGTCAAGTGCATACTAATATAATTTAAAGCTTTGTTTTATTTATCTAAAAAATATTTCATTTATTTTTTGTATATTTCATAGAAAATCTGACAAATCGAATTTTTTATACAAAGTTTTCACAAATCTTTATTTCACCCTTTCTAATTGCACCCCCATGATTCGTGCGCATGGAGCAGTTCGCTCCAACTTCTCCACGGTAGCTACGCCTGTGATACATAGTGCTACCATGTCGCTGGCCCGGCACTTTTGGAATTTCGAGTTGAAACTTTCACAAAAATTAGTACCTAATTAGTACCAATTAGTACCAAAATATTAGAATTAGTACCCATCATGACCACGAGTTATAGCGTATTCGAATCTGCGGGGCTACAGTGACGCTGGCTGAGTTAATGCAACTCACAGCAAATGACTGGTGTAAGAGAGTCAAATAACTTATGGGTCATTCTCAAATAATTGGCAATTTGGAGTCCCAAACATGTAGAAATCACAAGGTTAACCTGTCGTACCGTGAGGCATCCAGAAAGTACTGACAACCGATCGCTCGGTACAATCCCGCTCGGCACGATCGCGAAACCAGTGATGTCTAGTCAACGCAAGTCAGCTGCAGCGTAACACGCACCAGAGCATTCAGGAGCCGGAGCCCCAATTATAACATCTCTTAAAGTTATATACCCCACCTTTTAGTTAGTTAACCCGCGGGAAATATCCCTTAGGTAACCACCAAGCTACGATCTATGATATGATGTCGTCCGATTTTTTTTTTGATTATTTCTTTTTTTTTAAACAAAATTATCTTTATTAGAAGACAATTGCATAAATCAAAGTGTTCGAAAGTATATTACAGAGCCAGAATTGCCAATTGCAATAGGACACCAGAGCAGATATAATATTTAGTTATAAGTACATGTGATATGGGATAAACAAAATAGAGTAACAATCAGAGAATGCAGCAAGCATATGCAGGCAATGCCTAATATGAGTAAGAGTAAGACAAACAAAAACACAATTTAGTAACTCGCGCTTTTTTAATTTCTTAAAAATCAATGCTTCTTAACAGGAAAGTAAAAATAAAAAATACGTCCGGGCAATTTAATTTTTGACCAGAAATGTTTTATTCAAAAAATTTTGTTACCACCGTTGCTCTCTGAGTTATTGGAGATAATACTTGAACAATGATCATGACTGTTTCAAAAATTAAAACTCGATTATTCAAAACTATGACAATGGAAATAAGCAATATTACAGCACAAGAAGCGATATTAGTAAATTGGTGATGTAAAATCAATTGGTTAAACAGTGTCCCTTAAAAAATTGAATCTTCTGTGGTAAAAGTCATTTCACTTCAATGATCGTCGCATTTCCCTTTAAAGCCTCGAAGAATTGATTCGATATAAATAAAGTGAACAAATATACGGAAAATCAAAACGAGAGGGTTTCTTTAGTTTGAGAGAATTATATTTTAAGGTTCGGCTCTTACCGGCTATATAACTAACAATAAACTCCTATGAATTTCCATAGGTAATTCAATGGTAATTTCAACTAAATTACCATTAAATTGAATATCTGATCATCAAAATGATCAAATCGTATATATTAAAATTTGACAGGTTGTTTTATTCGAAGGTGATATCAGACTTTTTTTTGTCTTTGGTGTCATCATACAATTCCCACAATTCATTGACTCTTCTCACTGTAGCTGTATAATGTCCTACACTGCTTACGCTTGTTCGGCGTCCACTGAATCCAATGAATCCTCTCAATTGGTATTGAATCCCAGATACTTGAATAAAAAGAGGTAAATCACATAGAGTTATCTGGAAAAAAAGAAGTAATTAAGTCACGGATGTCAATAATTATTTAAATAAGTTTTTTTTTTAATTTTTTAATTGGGTGAATATATTCAAAAAGCTGGTATTATATCCAAGATTTGAACCCAATCTGGTTTTCTAGACAAGTGTGCTACCTCCTTCAGTTTATTTATCTTCATTTAAAGATTAGCTTGAGAAATAGAAGTTGATAACCTCTTGTTTGAAAATTTGATGTGATTGATTGTGTGTAAACCGGAAGCTGATGTCAAGAAGGATATATGCTTTTCGGCCCTGGCTCCAGGTCTATATAGTTATATAGATAACGACAATTATATACATTAGAACTTATCTGAATTTTTTTCTAATTGGTGTGTTATTGAGACATATGTACCGTATATAACCCAGCACAGTAGGCCAAACACTAACTTATATACATTTTCAAATTTAACGTACCTCTATTTCAGTCAGTATATCCCTGTTGAGTTTTTCCGAATTCGTCGTTGAGTTTTCAGAGGTTCCCTCAAAAATATTTATTAGTTCAATGAACAACCACATGCTAGAAGGCTTTCTGGTGATTGTTTTTTCTCCTTCGCTACAATTAGGATTGTCGCACTTCACTTGCTGACTCTGGAGTATTTCTTCAATCCAGCTGGGTAGACCATAAAAGCCAGTAGCTGGCATTGTAATTGTGAGACATGATGTTCTTTGTTGCTGAAGAGTTTCGCAACTTGGACAAAACGACACATCATTGATGCTTGGATACTTTTCTGTCATTTTGCCTATCATTTCTGCCGCTGTGCTCTCAGTGTTTAACACACTTAGTTCTCCTGAGCATGCTTCCAAGTTCGGAAAAGCTGTCATTAGAAGTTCTAATCTATGTTTATAGGTCTGAGAGGTCACACCTTTGTTAGCTAAAACTTTGCAGAAGCTAAGAAATTTGTCTGAAGATGTGTTATCATTTTTTGATTCAATTAACTCTTATGTCTATCATAGGTGTTGTAATATAAATCAAATATAATCGATATCGTATTGCCAGTTTTATGTTTTATGTTTTGGCAACCACAACTTCTGTTGACTTCTGTGATCTGTGTGAATCTGTGTGGTATAGCTTGTGTAGCTTTTCTGTCATCAATCTATTCTAAGTTTTTTAATCAATTCCTTAATATACATTCCTTAATATTCTGGTTTTCCTCCGATCGACACTGCCATTCTTCATAATATCGCCTTTAGAGAAAATTTCTCTACTTCTTCTACTTCTGGTTACGATTATGTTTTACCTCCATCTGATCTTCCTCATCCCACGGAGAGAAAGGCTATCAATGTTATTAATTATTGCAACAAAACTGCAGGTGATTTCCCTGTTACTTGCTATACTGATGGCAGTAAAATTGATGGCAAGGTTGGTTTCGCTTTTGTTGCCTTCAAGAATGGCATTGAATTCGAGCATTTTCAATTTAGAATTCGAGATGAATGCACTGTTTTTATAGCTGAACTTTTATGTTTAAACTTTGCCATTAAATGGATCATGAATCGCGATAGTGCTGACAAAGATTATCTCATTTGTACCGATTCACTTTCATCCTTGGAGACCTTAAAATGTATTTCTTCTGCCAATAGCATTATCGTCGAAATTCAAAGGCAACTCAAAACCCTTGAAAGTAAAAACGTCTCTGTTTTCTTTGCTTTTGTTCGTGGGCATACTGGTATCTTTGGTAACGAGCGAGCCGACTTCCTTGCCAAGTCCGCTACAAGGCGTGAAATTGACATTAGTGTCAATATTCCCAAATCTTTTTTTAAGAAGGCCATGTTTGAGAGTATGGTGGAGTCATGGAACCAAGAATACGTCAGCTCAAATAATGGTAGTTTAACCAAGAAATTTTTCCCGTCCATTAGAATGAGACTCTCTTGCCATCACTTCTTTGCTAACTACAAACTGACTCAGTTCCTCACAGGACATGGAAATTTTAAGAGCTATTTGAGTAGATTCAAATTGTGTTCGGCGACCCCCTGTAATTGCAGCGTTGGTGGCGAGGAAAATGCTGAACATGTTCTGTTTTTGTGTTCGAAGTACCGCAGGGAGAGAAATATTTTTAAATTGGCTCTTAAGGACTTAAATATTAACTGGCCTCCCAATTTCTCTCTGCTCGTTTCTGGGAAGTGTGCTTTCGACTTATTTTGTAAATTTATTGTAAATATTTGTAATTCTTCTTAGTTTCTTTTATTTGTTTTATTTTGTCTGTTTCTTATGTTTTCTTCGTGTTTTATACTTACCTCTGTAAGTCCCGTGTGATACTTTGTGGTACACGGGAATTTTATGTGTATTTTTTTAATAAAAAAAAAAAATAAAAAAAAATATACATTTTGATAATCATTTTTCTCTGTCTTATTTAATAAATTATAAGTGGTTATGGGCCCAGAGCATTGATTATCTCCGTATTTTAAAGACTGATTTGACAAACTTCAGTTTGTGTCACGTGTTAGGCCTAACTACACGTGAGTATTTTGAAGCTTCATAGTGAACTTTTTTGTTTACATATATTTTCAATTATGGAGTTTAAAACTCATATAGAGAAGTTAAGAGGCGCCACAAACTGGTCTAAGTGGAAAAGACAGATTGAACTATTGTTGCGACATGGTGAAGTGCTGGATCTCGCGACTGGAGATCGAAAGTTGCCGGAAGTACTTAGTGAGTCCGCAACACCCGAGCAGCGATCTGCTTACGAAAAGCAGATGAAAAGTTTCGCTACAGATGACGCTTTGGCCCAATTAATTTTAGTTGGAAACATGGACGATGCCAACGTAGAGCTGACTTCAATATGTGACAACTCGAAAAGCACATGGGACAAGCTATTATCTGTGTACGAACAGAGTTCTTGTCAGAGACTCGACCGCTTAATGGAAAGTTTTTTCGCGGCAACCGAGAAAGACGCTGATGAAGACATCGTAACACACATAGCCAAATTGCAAAGAAATTTTTCTGAATTAAATGATGAACTGAAACGTGTTGCAAAAACTGTGTTACCAGATCTCTTGCTGATGAGCAGAATAATGTCTACTCTTCCTCAAGAGTATTTTGAGTTCAAGAGCGTTTGGGAATCGGTCTCTATTGAAGAAAGCAATGTCACCAAATTGACAGAAAGACTTCGCTTAATAGAAATGAGGTTACCACCAAAACAATTACCTTCTTCAAGTGCTTTGGTTGCTTCAAAGAAGAAACCTGTGGTGAAACATGACAGAAAGTGTTATGTTTGCAGAAAAGTCGGCCATATTGCAAAAGACTGTTATAGAAACAAGAATAAGAGCAAAGTGCATGGTGATGCCTTCGTGTGTTTAGTGGAAGGAATGGTGGATGATGAAGTCTGCTTGGCAGACAGTGGGGCTACTGCCCATATGACAAGGTTTAAAAATTATTTTGTGGACTATGAACCGTTTGATATCCCAAAGAAAGTGTATATAGGTAACAGTGATGCTATTTTGGCTTATGGTCAAGGGACTATAAATGTTGAAATGAAAATTCATGGAAAATGGGAGAGAAATCACTTAGCTGCAGTTTGGTATGTTCCTGACATCAGCAGAAATCTCTTTTCTACTGGCCAAACCTTGGCTAAAGGTTTTGAATTTAAAGCATCAAAAACTGAATGTTTTTTTGTTAGAGATGGTATTATACGCTTAAAAGGAGCCTGTACTGTTAATGGCTTATATGCTTTAGAATTAAGAGTTCGAGAACCTGTTGTCTCTGCAAATGTTTATGTTTCTGTAACAAATGACCTGCAACTGTGGCATGAAAGGTTGTGCCATCAAAATAAGACACATGTGAAAGAAATTCTAAGAAAACATGATATCAAAGTTATCTGCAAAGAAGACGAATTGTGTGAAGGGTGCTGCTTTGGAAAACAATGAAGAAAATCATTTGTAATGAGAAAACAACGTCCAACTAAACCAGGAGAATTGATACATGCTGATGTGGTTGGTCCAATGCATCAGAAATCTCTTGGTGATGCGAAATATTTTGTATGTTTCAAGGATGATTTTTCTAAATATCGCAGGGTATTTTTCATGCAGATGAAAAGTGAAGTTTCCAAATGCATCCAAACCTTTGTCAATGAAGCCAAGAATGCTGGCCATGTCATAAAAGAGTTCTTAAGTGATGGTGGAACAGAATTTCAAAACTCTGAAGTAGCAAAAATTCTGGAAGGTGAGGGAGCTACAGCTCGTGTATCCATGCCATATACACCAGAGCAGAATGGTGCAGCTGAGCGTGAGAATCGCACTCTTGTTGAAAGTGCAAGAACCATGTTACACTCGAAGAACCTTCCTTTAAAACTGTGGGCGGAAGCAGTCAACACATCAGTTTATATTTTAAATAGAACTGGCTCATCATCAATTAAAGGGAAAAGTCCCTATGAGTTATGGTTTGGTAAAGAAGTTTCAAGCATTAGTCATCTACGTGTCTTTGGAACTGAATGTTTTGTCCATATACCCAAGCCTAACAGAAAGAAATGGGATAGAAAAGTGTCAGAGGTATCTTGATTGGGTACAGTGGAGAAAAGGATGGCTATAGAGTGTATATCAAAGAACAAGACAAAGTTCTGTTAAGTAGAGATGTTATTTTTCAGAATGAAAAAAATTATCCCCTGTGAATACTACACATGCTTCTGAAGATAACTGTGATCAAAATATGGAAGTGATAAGCAAATACCAAGGAAATCAAACATCAGAAAATGTTGAAGTAACTGGCAACCTGAGAGAAGGTGAAAGCAACATTGAACATGATGATGATGTCTCAGATGAAGATACACTTGAAGAAACCAACTACTTAAGAGATAGAAGTAGGTTAAGAAAGCCTGCTAGGTTTGAGAATTATGTTCTTATAGCTGAACATGTGGAACCTGAAACATATCAGGAAGCTATGTCTTCTGAAAATTCTCACAAATGGCTGTGTGCTATGGAAGAAGAAATGAACTCGTTATTGAAGAATGAAACATGGGAGCTGGTTGACCTGCCACCTGAGAGAAAAGCCATTGGTAGCCGATGGGTATTTAAAGTAAAGATGAATGCTGATGGATCCATACAGCGTTACAAAGCTCGGTTGGTTGCCAAGGGGTTCAGCCAAAAATATGGGGTTGATTTCTCAGAAACCTTCAGTCCTGTTGTACGATGGGAAACTATAAGAGCAGTTCTGGGTGTTGCTGCTAGCAAAAGAATGAAGCTATCACAATTTGATGTAAAGACTGCATTTCTTTATGGAGAATTAACTGAAGAGATTTATATGGCTCAGTCTGAGGGCTTTAGTGATGGAACCAACAAAGTTTGCAAATTGTATAAGAGTATATATGGGCTGAAACAAGCCCCAAGATGTTGGAATGAACGTTTCAAAAGATTTGCTGAGAACTGTGGATTGCAGCAATCTTCTTCAGATCCTTGTCTATTTTTTAACCAAGACAAGTTGCTGCTCTTGATTGTGTATGTAGATGATGGCATCATCATTACTAAAGATGAGGAAATGGCCAAACAGTTTCTTAAGAAGCTTGAAACTGAGTTTTGTGTAACTGTTGAAGTTGCTTATCATTATTTAGGTATGCAAATTGAATACCTGGATAGTGGTATCTTCATACATCAAGAAGCATATTGCAAAAAAGTTTTGAATCATTTCAATATGTTAGAATCTAATCCAGCTAGTGTACCTATAGAAAAAGGTTCCATTACAGTTGAAGAGTCAGCAGCTCTTTCAGATGATGTGCCTTATCGTGAGGCTGTAGGGAGCCTAATGTGCTTGGCTATTGTCACTAGACCTGACATATCATATGTTGTTGGTGTTCTTTCTCAAGTGCTGGACAAACCAAAACAACAACATTGGAACTTAGTAAAGAGAACATTGAGGTATCTTAAGGGAACTCCCAAGTGTGGAATTATGTTTGCTTCAGATTCTAAGCGTAATCTTCTGTGCTTTTGTGATTCGGATTATGCGGGTGATCCCCTGAGTAGAAAATCCACGTCAGGAATGGTTTTCATGAATGCAGGGGGAGCTATTTGTTTGAAGAGCCAACGTCAAAAATGTATAGCTCTCTCAACAACCGAAGCTGAGTTTGTTGCAGCTAGTCAAGCTGAAAAAGAAGCCATATGGCTTTCCAGTTTGTTAAATGAACTGTGTTCACTAAGTGGAATACCAGTTTTAAATATAGACAACCAAAGTGCAATCAAACTAATTAAAAATCCTACGTTTCATAACCGAACTAAACATATTGATATTCGGTATAAGTTTATCAGAGAACTGTGTGAAAACAATCAATTAGGTGTTTCTAACTGCAGTAGTGATGCTCAAGCTGCAGACTTGTTTACAAAAACTTTGCCTAAAATAAGGTTTGAAAAATTGAAAGAGCTGATAGGAATGATAAATTTGTGACTAATATTTACTTTTTTTTTATTGTGTTTAATTTCATGATTAATATGTACTATTTTCTATGTGTATCATTTAAATGTGAATTTTGATTTAGGGGGAGTGTTGTAATATAAATCAAATATAATCGATATCGTATTGCCAGTTTTATGTTTTATGTTTTGGCAACCACAACTTCTGTTGACTTCTGTGATCTGTGTGAATCTGTGTGGTATAGCTTGTGTAGCTTTTCTGTCATCAATCTATTATAAGTTTTTTAATCAATTCCTTAATATACATTTTGATAATCATTTTTCTCTGTCTTATTTAATAAATTATAAGTATAGGCTAGGTTCTTTGGCGAGCGTTTTCAGCTCGTTGAAATTAGAACTAATTCTTAGTTCCAGCCAACAACGCAAATTGGAACTAACTCATAAACTAAGCCGGAAATACACATTGAAACTAACTCTAGTTGTGTATGATTATCCCGAAATACAAAGCCAAAGTATTTAAACAAATTTAATTAAGTTAAAAATGAATTATTGTAACTCAAAAACAATAAGCATTATTTTTATTTGAATCAGATTTAGACCGAGATGTTTTTCATTACTAAACCGTGACTACAAAACTCCAGAAACAGTTTAATGAGAAAACTTCTGCCAATTAGGACAGTGTGGCATCCTCACTAATGCGCATGCGTACTGTAATGCATCATAGCGAATTGAGTTTTATATGGCGTAATAAGGGATCCAAGTATTATCATATGTGAAGATTCCAGTTCAATCCGACATCTGGTTCTCAGAATACTAAACCGACATAAGACAATGTAAATACATGCGGAAGTAGCGAATGGAATTTGATAATATTGATATGTGACCATCTATTTAACAAGCCACACAATCCCTCGAAATTTTATAAAAATCTAGTGAACTAGTCGACTAAATTTGCTCCTTGACGTCTAAAATGTAAAACGAGAGTGGAAATTTTCGATTCTGAAGCCAAAAATTTGTATCACTTCCTGCATGAATACAAAGCTTCCCTACCTTCGGTAGAGAAGAAGCAAAATACGGAGGGAATCATACCTGTTTAAAAATTATACATTAAATCATAGGAATAAGGGGGATTGCTAAAATATTGCTTAGGACCATATTCAGCATGTTTTGAGTGAATTGGGGAAAAATCGTATGGGAAATGAACCAGAACTCAATAATCACGAAATTCCGGAAAAGTATCAAGTTTTTCAAATAAAATATTATACATTAATTCATAGGACTGTGCGCACTTTGGTAATTGCTAAAATTAAGTAGTAAGTTTGGTACTTACGTATTATAGCTGAAGCTTTGCGGTTTGGCGAAAAAGCGGCAATAAAGCGCCAATTATGCTCCCCATCCTTGTTGATAGTATTGTTTTCGCCATTCATTGCTTTTAGCTCCCGTTCTAAGTTTCGTTTTGAAGATTTTCTTTATTTTTTTAGGTTATGAAAGTTATTTGACAAAGATCTTTTATAAAAGAAGTTTGACGAGAAATATGACAGTGTAATACCTCAACTTTGATAAAAGATAACTTTTATAAAAGTTGGGTTCTTCGTCAAAGTTTTATAAAATATTTCGGTGCCCGGATGTTATAAACAACATTTCGAGCAACAGCATGTTAAAAAAATACAAATGTGTGGAAAACGCGGCAGATAAAGAACAAGATTTCGATTCGAAATAGTTTTAGCTGTAATTAAAAATTGCGCACTAATGACAAAACAGAAATACACGAAAAATATTCAAAATGAGTATGTTAAAAACGCAAATCTTTCAAAGGAAAAGTCTTAGGATGCTGAAATTTTGCATGGTGGTTACTCCTAAGCTCTAGATGCCCACTAAGAAATATTTTTAAAAAGTACAAATATTAAGGGGTTTAAAAGGGGCTGAACCCCCTCCCCACTGAAAAAAAACCCATTGTATCTCTGAAACCATAGGACCCAGGAAGTTAGAATTCCGTATGGTGATTCCCCTTGAGTCCTAGGTGCCCACTAAAAAATAATTTTGAAAAATGCAAATTTTAAGCGGGTTAAAAGTGGCTTAACCCCCCTCTAAAAAAACCCAGAGTATCTCTGGAACCATAAGGCCTAGAAAGCTCAAATTTTGCATGGTGGTTCCCCTTAAGCCCTAGGTACACACCAATAAGCATTTTTTAAGAGCTCGAATTTTAAGGGGTTTAACCCCCTCCCCCCTAAAAAATCCCACTGTATCTCTGGAACCATAGGGTCTAGGAAGCTGAAATTTTGTAAGGTACTTCCCCTTAAGCCCTAGGTACACACTAATAAATATTTTTTAAGAGCTCGAATTTTAAGGGATTTAGCCCCCTTAGATAGAAATAACTTTTATAAAAGATCTTTGTCAAAGAACTTTGATAGTGTAATAGGGGTATTTTGAAGTTATAGCATTTCTTTTATGTATAACTGTTATAAAAGATAAAATAACTTTTAAAAAATATCTTTGTCAAAGAACTTTGATAGTGTAATATAGGTCAAAAGGAAGAAGATGCAGTGTCTTTTTTCCAGATCGGTGGAATTTTGCCCAGTCAGCGTGTATGCCCTAACTTTCACAACATGCGTACCTATTTTAATCGACCAGTAGCTGGAGATGTAATATTAAAGATTGCTGCAAAACAGTCAGAATTCAGAAGGAAAACTGGTTCTACGGTTTCTGATTGCCATTACTTTAAAATCCCGATTGCCAAACTTTAAATACACTCATGGACAAAAAAAATAGCGCACCAAGAAGGAGTCGTCAAAATGAAACGAAATTTTACATACGTAATGACTACTTTGATATAAGTAAATGATAAGAAAATCAAAGAAAAGGGATAATTTATTTCAGAGAAAAAGGAAAAAGAACGGAGGAGTTAATACTCCGTTGGACCCTCTCTAGCGCGAATGCACGATGCGATACGATCGGGCATTGAGTCATACAAGTTCTGTATGATGTCTTGAGACATTTCGTTCCATATTTGCTGTAACATTGCCTCTAGTTCGTTCAAACTCGTGGGATGCCCAACTCGTCGTCCCAAATGATCCCAGATATGCTCGATTGGAGACAAATCTGGGGATCGGGCAGGCCAAGGAAGGGTAGTAACAGTGCGGAGACAGTCTTGTGACACCCTTGCCGTATGTGGCCGAGAATTGTCTTGTTGAAAAATGGCTCGTGGGAGCCGTTGCATGAGTGGCAACACATGTGGCTGCAGGATTTCATGAACATACCGCTGGGCTGTCATGGTGTCACGGAACAATACTAGGGGTGACCGTGTATTGTAGGCAATGGCACCCCATACCATCACACCAGCTGTGGGAGCGATGTGTCGCTGTACAGCAAAGGCAGGATTAAAGCGTTCACCACGGGCTCTACACGCACGAACACGATTGTCATCACTGCCGAGATTGAATCTGGATTCGTCACTAAAGACGACCTGGTTCCATTCCGCTGCAGTCCAGTTTCCTCGTGCGCGGCAAAACTCCAAACGGAGGCGTCGATGGGTGGGCGTCAAGGGCAGCACACGTTATGGGCGCCGCGATACCAACTGTCCTTCAGCCAGGCGCCTTCGTATGGTTCGAGAAGACACAGAGGCCCCTAGTCAAGGTGCTACCTGTGCCTGGATGGCGGCCGATGAAGCAGTTGGCTGTACGCGTGCATTTCTTACGATGTGGCGGTCTTCTCGACGACTGGTCTGTCGAGGGCGTCCTGAGCCTGGTCTTCGTGTACATGACATCTCTCGGGTCCACTGGTCCCAACACCTCCTCACAACACAATCAGAGCGGCCTAATTGACGAGCTACTGGCCTAGCTGACCACCCAGCTTCCATCATCCCGACGATTCTCCCCCTCTCAAACTGCGACAACTGCTTATATTGTTTTCGAACACGGCGTAATGACATGTCTATCTCAGCTCTTCCTTTGTAAATGATTCAGCACACTCAAACAAGCTTTGGTTACTTGTTTTATACTCCACAGAGTACGATGTTCAACGCCCTCTACCGGCTATACGTAATGCGCAATCACGCTGCATTTCTAATCATTTGCATATCTCCCCGACTTGTACCTTCTTTGCAAGTTTCGTTACGATCCTGCAATTATTTCTTGGTGCGCTATTTTTTTTTGTCCATGAGTGTATTTGCATTTTCCGTCGAAACCTGTATGCATATCAATTTGTGTCTAATTTGCATTACCCCTTCTTGGCGCGTCCCTTTTTTTTGTCTAAGAGTGTATTCCTATTTTGTCTTTAATATGAAATTTTTAATTAGATCTAAAATTATCTATAGCGAAATCATATTCTTAAGCGGCTTATTTTTTTAAAACTTTTACATGTGTTTTCCAAATACTTTTTTAAACATGCTGCTGCTCAAAATGTTGATGCATGTTTAATAACTGCTTTCGTATATTTCATACACGTGCTTCGCCACAGATTACACGAGTGCCATGAATTATGTCATTTGGTTCATTTAATTTCAATTTACTTTAGCAGTAAAGTGGGGTCATTTCTCATAAGGAAAGAATTTAACGACAGTGATCCGAATTTAAATACGAGTTTTGGATATTTCATTTTTATTTTGGGGATTTAAAACCACTTTACAACCTCCTAAAAAGTTGCTTTTTAAACATCGTTCTTGGCCAACACCTAGATCCTAAGAGGAAACGCCATGCAAAATTTCAACTTCTCCGGCCTTATTGTTCCAGAGATACAGTGGAATATTTTTTCTTTTTTTTTGGGGGGGGGGGGGGGAGAGTGAAACCCTTAAAATTTGAATGTAAAAACAGATTTATTGGTGTGCACCTAGGGCTCAAGGGAAACCAACCAACAAAAATTTCAGCTTCCAGGCCTTATGGTTCCAGAGATACAGTGGGTTTATTTCTTTTGTTTTGGGTTTGGGGGGGGGCTAAACCCCTTAAAATTTGAACTAAAAAAGGAAAAAATTATTGGTGTGCACCTAGGGCTTAAGGGAAACCAACCAACCAAATTTCAGCTTCCCAGACTTTATGGTTCCAGAGATACAGTGGGTTTATTTATTTATTTATTTTTTTTGGGGGGGGAGCTAAACCCCTTAAATTTGAACTAAAAAATTATTAGTGTGCACCTAGGGCTTAAGGGAAACCAAACAAACAAATTTCAGCTTCCCAGGCCTTATGGTTCCAGAGATACAGTGGTTTTTTTAGAGGGGAGGGGGGGGGGCGCTAAACCTCTTAAAATCCGAACTTTAAAAAGACATTTATAGGTGTGCCTATAGGGCTTAAGAGGAACCACCATACAAAATTTCAGCTTCCTCGGCCTTATGGTTCCAGAGATACAGTGGGTTTTTTAGGGGGAGGGGGCTAAACCCCTTAAAATCCGAACTTTAAAAAGATATTTATATGTGTGCACCTAGGGCTTAAGAGGAACCACCATACAAAATTTCAGCTTCCTAGGCCTTATGGTTCCAGAGATACAGTAGAATTTTTTTCGGGGGAGAGGGGGCAAAGCCCCTTAAATTTCGAGCATTCAAAATGATTTATTGGTATGCACCTAGAGCTTAAGAGGAACCACCATAGGAAATTTCAGATCTCTAGGCCTTGTGGTTCCAGAGATACAGTGGGTGTTTTTAGAGGGGGCAGGGGGTTAAGCTATTTTTAACTCCCTTAAAATTTACAGTTTCCAAAAAAAGATTTCTTAGAAGGCACCTAGGAATTATGGGGAACCACCATACGAAATTTCAACTTCCTAGGCCCTATGGTTCCAAAGATACAATGGGTGTTTTTAGAGGGGGGCAGGGGGGTTAAGCTCTTTTTAACCCCTTTAACATTTACAGTTTCCAAAAAAAGGTTTCTTAGAAGGCACCTAGGGATTATGGGGAACCACTATACGAAATTTCAACTTCCTAGGCCCTATGGTTACAAAGATACAGTGGGTGTTTTTAGAGGGGGCCAGAGAGTTATGCCCTTTTTAACCCCCTTAAAATTTGTATTTAATAAAAAAAAATCTTATTGGGCACGTAGAGCTTGGGAGTACCCACGTTTTCCACTCATTTGTATTATTTTAACATGCTTCTGCTCGAAATGTTGTTTATAATTTCCGGGCAGGAAATAGGTTGCCACTGTGAAGTTAGGTGTTCGCGAGCAGATATTACGCCAAGGGATAAAGGCTGCCAAGCTTCAGCTATAATACGTAAGTACCGTAAGGGTTTCAACGTAAAAATTATATCGAGTTCTGGTTTTTTTTTTTATCATTTGTACGATTTTTCCCGAACTGTCTCGAAACATGCTTGATTTGGTTTTAAGCATTACACCAAAAATCCCTAATGTTGCATTAGCTCCTTTGTTTATTTTATAGGCGGGAAAAATTGCTACATTATTATATTTTTCCAAACAAAATATAAGCTTCTTCTAATTTCACTCCGTTAAAAAATAAAGAGCCCGGTTCTGGTATTATTATCTATGCAAGATAAGCGAAAGTGAGAATAAAATATTTCCATTGGGAACTACTTAAATTCCAAGTAATTTTGATCTTAATATGGGATTGAAAAACGAATAAATAAGAGTAAATCATTTTTTTTTAAATTTATAATAAATAGCTTGTAAAAAAGATAATTAAGTTTCAAATTAATAACTTATTACCTTAAATTTTGTTATAGTTAAAAAAATAACATATTAGTTTACCTTTGTCTTTCAGGTGGAGGTGTATCAATTACTCCTTCAAATTTCCCGTCACAAATTTTGCAAAAACCAGAAATTTTTATATAGTATTTAGAGCAATCACTCACGGATGCCCGTTTAAATACCAAACAACAATTACATTTTGTTAATATAAAAAAATGCTCATTGACAATATGTGTCCAAACATTTGGTGTAAGTGCCTTATAACGGGTTCCACTGTTTTGAGTTTTTTTTCTGCAAAAATATTCTTTCGGAGCAATATCCTCCCATTCCTTTTCCGACAAAGTAATTGTGAAGTTTTCATTAAATTCTTCATGTGGTTCTTCATCAGAATTTCCTGAAAAATATTAAATAATTAATTTTTGCCTGTATTTTTACCGTTATTATAAATATATAATTTGAATAAGTTAGTCAACTTCGGAACGAATTCCAAAAAGTAAAGCAACCATGCAGCTTGAACTTTAAATTAATGTAAAATTTAAGTTTTTCGCCCCATCAAAGAGTAGTGGAGAATTCATTCTGACTCCGGCGACATATGTAACAAAATTAATACCATATAAAATTGCAAAAAGTTCAGAATATGTTTATTATATCTTAATTTCTGATGATTTGCAGTATCGTAGTTTTACTCTTTTCCGATTTCAATGTTTCAAAGAAAAAAGTAATGTCATTTATCACAAATGATTCATCAAAAGAGAAAATCTGAAGTTAACCGCAATAAACAGAATAAAATTAAAAAGACTCAGCAGACATAGTCGCACTGCGATGGAACGTGTTGGGATTCCATTTCGAAAACGGAAGTAAATGCATAAACAAGTGAAGTAAATGTGCATATTGTGCGTAGGGATTTTGACCCGGGTTTCCCCGAACCCGAAAACCCGGGTTTTTCAAAGATTTTACGAACCCGAAACCCGGGGAATTTTTAATGTAAACCCGGGGAATTAGTTATTTATCTAATACAATAGAATACCAATTATACTCCTTAATTTAGAACCAAGACCGAATTTAACAACTCGGACTCGGTACGGCTCTCAAACAAATGAATAAAAAAGCAATGAAACGGAGTGAGATGGAGATATATTGGCGGCGGCGTACGCCATAGCTCTATTTCACTCAAGTTTATGAGTTGGGGATTCCCAGCAGCACATGCGTTATGCCGTGTGAATTGCGCAATACTTCAGCTATACGATCATGCCTGCTTTCTGTGGTTTGTGTTTGTTTAGTCTAGTTATATATCTCGTTGTGTTGTTTCCTCGCTGATTTCTATTGCGTAGTTAAACAATATTCTGTGGACCCACCCATATAGAAAGCGCTTTGCGTGCAGTAGAAGGAGGAAGTTTTTTGTAACGTCCTAGAGTGACGCACTCGACTTGGATCTCTCTCCTGAAAACGAGCTAACATGCTAACATGCCGATCTTACTCTCTCTGAAAAAGTATTAGCATTTACAGTGAATAAGCTAAGAAATCTAAACACTCCTATCGCGAATGCTCTACTTCAAAAATCTGAAATTCGATTCAAAGAGCGTCGAAACCCAGAGCTGGCTCATCTCATTAAATTTTTGAAAAATCCCGATTTCGACAATGAATCATATGATGAGTTTCGCAGTAAAATTTTTAAAAACAAAATATTTGATCTGGCAACAACCTCAATAAAATGACTGTTCAACGTAAATGATAATGGCTCAGAGTCTGAACCAGAAGTAGCAGTTGAGGTGAGAGTTAAAGATGGAATTGAAGGTGATGCTACGAGTAATGGTGCTTGTACTAAACAGATGTCCCTATCTGATGAGCTTAGTATGTTTCTGCAGGAGAATGATAATAAGGAAAATCATAAAAAATCAAAATCTGGTGCATTTATCATAAGAAAAGAAATTGAGTTGTTTCAGGCAACAAAAAGCCGACCTGAAATGCTAGATAAACTTTACAGGTCTTTAACAACAATTCAACCAACTTCGGTGGAAGCAGAACGATCATTTTCTGTAATAGGTCTCTTTTCTAATAAACTCAGAAGCCGACACAATGATGATACGTTGAGTGCAATGATGGTTTTAAGGCAGTTTTATTAAAAATGAGGTATTTGTACCACTTTTATTTACGTTATACATATATGTATATTTTAATTAACATTAAATTTATATACTGTTATTTTTTACATTTGAAATTCTGAAATAAATTAAATGCCTCTAATAAACTATTTATTATTTTAGTTCTTTGCTATTGACCCCCTGGAACCAATTAAGTAAACCCGGGAAAACCCGGGTTTTAAATAAAAAAACCCGGTCAAACCCGAAATCCGGGTTTTAAAAAAATTGCTCAAAATCGAAAACCCTAATTGTGCGCATTCATATTATACACTTTAAAATGAAATACCCTATATCAGTGCTCTCCAACCTTTTAATCGCTGCGGACCTGTCAACGTTTGATAATTTTACCGCGGCCCGCTGAGAGGGTCTATGACTGCAATTTTAATTCATAATCTTGAGATGTATAATAAAAAATAAACTAATTTAAACAGTTACAAGATGTATTTTGTTTCAAAGGTATAAATTAGCACAAACCCGACAAAGTCGCACTAACCCGAGAGAAATACATCACAGTAAATTAAATGGAAATAATTTAATGTTCCTTGAGCGGCCCGGTACTATTTGATCCACGGACCGATACCGGTCCGCGGCCCGGGAGTTGGGGACCACTGCCCTATATGATGAATTCTCAAATTAAAAAAATATAAGGGCCTTATTATACAGAGCCACAGCTGTGGCTCTGTATGTTAATGAAATAATTAACATATATTCACCAATTAGTTTCCAGTAGGAACAACAATAAAGTATTTTCTGTCTTAGCATACGGAAATTCTGAACATTATAAAACACTTACCAATATATATCCTGCAGGTGAGGAGTTTTATTAAATCAACAACTTACTGAAATATCTCTTCAGCGTCAAAAACATAACAGCAAATATTTGATGCGCTAAATACACTGAAGTGTCACTGAATTAGGGATACCTACCTAGTAACGAGTTGGGCCTCCTCTGGCCTTGACAACGGCTGCCACACGACGAGGCATAGATTCACCAAGTTTCTGGAAACGTTCCACGGGAATGGCTTGCCAAATATTGGCTAAAGCTGTCCATAATTCAGTAAGGTTCTTTGGTGCTGTGTGATGGCCTTTCACGCCTTGTTCCAAAGCATCCCAAAGATGCTCAATAGGATTTAAGTCTGGGCTTCTAGGTGACCAATTCATGACAGAGAAGTCAGAGGAATGCTCATCCAACCAGCCAGTAGCCAACCGGGACTTGTGAGAGGTACAGTTGTCTTGCTGGAAAACTCCATTACCGTGCGGATAACAGAACAGCATAAACGGATGGAGGTGATCACCTAGCAACTCTACATACCGAATTGCATTGAGGGAGGTTGGTACACGCACCAAAGATCCCAAACTGTGCCACGAAAAAACACCCCAGACCATGATTGAGCCACCATGCCCTTGTACAGTTCCAGCCAGGCATGCAGGATCCATGGCTTCATGAGCCTGACGCCATATTCTCAGCCTCCCGTCGGCGTTAAGTAGTCGGAATCGAGACTCATCACTCCATGCTACTCGTTTCCAGTCCTCTACACTCCAGTCTCTGTGCTCTCTTGCCCAGGCAAGACGTGCAGCCCGATGGCGAGTATAGAGCAATGGTACTCTCGTAGGTCGACGGCTCCCGAATCCCATACGGTGAAGCGAGCGTTGCACAGTCCGTTTACTGACTGTACGACTGGCACCGTCATTAAACTGGGTGATAATTTGAGCTAATGTTTGGCTTCGCTGGCTACGTACAATACGCCTTAGCCGTCTCTCACCACGCACTGTCAAGGCTAATTGTCCTTTGCAGTTTGCCCGATCACTAGTTTTTTTTCCACCATCCCTGTATTCTTGGTATACTCTTGACACTGTCGACCTTGAAAATCCTAGCTGTCTGACGATTTCGGAAATTGAATGGCCCATGCGTCGCGCACCTACGATTTGTCCGCGATCGAAGGCGTCTAAATCAGGCAGTTTACCCATACTGGAAATTCCAACAACTAATTCAGAACAACTACAGTACGCGCTATATATGCAGTTACCACAGCGCCCTCACTTTCGCATACATGATGCGCAGCGCTACACAATTTGCATAGGCTTTGCTATCCGTAATTCAGTGGCACTTCAGTGTATATGTGTTTCAAATTTCAAGTCAATTTCTTCTCGGTTACTCCTGCAATTTTCAGGTTTTGAGATTTTTTTTTCTCGATAAACCGAGAGCGATCGAGGACGAATTTGCAGACTCGAGAAAATAAGCATTATAAAACAATTTGCGAGCTACGTATAATAAAGTTTTGGCTATCATATATTTAGAAGAGAACAGTCGTACGTTAACAGATTAAGAAAAAATTCCGAAAGAATAAAAAACAGTAATGGGTTATAAATAATAAAACTATTTTAAAAAATTAAAATTAATTCTACTATAAGATATAAAAGAGCTTACCTGATACAAGCGATAGACGAGGATTCTCAACGTCATCACACTTTTCAGTCTCTTTCAACAATCCCCATTCTTGCAACTTTTGTCTAGCAACTTTGTTTTTCTTAATAAACAAATAAATCGCTTTTGAAGTCAAAATTCCACCAACTTTTTCACTGATTTCATTGATAAAAAATAATACGTACATACGTACAGGAAATAGTACGTACATTTCACCAGCCCCGCACCTAAGCAAATTTTAATCCAAACATATCCCATTCGTTAGTACCGGTTAGTACCGCAAAAATTTTCGTTAATACCGTATTTAAAATAAATTTATTGCAATTTTTATTGCGGGGCCAGCATTTCACCAGCCCCGTACCTATGCAATTCTGGAATTTCACTAGTGTCATTCGTTAGTACTTCGTTAGTACCGATTAGTACCGCAAAAGTTTTCGTTAGTACCACAAATAAAAGTAATTTTATTTTTGGAAGATAAAATTAAATAAATTACTGACTATTGCCAGATGTTTATAGAAGTCGTAAAAATGTTTGATAAAAGTTTGCAGACCATATCTATTATATATGTATTTTAAATGAAGCATTCCGGAAACTTTTTGTTCACAGTAGTATATGTAGTTTACCCTGCAAACCAGTCAAAAAACACACATAAAAACAGATAATGTCGTGTTAAAATGCTCCATTCCGTCATTCCTATCTGATCCAAATGTCTTACCAAAATATTATTTTTAAACTCTTAACATAAAATTGAGAAATAGAAAAATGATGGGTTTTATTATAAAATGAAATCTTTTTTAAATCAACATTTTATAGTGTAATGTTTATTAAATGCCCATTTAAATGACTTTTTAAGAGTTGTGCATTCCCAAAAACTTTTTAAGTTCATATATATATATATATATATATATATATATATATATATATATATATATATATATATATATATATATATATATATATATAATTTATCGGTAATTTTGTGAAAGTCTGTCTAAATTTTACTTTTAAGCTTCGAGCAGGGCCGATCGTAGGCTACGACTAGAATCTTGTAAAAACTTCTCATCAGACTTAAAGCAGGCCGCGCTTTGAATTTTCGCCACTTCTAAACGTTATCAGTTGACTGTCTTATCAGGAAAGGGGAAAATTGTTGTAGCATCTTCAGCCCCTATGGCGAGATTCATTAAAATCCATCCAGGGGGGGGGGGAATTCTCCAACTGTCAACTCTTCTCCGCCCACTACCTGATTAAGAAACAAGGTCCGAACAGCGATTTATTTATTTATTTATTTATTTTACATAGCAGCCTTAACTTTCCCCTTTTCTGGAGTTCATATTCCAACGTTACCCATCCCCTCACCCACCCGCCCACCGGAAAAGGGGGCCAGTGTTTTCTAGTTGGTCAATGAGAAACGCTGACATAAGATCTCTGCTCCTACATAGATACAGTTTTCCATACAAGCGCCATCTGTATAAACAAGCATTAATTCAGACTCAGAATAGAACACGTTGATAGCTTCGTGGGTCAAAGACTCAAAACCACAACGATCCACTCTTGGGTCCAAAGGAAAGATTGAATCGAATACGCTATAACTCGTGATCCTGATGGGTACTAATTCTAATATTTTGGTACTAATTGGTACTAATTAGGTACTAATTTCTGAGAAAGTTTCAACTCGAAATTACAAAAGTGCCGGGCCAGCGACATGGTAGCCCGGCAGAATCGAACACGCTATAACTCGCGATCCTGATGGGTACTAATTCTAATATTTTGGTACTAATTAGTACTAATTAGGTACTAATTTTTGTGAAAGTTTCAACTCGAAATTCCAAAAGTGCCGGGCCAGCGACATGGTAGCCCGGCAAAATCGGACACGCTATAACTCGGGATCCTGATGGGTACTAATTCTAATATTTTGGTACTAATTAGTACTAATTAGGTACTAATTTTTGTGAAAGTTTCAACTCGAAATTCCAAAGCGTCGGGCTCGGAAGCGACCTGATTGTCGCTGGCCCGGAAGAATCGAATACGCTATAACTCGTGATCCTGATGGGTACTAATTCTAATATTTTGGTACTAATTGGTACTAATTAGGTACTAATTTTTGTGAAAGTTTCAACTCGAAATTCCAAAAGTGCCGGGCTAAAATGTCGCTGGCCCGGCAGAATCGGACACGCTATAACTCGCGATCCTGATGGGTACTAATTCTAATATTTTGGTACTAATTAGTACTAATTAGGTACTAATTTTTGTGAAAGTTTCAACTCGAAATTCCAAAGCGTCGGGCTCGGAAGCGACCTGATTGTCGCTGGCCCGGAAGAATCGAATGCGCTATAACTCGTGATCGTGATGGGTACTAATTCTAATATTTTGGTACTAATTGGTACTAATTAGGTACTAATTTTTGTGAAAGTTTCAACTCGAAATACCAAAAGTGCCGGGCCAGCGACATGGTAGCCCGGCAGAATCGGACACGCTATAACTCGGGATCCTGATGGGTACTAATTCTAATATTTTGGTACTAATTAGTACTAATTAGGTACTAATTTTTGTGAAAGTTTCAACTCGAAATTCCAAAGCGTCGGGCTCGGAAGCGACCTGATTGTCGCTGGCCCTGAAGAATCGAATACGCTATAACTCGTGATCCTGATGGGTACTAATTCTAATATTTTGGTACTAATTGGTACTAATTAGGTACTAATTTTTGTGAAAGTTTCAACTCGAAATTCCAAAAGTGCCGGGCTACCATGTCGCTGGCCCGGCAGAATCGGACACGCTATAACTCGCGATCCTGATGGGTACTAATTCTAATATTTTGGTACTAATTGGTACTAATTAGGTACTAATTTTTGTGAAAGTTTCAACTCGAAATTCAAAAACTGCCGGGCCAGCGACATGGACCTCGATTCCACTAGGGTTAGAACAAGAAAGTATGTTGAAGAAAAAAAAGTAGGATATCGAAAACAGGTAAACCAGCTACCCATAAATATTACACTTTTTAACATGTGGTCTTTTTAACATGAGGCAACATTTCCATTTTAAAGTGTAGGCTACAAAATACAAAAAATACTGATTTGATATAATAACGATTGTAAACTGTTAAATAATACAATTACCCTGGTATTCAGACGGTTAATGTACCTGTAACTCCTGTGAAGATTTCTCGATCTCACTTATGCACTTTTTAATAGGTAAATTAAAAGCCAAGCTCAAGCCAAAAACTTAAAAGTTAAGTGGAAATTATCCGAAATAAACCTTTATCATCATGATATAACGATGCTTTTAAAAACATAGTAAATTTTGTTTGTGTTTTATAGCGTTGAATTATCCCGTTTTAACAATTAAATCTCCTTTTTTGAGTACATAAATACTTTTGCGTTGTATTTTCTTTCATTCTCGTGTAATTTTAAAACGCTAGCGATTTTCAAGAAGCATGTTGAAGAATTATAAATGATTAATCGTTTTATCTTTTCAGACATATAATGCTTCTGATAACTCAAGATAACAAGTTATTATCATTTTTTTGCCTGAAAACAAAAGTTACGTGAAAAGGGCAACAGTGAACATTAAAACTTAATTAAACAACGAACTTAGATTCTGAGCTAATCGCTCAGAGAAGTAATTTGGAAAACTCTATGAAATATAACACTAATTAAATTAGAAGAGAAATCGCAGTGGAATTTTAATGCATTATAATAAATATAAACATTTTTCCCTGATATCGAAAAGATATAAAAAGGCAGAGACCTTTTCATGCGTATCAAATAACGAAAAGAAAATCTTAATTAAGAGTTTTAATTACATTATTGAAAAGGTAAAAAAAAAGCAAAAGAACTTAATTACTTTAGAGGACGATACTTTTTCATATAGTAGCATAAACAGTGCATTTTAGGAGTCAAATTTAACTCTCTAATTAATCAGCTTCTGTATACGTATTTTAGGATAAAGATTAAATAACAGAAGAAAAGATACCCTTAAAAAGGTATACCCTTCATTTACTTACAGATAGTCTTAAAGTAATGAACTTTAAATTATTTTTCGTTTATCTACAAAAGTCATTTATCGAGATATTAAAGGTGATTTTTTATAGAGTAACACATTTTACAAATAAATATTAAATATTATTATTTTAATATATATATATATATATTCGAGCTATTAATTATGGTTCTTCATCAGTCCATGGAGAATTACATGTACTGCCTCTAAGAAAAAATAACAAATTTATTTAAAAAAAATTCCAAAGTTAATTTCAGAAAGTTTAGCGTTCTATGTTAATAATATTTTATTTTATATTATTCGACGAGTCTCATACATCCTGTTTCTTATCACAATCTTGTGTTTATCAGTTTCATCTATCTTAATTTCGTTACTTGTGTGAATGCTGTGGAATTTAATGCAGGTGATGTTTCTATTACAATAGAACGTTATATCTAATTTTAATATTTATCATATATCATGATATTTTTCAAATTTCTGCAAGGTATAACCATTAACTTGTGACTTAAGAACATGAAGTAGTAGACATTCCGAATATATACTACAGTTAACAAACAATTGAAACTGTAAAATCTTTTTAAAATCACAGTTTATAATTTTAAGGAGACTATCAAAATATTAGCGCGTTAGCAATAAAAATTTTATTCTCATATTCCTACAAAATAGCAATCTCAAACAATTCCTACGCTTAAAACACTTGACCTTGTTTTAGTGAAAACAATAGATAGGATTCGAATGCCTATACTCGAAAGATTATTGCCTATTATGGCGATAATTAACAACTATGGAAAAGAAAATACTCTGAACATATAATAGCCTCATATAAAATGCAAATTCCTACTGATGCATCTAGAGTACCATTCCTCTGTTTATTGGTATTTTTATGCTCCCCATAAAGTAATACATTTTGAAATAAGGTAAAAATCAATTCATTTACATCATTGAAATATTTTATAGATTTTAAAATCTTTCTTTCAAGTCATCGTACAGACAGAATACAAATAACAGTTTAATTAGAATTTACTTGCAGTTCCCATTGATGCCTCAGATCTATATTTAAGTTGAATAATAAATTTTATGTCTTAGTTAACCTTGTCAGAGTAATCTGTAATAAAATATATGTTTTATAAATTTTGCCATACAGAGAGATATTGAAATGAAGTTGTCTAATATTCCCATTCCGAACCTCTTTATCTATGTCTATAATAACATAGAAGGATTCCTTGTGTAAATAGATATCATCATTAGATATGCTTCTATAGCTTAACGAGTAGGTAGTGGCTCATAGAAAGTACGCTTGGAAACCACATACTGTTTGCCTATATATAAATTCGCGGTAAAAAAATTTAAAAAGAGTTTAATGTCTCAATTCCTTTTTCAACTAAATCTTTCTATTAAAAAATTCTGAGGTGGTATTATTTATATAATGCCTACAAAACCAATATATATATATATATATATATATATATATACATATATATATACACTGAAGTGCCACTGAATTAGGGATAGCAAAGCCTATGCAAATTGTGTAGCGCTGCGCATCATGTATACGCAAGTGAGGGCGCTGTGGTAACCGCATATATAGCGCGTACTGTGGTTGTTCTGAATTAGTTGTTGGAATTGCCAGTATGGTCGACAGTTAGAATTGCCAGTATGGTCGATTTTCAAGGTCGACAGTTAGAATTGTCAGTATGGTCGATTTTCAAGGTCGACAGTGTCAAGAGTATACCAAGAATACATGGATGGTGGAGCGATCGGGCTAACTGCAAAGGACAATTAGCCTTGACAGTGCGTGGTGAGAGACGGCACAGGGGTATTGTACGTAGCCAGCAAAACCAAACATTAGCTCAAATTACCACCCAATTTAATGACGGTGCCAGTCGTACAGTCAGTAAACGGACTGTGCAACGCTCGCTTCACCGTATGGGTTTCAGGAGCCGTCGACCTACGAGATTGCCATTGCTCTATACTCGCCTTCGGGCTGCACGTCTTGCCTGGGCAAGAGAGCACAGAGACTGGAGTGTAGATGACTGGAAACGAGTAGCATGGAGTGATGAGTCTCGATTCCGACTACTTAACGCCGACGGGAGGCTAAGAATATGGCGTCAGACTGATGAAGCCATGGATCCTTCATGCCGGGCTGGAACTGTACAAGGGCATGGTGGCTCAATCATGGTCTGGGGTGTTTTTTCGTGGCACAGTTTTGGATCTTTGGTGCGTGTACCAACCTCCCTCAATGCAATTCGGTACGTAGAGTTGCTGGGTGATCACCTCCATCCGTTTATGCTGTTCTGTTATCCGCGCGGTAATGGAGTTTTCCAGCAAGACAACTGTACCTCTCACAAGTCCCGGTTGGCTACTGGCTGGTTGGATGAGCATTCCTCTGACTTTTCTGTCTCGAATTGGCCACCTAGAAGCCCAGACTTAAATCCTATTGAGCATCTGTGGGATGTTTTGGAACAAGGCGTGAAAGGCCATCACACAGCACCAAAGAACCTTACTGAATCATGGACAGATTTAGCCAATATTTGGCAAGCCATTCCCGTGGAACGTTTCCAGAAACTTGTTGAATTTTTGCCTCGTCGTGTGGCAGCCGTTATCAAGGCCAGAGGAGGCCCAACTCGTTACTAGGTAGGTATCCCTAATTCAGTGGCACTTCAGTGTGTATATATATATATATATATATATATATATATATATATATATATATATATATATATATATATACTTATATATATATATATATATATATATATATATATACTTATATATATATACATATACTTATGTATATATATACATATATATATATATATATATATATATATATATATATATATATATATATATATATATATATATATATATGTATGTATATATATATATATATATATATATATATATATATATATATATATATATATATATATATATATATATATATATATATATATGAGGCTAAAAATATGGGGGGGGGCGATCGCATGACCTTAAAAAGGGGATTTTAGTTTTTACAATATAGGATTTACAATTTAAAAGTCTTGGATTTCAAATAAGCGGCATCAGGCATTGTAGTGAGAATAGAGTTAATGGGTTCGACTTGATTCAATTTCCGAAGAACCCAGGAGACTTTTAAGTAGACGATAACCTTGAAGCTTGGCGAAGAAAGAAAGTGTTTAGGTCAGCAAAAGAGCATGCACGTTATAACGAAATGAATAAGTAATGAGCGTCACTAAGCGTTGGTTTTAAGGTTTAAACAAAGAAAATCACCAGAGCCATGCAGAGATAGCAACGAGTAAAGAAGTGTGCCGTAGGTGCACAGATTTTAATGGGTATTGGGAAGCAATTTATTTAGTTATGGAGCTGAGAGTCGTAAAGAGATTTAATAAATATTCTTAATTAGTACTGGAGTTGTGGTCACGGTGTTTTCAGTTTGGATTCTTTATTGCCTCGCCACCGGACCATCATCGACTGCCAAGTGGAAAATGATTCTGTTCGAAATTACGTTAATAGATAGGGTGTGAAGCACCAACGTCCGACATATATATATATATATATATATATATATATATATATATATATATATATATACTCGGATCTTTGTGTTTATGTCTGTAGATGACACAAAGTCTGTAGATGACTGTATAACACAAAGCGGATCCGTTATTAACAGGCCCAACGAGCAGTTGTTCCATTTTTGACGACAGAATGTTTTAGTAGAGCTGAAATTTATCGTTGTATGAACGACGTGTATGAACACCAGTGTCTTCCCCATTCTACCGTGGACACTGTGGAAGTTCATTGTGGAAGACACTGATGGTTTAGCGAATTTCGTAAAGGATGTATGATCAAGGGACATGCCGAGTCTGCAGGACTTTAAAAAATTTCAGTTTCCCCTGATTAAACAAAGCAGGAGTGGTGTCACAACTACTCATCACGTGCAGGAATAATATATGATGATAGGATTTTGATGATAGGATTTTGTCTGATAGGATTTTGTCAGCGGCAAGATGGGGATTGTAGAGGGTTTGAGACATCTTCTCTTTTCCTGGTTTCAAAAAGAAGACGTTCTTTATATCAGGACTACACAGGCCAATCAAAATCACCAAAAGGTCGATATCTTCCCCCACCACTGTCACATATTCTTCTGACGGTGCTAACATAAGATCTGTTGTGAAAATTAGGATATCAGAAACCTCTACAGCTTGCTGTGAATCAATTTTTGCATCATCAATTTTTTCCATTACCATAGATATCAACCGGCTCTTGTTTTTTGGAGTTTGCAAGAAAACTCTCCTGCGAGACAGTGGGCACCATCGATTCTGTAAATGATATTGCAGCATATTGTTTTCTTTGCGCTCTTCTCAATTGTTCTATGCGCTTGGTGCCTTCACAAGTTTCGTCAGGGTAGCCATAAAAAATGACAACGGCATTTGATTTGTAGTTCGACATGACATATGATACATAACTGCTGCAAATTTATGCATATGTCTGGCCGTGGTGCCATTTGACTCGGTGTAACAAAAACCCTCCGTCAATGACATAGTTTGTATCGCTCAAGTTCCCCTATTCAGCTGGAGTCAGTGTAAAAGCCCTGTACAAGCTCTATTTTGTTCCTGTCCTCATCCCATGCTCATCGAAAAGAGAGAGAGGGTAGGGACTAAGTTCGTAACGCAAAAATTCTCGCAGCTCTACATATGAATGTTTCACTATGGCCATTCGTTGGAAAAGTGTGGTTGGATTGATGACTACATCCCTGTCTTGTATCTGAATAGAGCTATTCATGATCGCAAGAGGCTGCACTCTTTCGCCTCGTTTGAATTTTACAGTTTGAAAATCACCACCAACAATGCGCTGTATACCTATCATGCCCATCTCCTTGGACAAGTGACAGTTGATCCTCTCATCAGCGACAACACCTGTACTAAGTTACATTAGTTCAGTGGTCTCTGGATTTTGAAAATCCTACATTGCATTGGAAGGAGGAATTAAATGACAGCCTTTAATAATAAATTAAAGTTTTAGAGTGGAAAAAGTGGGTTTTTGCGGAGACAGCCGAAATACGCCAATTTTCAAATAGCGCTTGAGCCCAAACGGTCCGTCGGAGAAAAAAACCTAAATAGTGAAATTTGTAGGAAATTTTATGCACTTTCATTATGAATATAGGGTTTTATACGAAAAGTTGATAGTTTCGGAGTTATAAGCAAAAAAACGCCAAAAAATGAAATTTTTACCTTTTTTTTGCATTTTGTTCAATGTTGCGTCACGAAATTTTGTTAACAAACCTCAGATTCGGATTCAGCACCCCAAAAAAACATATAAAATGGAAGAAATCAAAACTACCCCAAAATTTTCCCTCTAGGGCCCTTTTTGAGCACAAATTGACTGGACTAGGTCCCAAGATCTGTGAAGTGCTGGGACACTTACTTCTACCGATAATATGTGTTGACCAACTATGCGTAGCAAATATGTATCTCATATATCACATTCACTTCCTGTATGTTCACATATTCTAACCAACATATAATTACAGGAAAAATAAAAAGCTTTACTTTCAATTGGGTTACCTATTTATTTCATGAGTGGTGAATTTTTGAGCACGTATCAGATTTCATAACGTTATTGTCAAACAATTATTGCTTGTATTGTGTACTGAAACTTTAAACCTCCAGAAATATGAGAAAATAATTTTTAATATTTCACATATTCAGCTTCGATTATAAAATCTATCTGAAATTGAAAAAAAAATACCCAACAAGCATGCAACTCGTGATATTTAATATCACGGAAATCGTAAGCAACTTTAATAATTGCCAATATACGTATTTAATTTCATTCATAACTAAGTAATCAATAACTGTAATAAATACGATACTTTATCAGAGCGAATAAATACGTAGGAATATATCTGAAAGGTGCTTTTTGTAATATCAGCAAAGACTATTATATTCTATTAATGGCTGGTAGGGTGGGTATCCCAAATATCGCCCGTGTGCCTAATATCGCCTACTCGTGTTTCTAAAGCGTGATTCGCGCTATGTATGAGAAAATGCAGTAACTTCTTAGTTCTGGGTCTGTACTAACAGCAGCGATAGAGACAACGCTCTTATCATTGACAACAGAAAGCATATGGCGTCTGAAGTTGTTTTGGTTGCTGCCTTCGTGAACTTTGGCTCCAAAGAATCAGAATCCAGTGAATGACCAGGTAGGTGAATCCAAATTCTAATTTTGCTTATACCATTTGAAAGTGCATTAACCAGAGAATTTGCTAGCAACGCCTTTCAACAGTTGCTCCTAATTCCGCATGGTTCGCAATAAGAGGAACAGAAGTAGACGATATTAGGAACCGCTCTGGAGTTCACTGGAAATTTCAATTTTTTCCAATTTAGCTACATAAGTTAAACTGGCACTGGTTTTGGAGCTGGTTGATCTCAGGATGCCAAAGGAAATAGTTCTTAGGGATGTTCTTTGACTTTCCAGACTAATCAGAAACTGAAAAGTGGATGAAATGTGGAAAAAATGTTATAGTAGGCGATATTTGGGACACCTACCCTAATTAAGCTTTTGTGGTGAAGTCGAAGCATATTCAACACCGAGCTTTATAACCTAAACCATAAGAAGAAAACACTACATTTGTACGTATATTGCTTTTTAGTCATTTATATAAAAATTGAAAGAATATAAAAAAAATTAACTTAAACGTACAAATACATAAATTGGGAATAATTTCGCATGATATCCGTTCCTATTCCAAAAGACGTCGACGAGATCTCCGAGATGACCATGAAAGTTTCAAATTCCCTATCATCTTTAAAGATATACTTAGAAGAAATTCAATTATAAAAAATCGTGTATAGACCCCATTTAATAGTGGTAATTCCTTCGGGGATTCTGTAACCCCTAGAGGAAACATCCCCAGCTGGCGAATCGGTAAATGCCTCTACTGGAATTTCTATTGGGTGGTAGAAAGGAAATAAAATACCTTCCACGGAACATCAGGTAGAAAATCGAATTTCTTTCGAGGCAATGGCACCTTTCTTCTATGGAAAGTGCCCTTCTTTCTACAATGTTTTTCCTCTTTTTTCTTCTGCCCTATTCCTGGACATGACAATAACAACAACAATAGTGGTAATATGATATTTCAATTAATATTCTCTAGGATAACAATACGATTACCGTCTTAAACTAGTTATACCGGATATCAGTCATGTAACTATCTGAAAGGTATATTTTCCAATGCGACAGGCGATTAGACATTATCCTAACGCCATATAAACCGCAGAATTGCTAGCCATTTATTTAAGGGAGCACCGTATAGGTGGACCAGCATTACCCCCTACGAACCGGTTCCCGTAATTTTGAACCGAGTCAAGTGACGAGACCTGAACAATTAACTTCGCACCTCCAGAGGTATTTTCGTAACTTAGAGGACATTGTAGCTACGCCAGATTATTTAACAAGAACTATCTGACAAGTGAGACAGTTTATTTTGTCGAGTTGTTGACACACTCTAAATACGTCATCTTAAGAATGATGCCATTTCATTTTGGGCAATTTTATCCATAGATACGTCCGTTACATTTTTTTAAAGTTCAGTTCGATGAATTTAAGGATTACTATGACAGTTTGAACAAGAAAAATTTACGCGTTTTACATTGGCATTCACGAAAATTGCGTCAAGCGAACATTGATGTTTTTTTTTTTAAATTCGGAGGGACTTTGTCGTTAGACATTCGCCTTTTATTATTCACCCCCAATTTACTCTCTACTTTATTATCTTCACTTTAAAGTGAGCCAGCATTGCTCCCTATGAGAGGGACGAGAAAGAAACGACCAAGCGTTATTCGGGATTTGAACCCAAGATCACTGCGCGGAAGAGCATGACGCTAACCACGATACCAATGTGGGCGACGCATTAACATTATCATGATATATTTCCATTGTACCTACTCGGAAATAATATTTTTGATCAGCATTATTCGTCATGAAACAAGATATCTTAAAGGAATTTATCGTATGTGTATATTTATTCAGACGTAGACCGATTGAAGATCATTTCCAGGGAACACATTTATTTGTTCATTATCTGGTAATTCTCAAAGAATTTATCTGAAATAGTTTCTTTACGAAAGAATTATCTGAATTTGTCAACTTGCAAGAGAGATTATGAAAATGTGGTTTAAGAACCATGAACGTGATAACCTTTTTCTAATGAATCAGGGAAATTTGGATCAAAGTTATTTTTTATTCTTTTCGTTGATACTAGAAAACTTCAACTATTAAGGTTGTAAGGTATACATAAGATTTGATTCACAAGAATCGAACTTTTGAGTGAATGAATTAAAGAAGCCTGCTTGAGATATGCTAATTTCGGCATACGCGCTTGGTATAAATACCATGCAGCTTGAATAATAAAAGAGGTTGTTAAGGTTGAAAGAAGGTTGTTAAAGTTGATAGATAAGCGAGTTAAGGGAGCTACGAGGAAAGCAGCTCCATGTGCTATCCTGCGCTAGTGTTTAGGGGGCCCAAATTTTACGTGGCAGTACTGCTGGTTTGACTCTCTGCTGGTTTGTGAGCATTTGCAAAGAGTATTTCTATTGAATGTTAATATATATTCCGTACAAGTAGTACGTATGCTTATTGCTGTAAAAGCAAATTCTATATGTGCAACGAATTCAATAAACATTGTTTCATGTATAAACTGTGTTTGTATCAAATTCATTTAGAGTGCCCCTTAGAAATTCTCTATAAGGTGTAGTGTAAAAAAGATAATAATTCTCTTTGTTGTTGTCCTTGGAGAAAGAAATCTTCTGGCAATAATAAACGAAGCCCTCCTGTCTGGGTGTTATGTAATCACTTTCTACTTATAGTCACTTGCGGCACCACAAAAACGTCACAAAAGCTTTCATTTAATGATTGCTTATCATAAAGGACATACGCCGCTAACGTCAAGGACAGGATTAATATTAAGAGGACTCACGACCCTTAAGTCGAGGAAATAAGGCATATTTTCATACTTTTTGACTCTTTGTAACTATTTCAATTTACTCGCAATTTTTCCAAATTTTATGTAAATGATAAATTGATATATTTTTTTAATAGACATTTTCAACTCTCTAAAATAATTTTAAATAATTTTTTTAAAAAATACTTTAGATAAACCTTGTTTTTTAAGCATTTTTATTGTATACTGGCTTGCGCGCAGAACTATGAGATAAATTTTACACTTAAATATATAATTCCTGTTTTATACTTAAAATAAATAATTCAAAATACAATTGAACATAAAACATTCAACATTAAAATATTTTTTCAATTTTTTTAAAACTGCTCAAAATATACTTAAAATTTCCTGAAATTTTTGCATTAATTTACCCCTGAAAAAATAACAAAATGGGCTGTGATTGCAATAATTCTATTTCAGACGCAATAAAATAACATGATTATGCAGTGATAAAAATTTCATGGAATTATGTTTCATAGTTTTTGAGATATCAGATGCGGAATGATGCACAATTACATTTTGAGAAAAATGAGTTTAAAATTCTTCTTACCATAAACTTGATCAGTAATTAAATATTTAGAATATCAATATGTCCAGAACTAAGCGGAATATTTTCATGCCATTTGCTTTATTTTGTTCAGAAATGATCTGGCTTTAACATATATTTTTTTTCAAAAAATCGAATGTTTTAAAGATTTAAGGGTAGTTAGTCCTCTTAAAGCGGTTAGATACTGTTGCTGAGCAAAATTTATTTGAACTCTAAGGGCCTGTTCACATAGGAGTCCGTTGCGTAGCGTTAAGGAAAAGATGACGTTGAGACGAAAATAAACCAATCATTTAAAAATTTCATTGCTAATAGTTTGGAGGCCTATGATTGGTTTATTTTCGTCTCAACGTCATCTTTTCCTTAACGCAACGCAACGGACTCCTATGTGAACAGGCCCTAATTGCTCAATGGGTTAAAATAATAATCATGTTTTATTCTTCCATTTCTCGATATCCTATGCTAGATCTTCATCACGGAAAAAACGATAAACTAGTTGACTTTTACAAAGTCTATTCATTTTTTCTATTTTGAGCAAAAAATAACAAAGCACTAATGTTAAAAAAAAACCTTTTATATGTCCGTTTTGACTTTCTATCCGCGAACAGCTGGTATATTAATCAGCGTTTTTTCACTTACCCTCCAATGTCTTTCAACCTATTCAGCACTCGCAGACAATCTACGCAAGTTTTTTGTCCAAATTTCGATTCATGCCTAATTACCACCGATACTATTCGCTTGCGAGATTGTCCTAAAATTTTGTTTATAATGTATGAAGCTGAGCTTTTTGGAGAGATATAATGTGGCATGGCTATCTGAAGTCACAAATTGTTGAGATTACATTTACCTTTCAGAAATTGCATTTAGTTCCTATATGATTTCACATAAATTTAGGCTGATCTATTGATCTAAAAAACTAACGATAGAAATATATCATTTTTCTTGTTTTCTTTCGCGTTATTTTGAAAAACCAACGAGGTCTTATACGCAAAAGGTAAGTTTTAACCAGACATAGTACTAGCCAATTTGAAGTAAGAGTAGGCAATCTGCACGGGTGGACTAATTTTCCGCAAGTCTTATTGATTTATGTGGTTGTTTTCGAAATAATCAAAAACGATAAATAATGTCACCATTAGTAAATTGGCATCTTTGAGTCCTCTAATCACTACATAAGTCTGAAATATACACTCATGGACAAAAAAATTAGCGCACCAAGAAGGAGTAGTCAAAATGAAACGAAATTTTACATACGTAATGACTACTTTGATATAAGTAAATGATAAGAAAATCAAAGAAAAAGGATAATTTATTTCAGAGAAAAAGGCAAAAGAACGGAGGAGTTAATACTCCGTTGGACCCCCTCTAGCGCGAATGCACGATGCGATACGATCGGGCATTGAGTCATACAAATTCTGTATGATGTTTTGAGACATTTCGTTCCATATTTTCTGTAACCTTGCCTCTAGTTCATTCAAACTCGTGGGATGCCCAACTCGTCGTCCCAAATGATCCCAGATATGCTCGATTGGAGACAAATCTAGGGATCGGTCAGGCCAAGGAAGGGTAGTAACAGTGCGGAGACAGTCTTGTGACACTCTTGCCGTATGAGGCCGAGCATTGTCTTGTTGAAAAATGGCTCCTGGGAGCCGTTGCATGAGTGGCAACACATGTGGTTGCAGGATTTCATGAACATACCGCTGGGCTGTCATGGTGCCATGGTGACCGTGTATTGTAAGCAATGGCATCCCATACCATCACACCAGCTGTGGGAGCGATGTGTCGCTGTACAGCAAAGGCAGGATTGAAGCGTTCACCACGGGCTCTCCACAAACGAACACGATTGACATCACTGCCGAGATTGAAACTGAATTCGTCGCTAAAGACGACCTGGTTCCATTCCGCTGCTGTCCAGTTTCCTCGTGCACGGCAAAACTCCAAACGGAGGCGTCGATGGGTGGGCGTCAAGGGCAGCACACGTAATGGGCGTCGCGATACCAACTGTCCTTCAGCCAGGCGCCTTCGTATGGTTCGAGAAGACACAGAGGCCCCTAGTGCAGGTACTACCTGTGCCTGGATGGCGGCCTATGAAGCAGTTGGCTGTACGCGTGCATTTCTTACGATGTGGCGGTCTTCTCGACGACTGGTCTGTCGAGGGCGTCCTGAGCCTGGTCTTCGTGTACATGACATCTCTCGGGTCCACTGATCCCAACACCTCGTCACAACACAATCAGAACGGCCTAATTGACGAGCTACTCGCCTAGCTGACCACCCAGCTTCCATCATCCCGACGATTCTCCCCCTCTCAAACTGCGACAACTGCTTATATTGTCTTCGAACACGGCGTAATGGCATGTCTATCTCAGCTCTTCCTTTGTAAATGATTCAGCACACTCAAACAAGCTTTGGTTACCTGTTTTATACTCCACAGAGTACGATGTTCAACGCCCTCTACCGGCTAATGCGCAATCACGCTGCATTTCTAATCATTTGCATATGTACCCGACATGTACCTTCATTGCAAGTTTCGTTACGATCCCGCAATTATTTCTTGGTGCGCTAATTTTTTTGTCCATGAGTGTATTTTGTATTAATCAAATATTTCCTTTTTTAAGCTGTATGTTAGTGTATGGTTTTTGGAACTCATTCATTTTACAGCTCGTTACATTTGGAACTCGTTTTGGAACTCGTTATGGAACTCGTTACATTTTACAGCACAATTTAAATTTTCTTTCAATATGTAATTTCTTTGCCATATTCTGTTCCTTTACTTTGTAGGAACTTATAGGTTGCGAAGAAATTTTGGTGCCTACGAAACAGAATATTCTATCTTAAAAGTAAGTAAGGTTAGATGTGAAATTCAGGTTTTAAGCGTTTAAATTTTTTTCAGGGATGTTTAAAATTAGAATTTTCCCCTATGTATTCGTATATTAAATTATTTAAATGGCATCTAGTTGAAGATCAAATTTATACTTTATTCCAATTTCCCCACTCTTCGTGTGAAAGTTGGAACGGCGTTTTCTTACTTTTTATGGTAGCTGCAAAAGCGTCATATTGTACCTTTAAAACGTACTGAATTTTATGCAAATCATATCATAATCTCTGGAGAACCCAATTCAAGATTTTTAGAGAATTTTCGTGTATAATAATTGAAATCTTTCTATTTTCAGAACTTTCTGGGAAAAGGCTTATTTATAAAGTCTTCTAATTCACATTTTTCTCACTTATTTATTCGGTATAACCTAAATAAATAGAAATAGGAAATTGTCTTTAAATACTAGCTTTAAACAGTCGAAACTTTACGCGTGGTGTGGTTAAATCTTTTATCTAAAAGATCTACTTTTGATAACCATTGATACGATTGAATATTTGGCTTTAAAAATAGAAATTGTAAACTCAGTGTGAAGACCGTGATATGATTTCCGCCAAGTCATATTTTGCGCCAAAGGATTGGAGCGCTGTAGTTTTGTTTTGGGATATAGCTAGAAAGGGAATTTTAAGCACTATTCATTTTTAGTATGTTGTAATACGTTCTTCAATATGTGTTGCGGATAAGCCAAACGTCGCAGGCGCTTCTCGCAAACTCAAATACTACGCATCAAAACAAGCATGCAGCTAGAAATATAAATTTCATAGACTTAGTAGGCCGTGTCAGGTGCAGACACATGACAACCTTCTTTACGTTCCGGTAAAACTGTTACATCTCATAAGTCCGTATGATGTCGGCTACTACATGAATCTGATGGTGATGCAATCAGTGAAACAAAACACAGTATATATTTGGTTTAGAATTAGTAATGTTAATTTTAAGCGCGTAAAATTAAAAATATATTTATAAAACAAAAATAAAAATTTGAATTAAACATTAATTATAGTGCTTAATATTTAATTCATGATTTGATTTCATGTTATTCCCGCGCTTCGTGTGGGGGTGAACATTAACATCAGCACTTAACGCACAAGACTGCATTTTTCTATTACATCTCTCACATTCGATAGAACTCGATATCAAACTATTCTTCATACACAATCAATCTCACACTGCTATCCCGTAACATTCATTTTTATCAAAAAATAAAATTCCATATCATCACTTATTTTGCAGAAGAAACTCAAGAAGAGACTTTGGAGGAAATAAAAATACTTCAGGTAGTCTCTTCTAACGAAACTATCGCGGTTATTAAAGTATGATTAATTATCGTTGCTTACTTCTTTTCTCTTTTTTTTGACACATTTTGGTACTTTTCTCTTTAACTGTTTACTGCTACTGGGTTTGGAGAGCTGCCAAAATTATAACTCGCGAAGGACTTCGATTTTTTTTTCTTTCGGGAGGACCGTTATTGAGGAACGTAATCTTACGTTAATACTACCTGACCGGCTTCAGAATAGACGTATGAATGACATGCAAAAATTTCAAATGACCAATTTAACATTAACCTCCTCAAGTTTGAAATGGTTTCAGTTTCCGGAATGTACAGTAATAACCATAGTTGATTCCACATTTGGCGACCGCAAAGTCTTCTTCATATTAATAATTGAAACCACTGATGATGATCACACAAACGTAACTCTAAAACAAACACATAATACTTACAAAACCTAGGAAATTTACATTGTCCTTGATCATTGCGCAATCGTTTTTAATCCTATGTTGAACTTGTTTTTTTACACGATTCCTCCTTTTTCTTAGCGATAAACAGGTCTTGAACTAATACACTAAGGATTGCAAAATTTCTGTTTATTCACCTTTTGTTACTCTTCCTGACTCCCTTACGCCGGTAGTTCCAGACCAGGTCCACATAGGCCTCGGGCTGAGTATTGCGGGTTTATAACAACACCACAAGGGTCGGAGTCCAACTTAGGTGCAACCATAATTTTGACCGAGCACCCTCAGGGGTGACACCTCGGGTAATCGTACCTTCCCCACCCTCTGACCTCATAGAAGTTCTTTCCAATCGATGGATTCAACATGCCCATATCCGGACTAGACTAGAAGGTATTTCACGGTGCTAGTCGGGATTCGATCCGAGCATCCTCAGCATCGAAAGCCGACACGCTACAGATAGGCTATCTCAGGCCATTTTATTTTTTAAATATTCGAAGCATTCTAGCTTGTGTGTTTTAATACGCAATATTTTATCAATAATAAAGGGGGTTATAAGCCATATTATTAAGAGGACCTTCTCTGAAAGGGCGAATATAGTACATTTTTGCGTGTATGTGTTTTGAGAAGTAGGATACGCTTAGCAAAATGTATTTTTGAAGCTAGTACTTTCAACACTTGTTATAAACGTTTGTTTCAATATAGCTAGTTATAAAAAAATAACAGATTTTTAAGTATAATATTGAGTGAATCTCTTATTCATTGTTATACGTGTAAGAAACTTTAATACCCGTAATAATAAACAAAAGTAATACCCCATATTACATTTTAAAGTTTTTTGTTTATGTTATTTGAAATGGCTCTGTTTATTGTTATAATCTGAGGATAAATATTAATTTTCGATATAAAGGAATATTTTCTCTAATACATTTTAATCCCTGTCGAAAGTTACACAATCGCGGATTATAAAGTACTTCTCCCTATGTATTAATTTTGTCTTCCAATAAATATTGTAGTTTTGAAAGTTTTGATATTCTAAAATTGCATTGATGAAAACACTAAATATAATATACACAACTTAGTACTGACAAATACTCCCATGTGTTCTCCTTTTCCTGTTCTAATCCGCCGATCATAATATCAGAGGGTTTTAAATGACTTACAGAATAATATTTCACACTGATCAAGTAGAATGACAGAAATATCAAAAATTCTTAGTTAATGTTTAAATGTTTAATGTTTAAAAAGAAGGAAGGAATACCCAACTATGAACTGAGAATATTTTGATATGCATAAACATGCATACGTTTTAAAAAAATATTGTTACGAATTTTGTAAATATTACATTTTGTTTCGTTAAAAGGGCTTCTCTGGCAGAGCTCCTGCAGCTAGGAATTTAACATGAGAGTCTATGGGAATCTAGCCAAATATGAGAGTTATCGCCAAATTAACGATGGATTTTGTGACTTATTTTGGTCGCCAGATTTGTCGATACTTCACCAACTTTCCGACTAAACCTTTCTGGAAGCTTCTAGAAATATCTATCTGTGACTGACCTATAGAGGGCGCTTTGGAAATCTATAAAATATACCTTATATTGGCATTGGAACTCAGTTCAATTTCCTAGTGAGAACTGAAGGTGTTGAAACTGCGTTAAATGGTGTGAATTGTCTTGAAAATTCTGGTATCGTGACATGTGTTTTTCAAATATTCTGCTATATAGGAGGCAGTTGTTACGTCTTTTATGTTTTAATTTGTTTATGCACCTGAAGAATGTACCAAATCAAAAATTCCTTTTGTGTGAAATTTCTGAAGAAATTCTTATTCAATCTTAACGAACCCAGGAAAACGGAACAATGTAAATTAATCAACATTCTGAAATACTTTTTTGGACTACAAAAAGGAACTTCGAGAGAATAAATAAAACCCATATGAACGATAAAAAGAATTTACAAAATTGATCATTTGTAAAATTACGGGAACACCTGAAAAAGATTGATTAATTTAAAACAGGAAATTTTATCAAGTGTTAAAACCACCCTGTTGGTAGTTCCAGCATTAAACTTATTAAATATAGACTCCTTAAAAGATATATCGTCCCTGCTATTCATCTTAGGTAATAAAGGTGTTTAATGTATGCAAATGAGTATTTTTATGTAAAATATTTCTATTTAAGTAAGATTATTTTTTAAGCTATAAATTATTCATTAAATGGATCATTTCAGCAGAAAGTAAGTGAAAATGTGTTTCTAATTTCACTTTCATAGGGTAATTTAACGATGTATATAGTATTTACTTTGATAGGGATTTTTATTGTTATGTATGTAACGGTTTGTTTCCTTTTAAACATAAGAATTCGTGGCAAAGAATATAATAATTTATGTATGTATGTATTTATATACTATTACCTGAAAGATGATAATGAAATTTAGTTTTTTCACACAGAAATAAATACAGTTTTTCTTCTCTTGCAATTGCCTCAATATCTACATCCGTTTTAGCTGTGCATTTGCGCTTCAAGAGGCATTAAACCTAGCGTAAGAGCAGATATTGTATGAAATAAATCTCCAGCAGAAAATGTGCCCACTTTTACAGTTCATGTACCTATAAATCAAGTCTTTACGGTTCATGCTTACATTCAGAAAGGGTTAATCGAGCTGGTTCTGGGCATAGCTAGGCCATAAATATAAATTTATGTCCTGTGCTGTGAATGCTTCCGATTTCACTTAGTTCGAGAGTTAGACACGATATTTTCCGTTTTATGTCTCTTAAAAACAATGGGATAAAACATATCTGGTAGGTGATCCTGAACAATGTTTTTTTGCGGGTGAATCAATTAACACGAAACCCTTTTGTAAATATTCGGGTGCCGAAGTGAGGGGTGTTTGTATTATGTAACGGAGACGTGTGCTAACCTAATATAAAATGGAGGACATAACATAAAATTAGGTTTTATGTACCTAATATAAAATCTAATTGCTCATGGATAATTCCTAAATACTCCATGAACAAATCACCCCTCCTAGTGTGGCTCGTTCCCTAATGAATATACTTTAAACAAAAGGTGATTTCAAAGACGAACTATCAAAGGTCTCCGTGCCTTTTATTTTTCCAGTCAAGCTCCTTTAAAAAATCCATATGCGTATGCTTGTATACACTTCTTTATTAAGGGCTTGGGGTAGCCTAGTGTTATCGCGTCGGGTTTCGGTGCTGAGGGTTCTCGCATCGAATCTTGATAAGCTCCATTATATAACTGCGTGTCTAGACCAGAAATCCCCTCTATGAAGTTAGAGAGGGTGGAAGACGGTACGATCCCCCATATATCACTCTGGGGATGCTCGGTCAAATTGAGGTGTAACCTGGCTATATCGTACTCCGACCTTCGTGAAGCCATTATAAACCGCAACATAATCCATCAACATATTAGCCAACATGGACCTTGTCTGGAATTTTTTTTCCGGCCAGGGGCATTAGAAACAAAAACAACTTCATTGTTTTTAAATATAAAGGATCAGTTTTGAAATATGTGTCCCCCGATGATTTTTTTTTGTTTTGGCGCTGACGTATGCAATAGTTTAATTGGATAATCAGTAGTTCAGCTGCGTAACATTTAGAAAAGTGTTGGTCATGAACTCAGACGGTAAGATTATCCGAATAAAAATTCATTGCTATTAACTAAATGCAACTCTTCATTTACCAACTCTGACAAGTGATTATGATGTGATACAAAATAAAATATCGGTAGTCATTTCATTTCCAACTTTTCCTAGATGCTTGGAAATGTAGACCAAATTTGTGATATTCAACTCACGCCTGTAACTAAAATAAAGGACATTTTTTACTAAACGGTAATTAATCTGAAATGAAATTTTGCATTGGTAATTTAACAGTATCTTCCATTGGACAAAAACCTGTTAGTACATCTCGCGGTTTGTAATTTTTCTCACTCCTCATGCAAATAAATGCTCGAATATTTATAGTTCTTTTGCATTTAACCAGTCTGTAAAGCCCTAGTATAACCGCGTATAAAAATCTTACACACGTTAAAATCTTTGAGGCATTCATAATTTGTTCAAGTGTTGTTGTGTTTGCTGATGCCCCCTGGATGGAATGTATTCCAAACAAGGTCCATACAGGCTGGCAGACTAAGGGGTGCGGTCCCGGATTATAATGGCACTACAAGTGTCGGAGTCCTACTTAACCAGGTGCCACCTCAATTTTTACCGAGCACCCCCCAGAGTGACATCGGGGGGAGGGATCATACCATCCCCTTCCATTGACCTCAAAGGAGGACCTTCCGGTTTACTGATTTAACTTTACCATATCCGGCTTAGACACGAAGGTATTTAATGACGCATGTCGGGATTCCATCTGAGAGTATTTTAAAAGTATTTTTGGCTTGTTCCAAAAGTATGTTTTATAGCTATATTATTTCCATGACTTTGCCAGATTATAATATAAAAAAAAACACTTAACAGCCACAAAAACAGACACCGTACCAAGGTTTGTGTCATGAGGTTTCGACATCAACTGTACTTTAGAGTTTTTCTATTTTTTTGTTTCAAATTTTCATCTTTAAATTTTCTTTTTAACAAATAGATATTAATAATTTGTATGGAGATATAGAAGGAATATTCATATGCATATACCTCTAAAACATATTTTAAAGCTTATCTCTCTTAAGAATTTCTAACTATTGAATGAACTTAACTTGCTAAAATTTAGATATTACAATATACTTGAGAAAGCTATGCATCATCTGCTCATTTATACCTCGGACTGGTTTATATTTACTCCTGTATTAGAAAATAATTTCAAATTATTTAAGAATATACTTTTAAAAAATAAGAAGAAATTATATACTATATAATAACAGAGATATGCAAGCACATATCCCTCTTCTTTGATGTACAATGCTTATACGGATACAACAAAAATTCTTATTAAATATTGTTTGTGATAATATAATTTATTTGATCAATCAGCAATATTGGTATATAAAATCAAAAGTCTGTCTCACATACTTAAAATCAATTTTTACGAGAGGAAATGATTTTCATATTTATAGAAAACAAACCGAATACATAATACTGTCACTAAATGAGTGTCTAGCTATTTGTGCTTTCTAAACTGTCACGTACTATTCAACATAATAGTATGAGAAAGTCCAATGCTTCCGTGCAACGTCTAATATATTGCCATCCAATGTGTAAAGTTCTAGTAATTGAGCATCTTATAAGCATCCGATTTCGTTCAGATCTTATCAGCATTGTTTACGAATGGAGAAAAGGATTATATTTAGGGTTTTTTTTAAGTCTGTGATGTGTCTGAAAAAATATGTATATTTCTGGTACTATTGCTCTTAAATAAGGTTTTTTCCCTAATCGCAAGCAATAAATAAATAAAAAAGATAAAAGGTACAAGAAAATGGACAAAAAAAACTAAAAGTACATAGGAAACAGGAACGTATCCATTGTTCAATGCTCTTGCCTCCCAGTATCGGTTAACCCCGGAGAACTCGCACCGGCTATGACATGCCCAATCCCTTTTCATTCAATATTTTTGTAATCTTCTTCTTATCGGATTAGGCAGAAATTTCGTGTAGCTGTATTCAACGTCACATTCTTTCAGCGGGGTAAAAATTAATTCTCCTCTAAAAATAGATTTTGAGAAAAATATTTCGGAGGTATGTCATATCAGTGCGAGTCCTCGCGTCAGTCAGATCTTTCCTTTTTTTCTGTCAGTTTAGTGCATCATGGCACGCATTTTGATTATGACGAGGAAAGGAAACAATTGAGACACCTTTAAGGGCCTGTTCACATAGGACTCCGTTGCGTAGCGTTAAGGAAAAGATGACGTTGAGACGAAAATAAACCAATCATAGGCGTTAAAAATTTCATTGCTAATCGTTTGGAGGTTTGTCATTTTTTAAATATATTTCAATTCTTTAACGCTCCGCAACGGACTCCTATGTGAAAAGGCCCTTAGAGACTGCTTCTAGTAAATCAACCTTTATACGAAGATAGTGATGCCTCTGAGGATGGAGAATACTGTATAAATCACGATTCTTCTACTGAAATTGAGACAGAAACCGAAGTTCACTGTCAACAGCCGATTTTTATATTGGTAAAGATAAAGTTACAAAATGGCTGAAGAAAAAATACCGGCAAAATGTAAGGAAGCCTTCAAGGAATGTAATTATCAAGCTTCCAGATAATACACATTATTCAAGAGATGTCCCTTCTCCCGTAGATGCATGGAATGTTCTCTTCGACAGCAACACACATTATGCACAAACATTTATATGGAATCGATTAAAGAAAGTTTTACTCTAAAGCGAGATGCAAAGATGAAGATGAAATCGGAATAAGAGCATTTCTTGGGCTGTTATATTTATGTGGAACGTATAAGTCATCGCACATTAATTTCAAGGATTTATATGCGACGTATGGAACTGGGATTGACATATTTCCGAAAACAATAAGAATGTTGCTGCTATTAATGCCAGGTTTTTGTTGATGTCCACGACAAATCCTCCCTCACACTTCAGAAACAGAGGTTTCTTTTTGAAAACACTGGGATTTGTTCTTTTAGAACAACGCAGAAATCATGGGCTTCAAACAAAAACAACTTATTCAAGCACTTCAGTGGAACTGGAAATCACTAATGGGGAACAGCCTGCAAAAAAACTCAAGACAAATATAAACAATGTTAAATTTGCCCAAGTAATAAGGATAGAAAAACAAAGTTTATGTGCCAAAAATACATAAAAAGTCTCTGTGTTGAACATCAGTAGTTTGTAAAAATTATCTATAAAAAATGTATGTATTATTAAAATTCACTAAAGATATTTAATTGATTATTTTATGTACTTTGGTTACGTGAGGTTTACATATAAACAATATTGATTGATATTTAAATAGCAGAAAGGAAATAGTGTATGAGATACCCGGCGCGAGTTCTCGCGTTCGAAATTGGGCGCGAGTGCTCGCGGATTAATGAGATCTCGAGTCGACAGTGCCTCGCAAGCCTGGAGGTGGGAAATTTCCTTAACTTGTGGTTTATCAAAAATAGGGCAGAAATGACTCTCCAGAATTTTCAAACGGCTCAGATGTTTAGCTAAACAGTCATGGCCAGATAAAAACCGTATCATAACCATCGGATCCTTCCTTGGGAAATCTGGAATGTATACACTAATAACAATACATAACTTATTAGGATTTCTGTGAATTAATTCTTGATAAATTAGGTCCTCCAATTTCTTCCGGATAAATACCCTTATAGAATTATATGCGATTGGCTTACAAGGGTTCTGCATAACTGTAACATCCCTCTTTGCCAATCCGTCAGCGAGTTAATTTCCTGGGATTCTGCAGTGTTGGAATAGAAGTAAAGGATTAAATTCTCAATATCTATATATTTAAGTTGCTAAGCCGACTTTTTGGGAAGTCCGTGAGAGAAAACTACTGCATCAATTTACTTCATCTTAGTCTTAAACGAAAGGTTGTAATCTGTAGATTTGTCAAATTTTGTTTTTGTAACAGCAATTACTATTAATTAGCGATAATTTACAATTGAAAATTCATTTCTGCGCATGCTCAGTGGCATGTTTAAATCTGTCTTTAGAAACTCACTGGTTCTGCGCATGCTCAGAGACATGTTTTAATGATTAAACACGTTTATTCCTAGGAGTCTCTCTAGATCTCTGTCTGCCATTTTTATTTTTATGATAATTATGTTTGGGAATTATAAGATTAAACATTATGGAAATTGTTTATTTCGCGCTGTCTAATTAGTGATAATTTACAATTTTAAAAAATGCTTTCTGGGCATGCTCAGTGAGATTTTTAAATCTGGCTTTAGATACTCACTAAGCACAAGGCCGCTTAAACACATTAATTTGTTTCTGCGCATTATTAGGATTTTCAACATTTGGCAATGATGTGTTGAGTATAATTTGCGTATTTGTACATTTATTTACTATGTAGCCGTCATGTTTTGACGGGTATCAACTAGTATGGTTTTAAGATAAATACTGTTTCGATGAGAACATTTTTGAATTATCTTTGGAGTTTTGTTTGACACCTACCTTGGTTTATCGAAATGGTTCAAATTCAACTTTGCTTCAAAAGTTTCAGGACATTCATACAATGAAAAAAAAACACTAACCATAAAATGACCATTAAAATATTTTAGGTAGCTCTTCACAGCTTTGTTGCGATTAACGAATATGGAATAATGTGGTACATAAATCATCCTCTAATTTAAATGATAGTTGAAACATATAGTGATGGGGAAAATCTGGATGAAATTCACACAATCTGCGTTCTTGGAATAAGGATTCGTTCAGGGGTTCTGGCAGGACTATTTTAATTAAAATGATGCCAAAAATTAAAGATTTCTAGGAATTATTTTTCTGGATAAAAAAATACCTGGCATTACGCAATTAAAGAGATATTACTATCTATTATATATTTATAAATTTTAAATAATAACTGCTTTTCAAAAGTTCTGATCTCGATATATTTTGAATGATCAACTCATCCATTGTTTGTAAAATCTTACAACAATCAGTTTCAGCGATCCAATCAAGTGTGTATTGTGCTGAGATTCTGATTAATTAGAATTTTTAAACTCAAGACTGGTTTAAGCAATCAAGCGCTACATTAAGTTTTAATGAATCCGAGATTAATTCATTTGAACTTAATTAGGCTATTATATTTCAAAAAAAATTTCTGAAAATTTTTTTTGAATTAACCTCAGTAACATCTCTAGAAATATATATTGAAATTATGCCAGAATTCAACAACTGATAAAATTAAACTTAAAATAATCACGTGATATTTTAGGTGATTGATAATATGTAAGATATTAGGGTAGAGGAGATGGATTGCTTTGTGTGAGCAGGGTCCCTAATTCTTGGGTATTACACTTAGATTACTGAGAACCAGTGGCGCTCCGAAAAGGGGGAGGGCAGGGGGCCCTGCCCCCCCCAAAAAAAAATAGAAGATTCATTACGAAGATTGAATTTTCATTATAAATATTTTTATCGGTTCAAATCGACCCCCCCCCCAACCAAGATTATATCCTGGGTGCGCCACTGCTGGTTTAGTTTGGAGCGCTACAGTCAACTTTTTGCTACAAGAGGGCGACTTAGACCGAGACCTACAGTTTAAAGCCTATTTGGAACGGCTACAAGCACCCATGCCAACAGTGGGGACTCATACATAAGTACGATTATCATACATAAAGTACGATCTAACTTTGGTGCAATAACTTTAATTTCCTAAAACTAGTAGAGAATCATTGTTTTGTTTGAAACCCTTCTCTTTAAAGATTTGGCAAACACACAAGTTAAGTGTAGCAGAGATTTTAAATCAAATTATTATTCTACTTAAAATAGACTTTATAGGCAGTCCATATGTAGTACGATAACATTCAGTTAAGAATGTTCAAAAGCTAAAGATGATTGTAGTGCTCTTAACCAAGCAACGATTGATGTTGTTTGTATATATATATATATATATATATATATATATATATATATATATATATATATATATATATATATATATATATATGTATATTTTTATATACTTCTATAGCCGGCCTTCAAAATGGCCGCTTCTTCGGAACATAAAATCCACATTCCTTGAATATGGGGTTAACGTATAATGTACATAGAATAAAATTGAAATTCATTTGATAGGCAAAATAGTTTCCATTGCCATATACACAAACTGAAATTCTTAGAGATGATATTATTTTAAATTACTATTTTTATTTCATTTACAGACTTAAAGTATTCCAATCCAATTGGTTGAGCATAAAATGAAGAATCAAAGACGATTACTTTATATTTTATGACAAGAGAACCCTCATTCAAAAATACGCACCAAGATACAATATTAGTTTATTGTATATACGCGAAGTTACTATTGGCATTGACTATTCCCGATGCTTTACGACTCGAAGAACGTAATCTTGACTTGTAAATTATTATCACATTTGACTAACAATTCCAGTACTTCATTCGTATGAATTTATTCTGTTTGAAAATCCATTTCTCGTATCACAGCAGAGAGTTTTCATACAAAATTGCTTTGCATACTTTTATCGGCATCGGGAAATGTGTAATCTTTCGTATGAACGGTGTGCTTACATTTGAGGAAAATAATGGCGCTGCAATATATAAAATCATATTTTATACCAGACAGCAGTGCTGTTCGGTAATATATGTTTGCAGGCGGAAAAGAAGTCAGTTGAAGAAAGCATCGCGCGTCTAGATTATATCGCCAACATAAAAATTTTCGAGCTAGGAACATATTTATTTTCGCTCTGCAATTTGAAAATGGCTCCGGCACTTCCGAACGGGAGATGCGTGTTATATTTGAATTCAAATATTGCCTGTTTATATGCTGCACTGGTGAATGCGATAGAAGAAAAGGCAATGGCCGGAATGATTTATTCCAAAAATGCACTGTTTTATAATGCTCAACATAGCGTGTTACCCGAATAAGTTATTTTGCGTAAAAATACACTTTTTTTCCTATGGTGATATTTTCGGATAACTTCAAGTACTTTTGAAATAAATGTTAGTGTATAACGTGCTTATTTCCTACATATAAATGATATATGCAAATGATATTGTTTTATCATAAATGCTCTAAATGCCTGTGTAAGAAAGAAAATCATTCAAGTTAAACAAACTGTTAAAATAGTTATTTCAGTGTTTAAACACAATCTTCAGTATGCTCACGTGAAACTTCATTTATGTGGAAATTAATTATATATATATATATATATATATATATATATATATATATATATATATATATATATATATCTGTGGCTTTGTACAAGAAGTGCCTAAGTCAGTTTTCTCTAAGATTAATTTGTTTGCTTATGTCCCTTTAAAAAATATTTTCAATGTAAGAAGTACCCAAGTCTGTACAATGGTTTAGAAAGCACTTTTAAATAAATATATATATATATATATATATATAAGAGAGAGAGAGAGCCAAACTCTACTTCATTAACTTGATAACTATTTTTTTGTGTTATTCATGGAGGATATATATTTAAATTCATGTGTAATATTTATATTCACAATGTGCGTCAGTCCATACGTATCTGTTGCAGAATTTTAGACCTGTAGTTAAGTTATTGAAGACAATATATACGGATAAGTTCTTTTTAAAAAACTTCCCTATCAAATTGTGTGGAATAAATATTCTATTCGTCTAAAAAAAAATGATTATATCAGTCAGGGTGATGGATACTTTCTACGGGACAATACTTCCCTTAACATTCTTATCGCAAAAGAAAATAAATAGTGAAAGGTCTCTTTCAAAGATCTTTTCATACATGTAGAAAATTTTAAAATGCCTTCTTATCAAATGGAAACCTTAAATTAGATTGTAATCCTGCACCCAAACGATGTCATCATATATACACCTGGTGAAGTGTTTTTCCAGTTTTGTTAAATGAATGCAAAATCTAACCATTGAATTTCACAGTAAAAACTTAAATTTTATGAAACTTGTCCAATTTTGAATCTTTGTTACTTCAAACCTCAAACTTGAAATGAGATGTCCGATTTCATTCCTACTTTTCATTGTGTGGAACACACGATATTTGAGAAAATTTAATGACATGAGTCATGGTAGGTGTATATATATATATATATATATATGTGTGTGTGTGTGTGTGTGTAATAACTTAAATATTAGGCTCTCCATTCTACCATTTAAATTCCCTTTCCTAAATGTAATGATAAAAATTTAAATTTAAAATATTCAATAAAATTTTAAATTTAAATTTTGGCCCCAGTAACATTACTTTATCGCTTAAAAACCCATAACAACTTCCCATAAAATCGCATACGTTGCATTTCTTCAGGTGTATACTTCTGGAGAAAGGCGTGGGTTCGCATCGCCAGCCCCAATTTTCTGCTGACCGTTCAAAATAACAGGCACATGTACCTATCGTCTCGCGCATAGGGTTGAAAGGTGATATATTCGCTCCCGATCCGTCGTCTGAGATGGACGGGTGTTAATTTCTCCCCAATAAACTATTCGGTCAGACAGCTTCAAAATTGTAACTCCTTTCAGGCTGAGTCTAGCTCCAGCCAAGTAAATATAAGCTAGTTTTCCTTTTCAGGTTTCATTTTAAGGAAGAATGTTATATATATATATATATATATATATATATATATATATATATATATATATATATATATATATATATATATATATATATATGTATGAAGAGAGAGAGATATATAAGTATAAAATTCTGTACATTGTTTATGCTAGTGATGAATTTCCCTGAAATATTGAACTTTTATACGAATAAAAGATAATCTGCTTACCTTTTGGCAACTTGAGACATTTCAAAGTAGCACAAGACCGCACTCTAAATCAAAACAGCTCTATAACCTTTTAGAATACTCAGGTATGCTTTGAACGAAAATGTGAAGTTTAGTTTTATGCATGAGAGGGGGGGGGGACGTGAACGAAGCAATATAGAACGCTTCGATTGTTTGAACTTCTTGTGTTTTATTCATGACACATTTAAAGAGGAGACAGAAGATTGTAGATTATATCCTTTAACTTTCAAAATCCATAAAAATTGAGTCTTATGTAAATTAAAACGTGATGAATAGACTTTTTATTTATTATCTAACAGATAAAAGGAAATGTGTAGGAAAGTACTCCTCATTATACTTTATAACTATATTCATATGTGAGTTAAAATCCAGAAAAAATCTTTAAAAACTAAATAATATTAATAATAATAATAATCTTTTTGATCTCAACATATTCGTACGTTTGCACAAATGAACTAAAGCGAAAATTCATATGAGTTATCGGCATTTTAAAATTGTTTTTGAAACGAGATAATTTGCTTCATTCACTCCAAAGTAGGCCAAGTGATTATCATAAAAAACATCTGTATAGTTAAACGAATTTATTCTTGGATAACTATAACCTGTAATTCATACTGATATTTCCTACTAAAATTAATCTCCTTGATTGATTCTCCTATTTCAATGGGACTCGAGGCATCCTAGTGGTAGCTTGTAGGATTTCAGTGGGTTTTCAGTTGGAATTCCAACAAGTGCCACTGAATACCTTTATTTAAGCCATGTTTTTTAAAGCCGTAGGCTGGAATGTTCTTCCATGTTGGAATGGGGAAGGTAGAACACTTTTATAAGGTCACCTCTGGAGATGCTTGATGAAAATTGTGGTGGCACCTGGGTAAGTCAGTCTCCGACTATTGTAAACATTACGTCACAATACAACTATTTCAAAAGCCTTAATAACCTAGAGAGGAGGCTGTATCGCATACTCAGACCCTAGTTTCGAATGGTCAGTTAGACATTTAATTTTTCAATATACCATTTCCTGCGTCAGGAATATTACTTGTTAACGATTCAGAAATTCTATTTTTTCCACCATTTAATAAATGTTAATGAATGAATGAAACTTATCATTCTCGTGTGCACTTTTAATAATATATTTCCAGGATCGTTGTTTTTTACGATGGGGAGACAATTATATCCTCTCTATTTGTTTACTACAGTCCGATCGATTAACTAATGAAATAATACGTTTATTGTGACTCGTGTCGTTTAATTATCATTTTTAGGTATAGCAAAATTTAATTGATAATAAGTAGAGTCCAATTAGGCCATGTGCTATTATTATCAAACAGAAAAGGTCCATGACTATGGCTTTAATAAATGCTCGAAAAGACCTCTGTAACTATAATAAATGCACGAAGAGATAAATAATTACATCTCTAATTAATGCACGGAGAGATCATTATGGTCGTAACAAATGCAAGATTAGACCAATGTGTCACTAATTTATGTATTCAATAAAGGAAGGGAGACATCGTTATGGATTCAAAAAATGTTCCTTTATAGCTGTAACATCCGCATGACGATCTTGTTGCAGTTGCAATAAATGCATGAAAAACTCATGGATGGACACGGTGGGCCAGTGATCTTAACGTCAATGGTTCTATACTCGTCGCCGACAAATCCACCGCCGTGTACACTAAAGGCGGCTGGTGCATGAAAAATCTGCCGTCGCTGCAATGTCCTCTAAGTTTTCAAATTTACATCTGGAAGTGAGGGGTCAAATGTACCTGTCTCGTCACTTGACTCGGTTAAATATTGCGGGACCGGATCGTAGCCAAGTCGTACTCCGACCCTTGTGATGCTAATTAAAAACAACAGCCGCCCCCTTCTGCCCAGTGGTTTATATGGCTTTGATCTGATGCTGTTGTCGGTCAAGTGTGATAAACTATAGCAACAAAAAATCATGGAGGTAATCAAAGAATGAAGAGATCACTACAACTGCAATAATTAAACAAATATATCATTATAAGTGCAATAAATGAATGAAGAGATCAATAAGTCAGAATTGAGTATATGAAGGGTCTGTATGGCTGTAATAAATGTATGAAGATATCTGTACGACTATCAAATATGAACTGAGAAATAAGGATATCTTTCAGATTCATACTTGCAAAGACTCTTTCAATATTATTTTCGATTATTATGATTATTATAATTGTTCATAAATACCTGTCTCGATGGACACTGAAGTGGTTACTAATGTTGAGACACTAATGGCGATTGATACTTGAAATGAGTTCTTTGAATATTAAATTGCATCATAATATTTATGTTATAGATGCCTAACCGATGGCTTTCTAATAGTTGAAGTAAAATATCAATACATGAAGTATAATATTATAAACAAGTATAACTGTCATGTAAAATAAATGATTCCTTCAATATTATTTCAATATGATTTCAATATTTTTCAATTATTATGATTATTATAATTGCTCATAATTACCTGTCTCAATAGACGCTGAATGCTTGAATTGGTTACTAATGTCTAGACACTAATGGCGATTCATACTTGAAGTGAATTCTTCGAATATTAAATTGTATTATAATAGTTTTGGTACAGATACCTCAATCGAAGGCTTTCTAATAGTAATTGACGTAAAGTATCAATACATGAAGTATAATATTTTAAACAAGTGTCACTGACATGTAAAATAAATGATTCAATATTATTTAAATAATCTTTCAATACCTTCAATATTCTTTCAGTATTATTTCAATATTCTTCAATTATTATGATTATTATAATTGTTCATAAATACCTATCTCGATGGACACTGAAGTGGTTACTAATGTTGAGACACTAATGGCGATTGATACTTGAAGTGAGTTCTTTGAATATTAAATTGATTCATAAAATTTATGGTATAGATGCCTAAACCGATGGCTTTCTAATAGATGACGTATATTATCAATACATGAAGTATAATATTATAAACAATTATAACTGTCATGTAAAATAAATTATTCTTTCAATATTATTTAAATATTCTTTCATTACCTTCAATATTCTTTCAATTTCTTCATTTCCTTCAATATTCTTTAAATTTTGAATCATATAAATTCGAAAAAAATACAGATATTATTTGGGTAACATGATTTTACAATTAAAAAGTCTTTTAATTCTTTGTTAAGAAATAAATAATAAATTTATTTAATTAAATATATATAAATATTAATGCCCTATAATACGTTTGAACGCAAATGAATATTTCATTGCAATATGACCCACTTCTGAGAACTTTTCAACCAGCCTAAAATAAATCATACCAGTAAATATTTCGTTCTTTCTAAATTGTGGCTTGATTGATAGCTCTTGAAGTATTTTCCCTGTGGAAACCTCACGTGACCACGAAAAATAAGAAATACTGCGTGGGCACCAGATGTTTTTCGAAAAATCATCTATTTCCTCTTTGCATCTGTGATCGGGAACGATTTATCCTTTTCTCTAAAAAAATATTTATATATAAATATATATATATATATATAAAACATATTTTAGCAATCTATCACTCACGCAGAAATGTATTCTGAGTTTGTCATTTCATCTTGTTTCTTCACAAAATCAGAATTTTATTTATAGTGAATCTACTCAAAATGTTAAATTTCTCTTTGATATTCTAAACTAGTTTACTGTGGGTTCTTTTAACATTAGGAGTTTTGCAAAGACTCTCGGAAATAGCCTTGGATTCTTTATGACATACTTAGTTTGCAAAACTATTGTATTCGTAACAAATAGAGCACGCAGGAATTTTGGGTTGTATCAGCACTGAAAAACGTATGGTTTAAGGAATATTTCTTTGAAAGCAATGTATAGAATAATATTCTTTGATTCTGAGAATTGAATATAAATTAAAATATGATTTTTAAACAAATTTTACAATCGTTTCAAAACCTGTAAAGCAACTAAAGGCCAAATTTTTAGATTTCTTAAAATATGCTCTACAAGATATCTATATTGTGTATCGATTTTCATACTAGATAGTTTGCAGTTTAGGAAATGGAACATTTCTATCAATAAATTGTGTTATATCACAAATATTTGCTATTTGCACTATATTAATATATTAATTACTTATAACTTTATTTACAACGAGTTGATCCAATTTTCTGAATCCTATTTATTTTTGGTTTGTGATTAAAAATAAGTTGAATTTAAAGATTAAGGTACAACAAATTGCGACTAACTTAACGAAAATTTCTGGTATAATATTTTTAGCCGTACATCAATTGAAGGCCTCATTTGAATAGTGGGTCAACTCCATTTTTTCATTTTGAGATACAGAGCCTTAAAGTCTAATGAGTACTCAGAAATGACTGTTGAAGTCTTATTTGTAATGCCCTCTGTTGGCAGAAGAAATAAGCTGGAGGTGTACCAGTTTTAAAATAAGATAGAAATGACTTGTATGAACATGAAAGTGAGGCTAACTTCATTTTCCAAAAAGAGGAGTTGTCCCACTATTCACACAGGACCTTCAATTAATAATTGCTTATATTACGGGAATTTACCGTAGTTGATAATATCCAACTACTCAAAATAACCAAACTATTTGTAATTGCACCCTGTTAGCATGTTGTGAAAGTTGATAAATAAATTAAGTTAGACATGTGTTACTTGAGATTACTGGACTATATGCTTGTGCCTTTTTGTCTACTCCATGTCTTGAACAAAATACAAATTTATTTTAACTGTTTTGCAGGCCATTTTCTGTGCAATGAATGCCTTGAAAATGTGATATAATAAGTATATAAAAAATAACAAAATCAAATAATAATTTCTTTCATTTTAAACCTTGTGATCAGAGGGACAGTAACTCATGTTTGAGTGTTTTAAAATAAATGGATTGCAATTCTCTTGCATCTTAGATATGATTTCTTTCTGTAATGGTCCATTCGATGGTCGTAATTTGAGATGTTCTGTCGACCACAGCGTGAGCTTAAACGGCGTTTATATAAGAGCATCCTCCGCGCAAAAAGCGACGACCTGTATCTTACAAAGTTTTAATTCTTAATATCAAATCCTTTTTTTGTTTTTTAAATCTATTTCAGTGGCAACAATTTTAATTCCTTAATTAATTAATAAATTTATTTATTTATTAGGTGCTAAAACATAAAAAATCTTAAATTTCTTAAACCGTTAATTCTAATGAGAGCTTCAAAACTAATTTATATTTTACAGTGTTCCAACTGGACTTATAAATTTGTCCTTATTATATCTCATTTATATTATACATTCGATTATACATTTTCGATTATACATTTCTTATCAAATTTTAACACAAATTTTAACGCTAGGAGTGCTCACTTAGCAAACCGTACAAAAAAAAAAATTAGCTACATGTAGGTGGGCCGAATTAAATCACATCATTAAACAAAAACGGTATACACTAAACAATACATAATAATCAAAACATATGAATACAAAAACAGCTAATACATAATAATACATAACATACACTACCCTTAGGTATAATATATACATAATATACATAATACACAATATACATTATATTTGGACAGTGGAATAACTTTACATAGAATTATTTTCCTTTTTCTTACACTAAAAATTTACACCTTACATTTCTTTACTGTTGACATATTTCTTTACTATTAACTCATTAACAGCTTATTTTATGATTATGACCATACTACACAAGTATCACATTTCTTAGTAACTGTAACACATTACATTTCTTTGCAATTTCAATTACTCTTACTTTATAATTAACAATTTAACCTGTTATTACATAACGAAAATGCCATGTTCGTAAGCTTTAAACTGTTTGTAACACTTTCTTTAGTCCCAGTATGACAAACTATGTCCAAAGAACTCTAAAAAGCAGTAAACAGTATTGCGTAAATGTTTTACAGGCAGGGCATGTGCAGAATACCGATGAAATACATTGCTCAGCAAGGGGACTCAGTTTTAATGGTTCAGTGTAATCTTTATGATCGCTAATGCTTTTTTGTTCATAGATTGATGACGATGTTTGTTTCGTTAAAGCCAGAAAGATAGAACGAAATTTTATGTTCCCTGACCTAAGAAATAAAATGATATACATGGAACGTCCATTTGTGGAAGTCATTGTGTCCGGAAACGAAGGAGGGAAAAATCCCTGGTTTTAATCTGATTTAGTCCTTTTTAATGACTGTCAGGAATTAGTTTTACTACAACAGATTGAAAAATTATCTCTCCGTCTTTATATGCATTTATGCTGTGAATATATAATTAGAAATAAAGAGTTCAATGAAATCTGACATTTACCTATTTTATACGTCTAACTAATGTAAATATTATACCAAATTTAATTTTACCAGTTACTTCTTGCAGCAAAACTGGTGAGAATTAGAATAATGCTCTATGTATAAAATTAAACCTGAATTGAGTAGAAACTGAATAAAGCTAGTTTTGTTAAAGTTAAGCAATAATTACATAATTATGTGCATTTTTATTTCAGTAAATGGTGTAAGATATCACTTCGCAGTTGTTTAGATTTACATTAATTTTTGACTAGTGAATGATCACAAGATGGCATCTTTGGCCCACGATTTAAATCAAACAAAACTGAAAAATTGCTAAATTTTATGACTAAGTAACCTAGGATCCCCTTCTGATTAACCACGGTAATAAAATTATGAACCGTGGGTAATAAGAACGACAGCCATTGATATCCATTATTTCATAACTTTCCGAATGTGGCATACATTTTTTCCCAAAACGATAACTTATGCACACCAAGATATGTTTTGGGTATTTTATTACGGAGTAGAGTGTACCGTAAGTCAACGTTATTCCGTATAAGGGAAAAATAGAGGAACAATCATACATTGTAAGCTCCATTCAGTCCACACAGGATGGTATTTTTCATATATTAGTCCCTACTGTTTAATATTCTAATACAAGAAAAATTTCTGTATAAAAATATGTTGTTTTACTGATGCCAACTGTCAGTTGAAAATTAGACGATCAATTAAGGAAAATTAGGTTTATTTTCAGAAAAACGGCGCTAACCAGGTCGCATGGCTCTAACATGTGGGAAAGAAAGCCTAAGTATTTTAAATACGACAAATAAATACAAACTGAAATCCTCTGAGGAACTCAGCTAATAATGTCTAAAAGTAAAGCGAAAATTAATGCCAAATTTATAATTATTAATAACTGTAATACATTGAAATGTTTAAAGGTACTCAATTCCTCATTTCGGTACTACATCAAAATTATCTGTAAATCTATAAAATCTCAAATTAGTTAGTGACTCCGCTGTCACTCTTAGAATTACATATTTTATACATTAACATAAAATTGCTTTAATTTAAAACATAAAATTATTTACTTTAGAGTAAGGTTAGTGAGTTGCATTTTTTATATAATTCTACTAATACAATTTTCGTGTTTCTAAAAATGTATTTTTTTAGCTTTTCAGATGATTAAGTGTTTGAATGTAGGGACGTTCAAACACATAATTTTACACATAATATTATGTTCATTATCATATGTAAATGCCTATATAGCATACTGTTTTGCAGGAACGAGATATCACCCCATATAATATAATAATATGTAATTAGGTACACTAGATTCTCATTAATCTTCGTATCAATTATTTAGCCACAATAGATAATAACTATCTTAGACGTACCTGAAACATGTTATTATTTTTAACTAGCGTATTAAAAATATTTTTGGCTTAAATCCAGTAGCTTATCACATACAAAAAAATAAAAGACGAAAAATATAAAAGTTACATAAAGTTTACTTGAATGCCCAGAGAAAACAGAGAGTGTAAGGAGGAAAGATTATTTATCTGCATTACGTGTGAGAAGCTATAAATTCCATTCTATTTTGTTACTTTATACTTGCGTATTGTTTCGGGGAACATTTTTCAGCATTATAAAAGAAAGCTACTGGCTAAGAAAAGGAGGAGGAAAATATATATTCACTTATTGAAAATAATAATAAATGCACTGATATAAAGGGGATTGAATAAAAGATATCCGAGGAAAGCGCTTGTTCATAAATCAGTCAGAGAAACATAAATGTGAATGTTTGATACCAATGAAAGATGTAAATGGTCTATTCACAATTATATATATATATATATATATATATATATATATATATATATATATATATATATATATATATATATATCTAATATATAAAAATGAATGTTTGTCTCTCTGTAATTGTATAGAAATCCACAGTTTAGGAGCAACGATCGTGAAATTTTACATACAGGCGTCTTTAAAAACAGCCGAGGGTCTGAAGAACTTCAAAAATCGAAATTAATTACCGTTGATTTTTAATTAATAAATACCAACAATTTTGAAACTAAATATAAGCTGTTACACTTTGTGGAATCACGCCTCTGAATATGGCGTTCACGTTAGGGTTAGCTGGCAAACAGCGAGCGAAAAGATAAAAATAAATAAAATAAAAAAATTTCAAGTTATATATTAAACCAGAATAATAAATGAAAATAATAATCTTTCAAGTCAGATTTTATACTCTAAAATAAATCGGATCCAACGGCATATTGACACTATCACATGCGATGGAAAATTCGAATCAACCACACTAAGTGTCACGAGATCTTTTTAATCGCTACTGCAACCCCCCCTCGCTTATGTCTTTGTGTCTATTGAAGAGTTAAAGACTAAGCTTCTATCCTGCTAACTTATTTCTGACTTAAAACTCCTCCCACTCCATAAATACATGTATATTCACCAACCCATAGCAACTTTCCAGTAATCTTAGTCCAGTAATCTTAATAATTTCCTATTTACACAATAAAGCAGCATGTCATTCTGGTGCATTCGGTAAAAGCATTCACTACGCTACACGACGCGGGTTCGAATACAGATTGTACAAATTTTGCTAAACCTGTATTTTCAGCTTTTTTATTTCAGGTTTTATTTTATTATTTTTTTAAATTATTATTATTATTATTTTTATTTATTATATTTTTAAAATTATTTTTATTTTATTTTATTATTTTTTAAAATTATTATTTTTATTTTATTTTATTTTTCATATTATTAATATGTATAACAATTCGTATACTTTTTTTTTTATGTTATTTATACTGTGTTTAGTTTTTTAATGGATTTTGGTAGGTTTATTATAAATTTATATATTTTATGTTTTACTTTTTAGGATTTTTTGTCCAATGATAAAGGCTAAATCTTTTCTATGTTATTTATACTGTACTTAGTTTTTAAATTGATTTTGGTTAACAAACATTCGACAATTTGACATTTTTACTTTTCAGCTTTACTTTTCAAAATTCTTTACTTTCCTAAAGACAATTTGACATTTTTCCTTTTCAGCTTTTAGTGGTTTACTATAAATGTATATATTTTATGCTTTACTTTTCAGGGGTTTTTGATCCAATGATGAAACGCTAAATCTAGCTGAATTCTGAAGAAATTATTGTAAATTTATGGTTTTTTATGTTGGGTTTTCTTTTTATTCATGCGTATAACATTTCACATGCTTTTTATTCTATGTTATTTATACTGTGTTTAGTTTTTGAATTGATTTTGGTTAACAAACATTCTTAAAATCCCGGGCAACGCCGGATAAATTATCACCTGTGTAGGTTGATAATTTATAAATTTTAAAACTGTTACCACATGTATATTTACAGATCCACAAGAACTTTCCAATATTTTTAATTAATAAATAACCAACAACTTTTGAAAGATGCGACTCTCGATTCACAGGCTTTCAGTAGATGGCGCCACTATTTTAAACTTTTAGTATTCCAACCATAAGACAAAAAAATATATATTTTTAAAAATCGTAAGGGATATTTTTATAGACAAAATAATGTAGAAGAAAATATTGAAATTAAATCTAATAGGACATACTAAAGAATATAGTACAGTTTGAGGAACATATCTTTTACTGTATTTTAATATTTTTTGGATAATGTCCAATCGTTTGCCGCATTAGCAAGAAAAAAAAATTTTTTTTGTCTATTTCGTTGTTACGTGACGATAAATTTATTTAAAGTACCAGATAAAGAAATCACATGATCAGCGTTTAATAAATTAAATTGTAAAAATTAATCTTTAAAAATTCACCAAAAATTAGAAAATGGAGGTAAAGATTAGAAAAGAATTTCATTTTAAAGGAATCTTTATGATATTTTTCGTGATATAAATTTTACAACCCTCAAATTATTATTTTAAATGCAAACTTGAAAAAAGTTACGAAAACAGATTAAAAATTTAATTTTAAAAAATCTAAGAAAAATTTTTCAAAAATCTTTCTTAGTGCACCCCTACATTATAAGAAGAATCGCCATGCAAAATTTCAGTTCAGCGGTTTGGTCTGTACTTTGTATGTCAGTCAGTCAATCAGTCAGTTAGTCAGTTACGGAACTGTTTTATATATATAGATTTTTATTACTATCTTTATATCGTAACGTTAACTTCATGCGCACACATTATTTTCCTATGCTTTTTTTTATTATCTTTATAATAAGCGTAATTTTCATATGATTTTAAACAACAATCGTTTTTAACTGGCATTCAATTGGCTGTTAAAACTTTATATTTACACCCTATTTAAAAGAAGTAGAGTGTAAATTGTAGGGTGGAAAGTTGGTAAAATCAAAATTTTGTGCAATGTATTTAATTTCTCGATTAAAAGTAGTTTTGTTCTAAAAATTAATTTATTTCGCTTGAAAAGCTAAATATTTTATGCACGCGGTTTATATTATTATTACTATCTTTATATCGTAACGTTAACTTCATGCGCGAGCATTATTTTCTTATGCTTTTTTTATTATTATCTTTATAATAGCATTATTTTCATATGGTTTTAAACAACTATCGTTTTTATTCATATTATGTTGTTTTTTTATTAATTAAAAATTAAGGGTAATTAATTTCGATTCCGGAAGTTCTTATCTTTATTTTCATATGCTTTTTCATTTACGAATTATTTAAAAATGTTGGTTAAAAAACTTTTGTGTAATTTATACATTTGTGTGTGTGTGTTTAATTATTGAAATTAATAAATTTATATTTCTGGAGAAGATGTTTCAGTTTTTAGTGGTACTATGATGAAAGGCGGAATATACCAAAATTCTGAGGAGTTTATTATGGAGAGAAAAGGAATTTAATATGTAGAGGATGTTTATAGGAGTTAAATGTGGAGATGAGTTGAATGGTTTGCAGCCCTAAATCAAGCACTTCATTTTTTAAGAGGCAACGTTGCAGTCATATCATTGTTCTATTGGAAATTTCTGCTGAACCTGTAATTGCAGCTTCTTTTTTTTACCCCAATGATGAAAGGCTAATTCTAGCTGAATTCTGAGGAGTTTATTATAAATTTATATATTTATAGATTTCACAAGGTTTTTTTCTGTTATTTATACTGTGCTTAGTTTTAAATTAATTTTGGTTAACAAACATTAGAGAATTTGACATTTTTACTTTTCAGATTTTAGTATTACAATGATGAAAGGCTGAAATTCTGAGACGTGTATAACATTTCACATATATTTTTTATGTTATTTATACTGTGTTAATTTTTAAATTGATTTTGGTTAACAACAAACATTCTTAAAATCCCGGGCATCGCCGGGTACTTCAGCTAGTATATATATATATATATATATATATATATATATATATATATATATATATATATATATATATATATATATATATATAATGTGCGAGCTTTGTTTCGATTCTTATGGGCAGAATTGCTGCAAAAGTTTAAGTAAGTCTGGAGCCACCCCCCATATAGTCCAGATTTGGCACCCAGTGACTATTTCCTTTCTCCGAAATTGAGGGAACATTTATCTGGGATGAGGTTCTCTTAACACAATGATGTGAAAACAGCGAACGAGAATTGGTTCCATGAGGAGGGAAGGGATTTTTACAAAGCCAGATTAAACAAGTAGGTCCTGGGTTCAGTTAAATTCCTAAATAGTTTTGGTGATTATGTGTAAAAATGATCGGCGAGTATGCCTCTTAATTCCCTTTTGTATTTTCTGTCTATTATTAATAAATAATTTTTTATTACCCTTGTAACCTTTTTTTTGGATCAACTCGCACATTCATTTGTACACTAACATATATACATATATTCACGCACACACAGGTTATATAAATATACATACACTTACACGTTCTATTAAGATATTCTATTCAGAAATCCTAAAACATTTTGATTAAATGAATATGCTGTTACAACAAAGTTTTGATTCCTTTTACTCAAATAATATTCAATTAATATTTTTCACTTTTTAATTTAAGTAAGAACAAGTTTTTCATTGAATAGTTTGTTGTGCAACTAAATTTTAAATAGCAAATTTTGTTGAAACTGTGATGCCAAGAGATAGTGTAATTACCATCATGAGTAGAAATTACTTCTGAAAATTTCACAGACTTAACGGAAAAATATGAATAATTGTGTTGAAAAGGGATAAAAAAATAAGAAAAACTGAGGAATGTTGTGAATTTATTACATAAAATATTTTTAATCGTGGTCAGCAACATGTTTCCTATAATGAAAATATATCCACTCAAGTAAAGTGTCAGGTAATGATTTTAAAATATCGAGATCATTACTGATTCAATTTTCGTGCTTTTATTTTTTGATAGAGGAAAATAATTTACCATAGTGGATATTTAAATTTTCATGCGATTTTTAATTACTTTTATTTATTTTGTTGCAAACAAATGAGGAGACATATAATTTTGTTTTAAAATTTGAAACGTCAAAATGATAAATTTTGATCTTGTAAGTTTATTTTTACAAAGTTGAAAATATTTTGACCATGAAAATTTCTGAAATTCATTTTTAAAGCATTGCGATCTCTTTGGTCCAAGAAACTGTGAGGGATAATTTAGACAAAACATGAGTGTATGGTTCACGTTTGGATCTTAACAACCAATCATTATCTTCTTAGTCGAAAAGGTGTGTTTCATTAGTCATTTTTTCGGTTGTAAAAAAATACATCCCAAATAACACAAGACCGTTGGAAAATTGTTCGGAAACCGTATTTAGCATAGTTGACCAACAGTTGGATATGATCCTTGGAGTTATGTTGAAAAAACGGTTCGCTTTGCAGATTACCCAAAGGTTAGCTGTTAGTTGGCCCACCGAACAGTTGACTGTTAGTTGATCCACCCGACAGTTGACTGTTAGTTGGCCCAACCACTGGGAGAGTAGTCCAACATTGCTTTGCAGATTGGATGACAAAATGTTATAATTGTTGGCCCAGTATAAATATTTTACAGTTGGCACATATTTGTTTCTCGTAATTCTTCCAACAGTAACCATTCATCTACAGGGGGATGCTATTATGACTGAGAGAGAGTAAATGATTTGAGTAAAAAATATGTTTTTATACAGCAAACGTTCAACTTAAAAAGTTAGATTTTGCAGAGTTTATAATTGAAAAACTGTTATATTTTTTACCACTATATGATGGCAAAAATTCATAGATCAGGCACTACTGAGCTAAGCTAATTGCAACTATATACATCTTCAGCAGGCCTTGCAGTCTTGGAACTAGTTTCCGTCTTTCCGAAGGATGTTCTGTATTAACCCTATTGTATTCGCTCATCTCAATATAAACCTATGTAGGAAATTTGTTTACTATTTATAGCTACATAAATGCTGATAATGATATAAAAATGGTATTTTCAGATAGCCTAAACTTTTCTAAACCTTGCAAAAGGATTCATTTTATAAATTTCTTCCACCAACGGAATATACGACGTTTAAAACACAGTATACCAGATTTTTCCCAAAATAAATTAAATTTTTAAATATTATTTGCATTTTTTAAAAAACGGAAATTTTCCCAAGAGGCTGAATTTCTTACTCTATTACGGAGTACATAAAAAAAAACTTTCAACCAAGTGGGCAATCATTGGACACATTTTCTCCGTAGGTTAACATTGAGGTGATCGAATCCAATAGGGTTAATACACAGTATTCTTAAGGGTTTGTCATCAAGGACAGCCAGGACATATGGGGACTGACAAAGTGACCTCCCTGAAAATATCCTCGTCTATCAGGATTTGTGGTACCACCATAAAAATGTATTTTTTAGTTCTATCATACCTACCTCTTACTAATAGCGTTGTGAGAGTCATTTGTTACCAGTTGTTAATAATAGTAAAATAGTAATGTCTAAAAATGTTCTATCATCTGTTATAAACAGGAAAAGATTATATACGGATAGTGTTCTATCTCGTCTTTTCATGACTGTTTTTGCGTAAACTTATTCATTAACAAGAATATACTTTCTGTGAAATGTCATATCAGTTAAAAATTTAGTTTACAAAAATCAGTTGGTAAAAATAACCCTTTATACAACTGCTCTAAAATGTAAATTTTCAGCAAATACTAAATCTGTAGGAGGATAGGAACATGTCATTTTCATAATTCTGTTTTTTAAGAGGCACTCCAGTTTGTATACTCCCCATCTTGCTATCGATTCTGTTGAAGAAATTCACATCTTTGATTTCCCATGGGTGGTTGGAAGAAATATGTGGCACTAGGATTTTCCTCTACATTATTTCCTCAGGCATTAATATTAGAAAGTCAAATTTGATAATAATATTGCACAGATGACTATTTTATCTGACTGGTTTGCAGCGGAAAGTATTGCGTTTTCTACGCATTTACCTATATACTTTCAATTTTCTGCTTCGATATCGAATGAAAACATCTGTACAGAGTACGCATACTTTTATGTCTACTAATATGGTACCCTGGTATGTGAACTTTCCTTGAACTACAGTCAGTTAAACCAGCAGGGAATAGAGTCGATATATCTCGGAATAAACTCCGTTATTTATATCAATATGTATGCTTCCAAAAAAAGCCATATCGGAAACAAGGAATAATTCTATCATAGCTATAAGGAGTGAAATACAATGAAAATGCTCTATGGCTTCCAGGAATTGTTCCGAAAAAAGTGGCCATTTTGAGCGGTGACCAGCGAAAAGAGGCTTATTCCCTAACTTTGACTCCGTGGAGTCTTTGATAGGTTATGAACAAAATATGACCGTTTTGAGGGAGGACCATTGAATAAAGAGGGGCGGCTATAGGGGTTTCACAGTATTTAAAGATCCAAACTTCCCAATGTAGGTATACTTAAGTAGGCACGTGAACTATCTAAGATTTTTTTAAAGACAGTGTACGTTACATAAGTTTTTTATTAAGTTGAAAATAATATTGCTATTTTGAAAGTATTTTCATAAAATAAATCGAAGTGTCTCAAATGTGAGGATAAAATATATTGTAAATTCCTTTTGCCATCCGGAATTTACTCTGTTTTTAAATTTTACTATTGTTCGGTTAAATTTAAAAACTGAGCAAAGTCAGTTCAATTCCTAGCATTTAAACCGTGTCTCCTTTTCTTATATATTTACTCCACTTTATTTAAAGTTAGTTCTTTTTTAAGTCCTACTTTAACTAACCATTTAACACAAATGCTTCATTTTCGAAATGTGTAATACCTTCCCAAATTACTCAATGAGGATGAAATCTTATCAAAACAATCCTCAAAATAAGTCATAAATATTATTGTAAAGTGTCTGAGTCCAAAATAAAGTCATGGCACTATTTATTTCTCTCTCTCATAAAGCTAGCATGAAAATTATGATTATAATAGTGTAAATCAGTTTCATTTCAATCTGCGAAAGTTATAACAATGCTAAAATCCCCTTACCAGATTTCTTTGCCTTATATATGAATGTTTACATCTAAATTCACCAGAATCCGGTGCTTTTAAAAGATTCAAGAAGATCCAATACTTTATTTCAATTAAGACTCATAGTTATCTTGATCGAAATAAGCTTGGCTTCCCACGTCCCTTACACATAAGAATAATAGTAAAGAAAGGAAACTTTGTTAGGTATTTTGCAAAGGTTACTTTGTTAGGTATTTCGATAAGGAACGCACTAATGATGCTATTTTTTCCTTAAAATTTAGAAGTGGATTAAATATACTTTTGTTAAGTTTTATTTTGAACGTTGTATATCCATTGTCCATAATATTAAAGATAGCATTACGTACATCATTAGAGTAGCGTTTTACCCAAAACCTTTCTTCCTCTCGGTTATTTTAACATCGCTCTAGAAAATTCTATTTTTATATAATTTATTATACATTTTATCCAATGTTTAAACTAAAATTATGTTTAGTTAAATGACCATTAATCTTTTAGAACAGTGGAATTAAGAAAACTTTCGTATGAAATCTTGTCTTCGTATAAAAACACGTCAACTTGAAGTATAAAGTTTCAAATTCTTCGAGTGAAAGTGAGTTTTGATGAGAAAATTTTTTACAAATAATGTGCACTTTGATTATAGGTCGGAAGACAACCAGACATTCCCGGTTCAAGTCCTTCAGCCAGGGCCATTCCCATAGGTGAGACAATGAGGACACTGCCTCAGGGGCCGAATTAAAATACGCGTCAAAATGATACAGTAAAAATGCGAAATTTTTTTGGATTAACGAGAAAATATTAATAGTCTATATATATATATATATAAAACGCGTATGTATGCGGCACAAAAATCGACGACATTTCTACACTCCGAATGGCAATGTCTGCAACTACCGGATGTAAACATTAGCGGCCGCCCGCGTGTGTGTAGTGGATCGACGATAGCACGAAATTTGGTACAACTTAATTGCTGTATTTTACTCGTGAATAATTTTAATTTATTCATTTGATGTGATTAAGTAAAGATTCTTTTTTTAAAACAACACACACACACACACACACATATATTATGTGTTCTTTTATGAATAGATACATACATATGCATAGGAATATGGTATCTGCTTTAAATTACAGATCTCAGTTTGCTAAAGAATACAATATCATACGGATCGCCTTCGAATTCCTCCCTAAAAACATGGTGTGTGTCTGCACATGCTTCTATCTTTACTCTACACTCTGAGGATCAGTTCGATTCTTCTCATTCCCATGTTCGATAGTTCTACCCATGGAGGTCTATTATTTGAAGTGCAGTGTACAAACGGTCGCAATCTACCCTCTTTTAGGTAACGGCTTAGAAGTGAGATAGGGATCCAGTGACGGTACAATGCACATAGTACATAGAAAAATACAGGCGCATCTATAAATATTTGTTAAATGTATGTAAAATATGTTCCCCTTTGTGTAAAAGTTTATACATGCAGAAATAAAACCTATGCATAAATGCTGATATATGCATAAATGAACACGGGTTATTTCCTTTAGAAATTCATCATGTCTTTAAAACAGGTTAAACATAAATCTGAACATACAAATTTTAATTTTTCAAAGTTCTTTTAGGCCGATTACCACGAACACGCCAGATGTAAAAGTAGAGAGCATGGCAAAAATCCAATGCATCACCGCCGGTTTATTTTCCTTTTTTTCGATTTCATTTCGTAATGGATTGCTTTTACGATGTTTTGTGCTAGGAAACCCCGAGTGACCAAATCGCATAACAAATGTGATTGTAGCCAGATGTTTTCCCAAACAATCAAGTTCTTCACTATGCACCTGAGATCTTGGATATACTTTGAAAAGAAAAGCGGCAGTTTCTTAAACCATTTTCTCAAGAGAAAAAGAAAATTGACATGCGTATGCCTTCACACGAATTCCAAATTATTTTATGTCATCCTACTTTCAAAGAATTCTTTGCATTTAATTCTTGAGAAATTATAATCGTTAGAGGAAATTTATTATCAGTCTTAAATTCCTAAATATTATCTACTGATGTTCAAGCGAATAATTACAACATTTTGTAAAATATAATAACATTTTGTAAAATTTACTTTGTAAAATATATAAGGATCCTTACACCACCCCCTCCAACACAGAGAAACACCCACCAACACCCCCCCACACACACACACATATATATATATATATATATATATATATATATATATATATATATATATATATATATATATATATATATAGAAAAGAGCTTGTCTGTTTGTTTGTCCGCTATAGAATCATAGACTGTTTCACCCACCGGGACCAAATTCGGCACAGTTAATGTTTTGGACCCGAGAAACTTAAATCAGGAAAAACGAAATTTGGGGCTCAATTAGTTTTTTTAATTAATTTTTTAATGTTTTTTGTGCCCGATAGAGGTGCGTCTACCCCCTGTGGATTCCCCTCGACCAGCTGCGTTAAGAGGGGTGGTTTGAGGATGACAGAGGGGAGGGGGGCGTCAAATTCCAATGCACGGGAGAAAGAGGGTTGGGAATGACCTTAAAATCAGACGAAAGTCCGCAGGCTCAAAGTTTTTTTCTTTCTTATTGTTTCTATATCATTTCAGTAGAAACGTGCTAAGCGCATCCTGTCTGGCCAGATGAACATGAAGAGCGGGAGTGCAGCCCAGTATTTTTTTGATGGAATGCATGAAATATTTTATATCTATATATCTACCCGGGCAACGCCGGGCACTAATGCTAATATATATATATATACACTGAAGGGTCAATTAGGGATACCTACATAGTAACGAGTTGGACCTACTCTGGACTTCATAACGGCTGTCACACGACAAATCATAGATTCAACAAGTTTCTGGAAACGTTCCACGGGAATGGCTTGCCAAATATTGGCTAAAGCTGTCCATAATTCAGTAAGGTTCTTTGGTGCTGTGTGATGGCCTTTCACGCCTTGTTCCAAAATATCCCAAAGATTCTCAATAGAATTTAAGTCTGGGCTTCTAGGTGGCCAATTCATGACAGAGCAGTCAGAGGAATGCTCATCCAACCAGCGAGTAGCTAACCGGGACTTGTGAGAGGTACAGTTGTTTTGCTGGAAAACTCCATTACCGTGCGGATAACAGACCAGCATAAACGGATGGAGGTGATCACCCAGCAACTCTACGTACCGAATTGTATTGAGGGAGGTTGGTACACGCACCAAAGATCCCAAACTGTGCCACGAAAAAACACCCCAGACCATGATTGAGCCACCATGCCCTTGTACAGTTCCAGCCAGGCATGCAGGATCCATGGCTTCGTGATCCTGACGCCATATTCTCAGCCTCCCGTCGGCGTTAAGTAGTCGGAATCGAGACTCATCACTCCATGCTACTCGTTTCCAGTCCTCTACACTCCAGTCTGTATGCTCTCTTGCCCAGGCAAGACGTGCAGTCCGATGACGAGTATAGAGGAATGGTACTCTCGTAGGTCGACGGCTCCCGAAGCCCATACGGTGAAGCGAGCGTTGCACAGTCCGCTTACTGACTGTACGACTGGCACCGTCATTAAACTGGGTGGTAATTTGAGCTAATGTTTGGCTTCTCTGGGTACGTACAATACGCCTGAGCCGTCTCTCACCACGCACTGTCAAGGCTAATTGTCCTTTGCAGTTTGCCCGATCGCTAGTTTTTTTCCACCATCCATGTATTCTTGGTATACTCTTGACACTGTCGACCTTGAAAATCCTAGCTGTCTGACGATTTCGGAAATTGAATGGTCCATGCGTCGCGCACCTACGATTTGTCCACGATCGAAGGCGTCTAAATCAGGCAGTTTACCCATACTGACAATTAAAACAACTAATACAGAACAACAACAGTACGCGCGATATATGCAGTTACCACAGCGCCCTCACTTGCGCATACATGATGCGCAACGCTACACAATTTGCATAGGCTTTGATATCCCTACTTCAGTGTATATACTATATACACTGCTGGCCACTGTAAATGCAACACCCTGAAGGAAACATTCAAATAACATGAAATTTATAACATGCATTAGCGGAGGTGAGATATGCAAATGATTAGAATTTCAGCGCAGACGCACATCACGCGCGCCTATGGCGCCACTTCAAAGCGCTATTTAAGGCTTGGAGATTTCGACGATTTCAAGTTCGGCAATTGTGTTCTTCTGGTGGTTTTTTCAAAAAAACGATCAATTTTGACTCGTCGAAAACAGAGATCGTCTTTTGATAAAGTATCCGATTTCGACAGAGGAAGGATAGTGGCCTACCGAGATTGTGGATTATCTTTCACGGAAATCGGTAGTCGTGTGGACGAAACCAAACTACTCTAATGCGGATACGTGATCGTTGGATGCAGGAGGTTACGACGGACCGGCGTGTTCGATCGCATCCTCCTCAGCGCACCACTTCACGTGATGACAGGGAAATTGTGCGCATGGCAGTGACGTATCGCTCCGTCACATCACGAACCATAGCACAACACATGCAGTCTGTAACGCATCATCCAGTGTCTGCTCGTACCATTCGACGCCGTTTACAGCAGAGTGGTCTGTCCGCAAGACGTCCATTGCTTTGTCTACCCTTGACGCAGAACCACAGACTTCTCCGCCGCCAATGGTGCGATGACAGAAGGATGTGGACGGCAGAATGGAATGAAATTGTCTTTACTGACGAGTCACGCTTCTGTCTGCAACACCACGATGGTCGCATTCGGGTCTGGAGACAACGTGAAGATGGGATGCTGAACAGCTGCGTTATGCACCGCCACACTGGTCCTGCACCGGTATTATGGTATGGGGCGGTATTGGATATCACTCTCTCACACCTCTAGTACGCATTGCCGGTACTTTAAACAGCGAGCGCTACATCTCTGAGGTGTTGGAGCCAGTTGTCCTTCCTTACCTTCAGGGCTTGCCCACAGCCATATTTCAACAGGATAATGCGCGACCACACGTGGCACGCATTGTCCAACGGTTCTTCGTCAATCGCCAGATTGAATTGCTTCCCTGGCCGCCTCGCTCTCCGGGTCTTTCGCCGATAGAAAACATGTGGTCCATGGTTGCTCTACGATTGACCCAGATTCCATCCCCAGCTGCCACAGGAGATCAACTTTGGCAACGTGTGGAAGCTGCTTGAACTGCTGTACCCCAAGAACTCATCCAAAGTCTCTTTGAATTAATGCCGAGGCGTGTGGTAGCGGTGATCTCCAACAATGGCGGCTACTCTGGCTACTAATTTTGGCAGGAACCACACTTCACAGAAGTCTATAAATTTAACCATTTGATACTTGGTCAACATGTTATCTACAAAATAAATTTTGTTGTGATATCTCGTGTCTTTCTTGGTGTTGCAATTTGGGTGGCCAGCAGTGTATATATATATATATATATATATATATATATATATATATATATATATATATATATATATATATATATATATATATATATATATAATAGGTACTTAAAAGTTTGTATGTAGTTACTCCCGCATTTAATGTAATTTTTTTTCTTTCATATTATATATCTATTTCACTTCATAAAACAGCCAGAAACAAAAGTCGATGTTTAATCATAATCGAAATGAGGAATTATAATTATAATTAATAAATTATAATTTACTGACAATTCATTCTGAGCTAATAAATGGACTCAGTATTCGCGTAGTGATAACTGTACTACTGTTCTACAAACGTTTCTGAAAATGCATGTCAGATATTTCCCAGATTGTATGTATCAATTTTGAAAATTTATTAGAAAAGTATAAAAAAATTTTAACCGCCGAGTTGGGAGAAAATAGAAGTTACCTTTGCATTGGTTGCGGGAATAGGATCAATCATTTATTACGTCAAAATACTTCAAAGTTAGTTTAGTGTAAAATAGGTTCGTAGTGTGGATTTTTTATACTTATCTAAAAGTATACTCACTTTTAACGAACGTAGAAATGTTCTGCATATTCAATATATAGTAATGCATTAGTATAATACTGTATTACAAAATGTTAATATATGAACAAATATGTAAAATAGCACAACAACATTGATATAATACATGTATTTTAAATAAGTCAATAAGGCTTGGTCGTTATGGTGTTGTCTCCTCATAGAGAGCAATTCTAGCTCACTTTAAATGATGTTCTCATTAAAAAGTAGCAAATAAGACTTAGCGGTAAGTAATAAAAGTTAATGGTCCGACGAAGCGTGCCTCCGCAATAGAAAAAAGATAGAGTTTAAAAGTTTTCATTTGAAATATTAAGAAATTTATAGTAATCATTCTCAATATGATTTATATTCTTAGAAATACACATACGCACACACTTATATATACAGTATGTCCACTAAAGTCCCTTCCAACCCTCTTAACTTCGGAACGGCTGCTGCTATATTCATAAAAGTGGTGTCTGGGTATAGTAAAGTTGCCATGCGCTACTGAATAAAACCACCTACCGCGCTACCTGGTGGAAAACTGCGGAGTTAGCAATACTATCTCGAAAACGGAACAAGATAGGTGAAAAAAGTGATTTACAAAGTTGTAGAAAATCATCGATTTCGTACAAATAGATACCTTGGGGACATTAACGCAAAAAACAGAACGGTTAAAACGCGCATTTGTTTTTTCATGATGTCCTACATTGTGACGTGACAAAACGATCTGAGAAAGAAAAAATCAACTAGGTTTAACAATATACCTTTATTTGAGATGTTCAAACTTCTCACCGTCATTGTGGTGTCGTGTTTTTCCCGAAAGATAATCATTTCTCCTTCCGTTCAAGTTTCGTGACGTCACAGTGTAGGAAATCACGAAAAAACAAATGCTCTTTTTAACCATTCCATTCTTCGCATTAATGTCCACAAGGTGTCTTTTCTTACTAAATCGATAATGCTCTACAACTTTGTGAATCACTTTTTCCTCTATCTCATTCCGTTTTCGAGATAGGAATGCTAACTCCGCTGTTTTTCACCAGGTGGCGTGGTAGGTGGTTTTATTGAGTAGCGCATGGCTACTTTACTATACGTAGACACCACTTTTATGAATATAGCAGCAGCCGTTCCGAAGTTAAGAGGGTGGGAAGGGACTTTAGTGGGCATACTGTATATATATATATATATATATATATATATATATATATATATATATATATATATATATATATATATATGATATGCGCGAGTTTAACTTATTATCTACAAATGTATAAAATTTTATGCCATTGGGGTTACTATATGCCCCATTTTACAAATGAATTTTAAATAACACTTTCAAGAATGAAGGAAGGAAAAACATCTTAACAGTATATGTTTTATATATAGGAACTGTATACAATGTCTTACAATTTGCGAGGAGACTTATTTTCTAAACAAGTGCGTTTATTCTGAAACGGCCCTATTTCAAAAGGCATCGCTTTGATGTATGGCTTTTATATATTTTCGCATGTGGAAACAGAGATTTAGCCGGCCGTAGCAAGACTGCATTTGGGCGCCAGATATTCCTGAGGAAATCCTTTATTTTCCGCACGCACCTGCTATCATGAATGATTTATGCCCTTATTTATGATAGATAAAGTTAGTGAACCCTTGTTGAATAAGAAATGTTTGTGTAGATCGAAAATATTTTGCAAATGCCCCCCTCTAATGCATCGCAATACATGAATATATATCGATTTATATTCAATCTTAAATTTAATGGAAGAAGTCAAAGATTTTATTCGGAAATATCTCGCAAAGGGCATGAAAGCATTGTCTTCTATTGCTTATCGAATCGAACCACTCAGGGAAGAAAATTTATGTTTTCTGTTCATCTAGCATAGAAATTTCAGATTCAGAAACTGAATTGTCATTAATTAAGTAATCTGCCAAATTCCGGAGAATATTTTTTTTCAAAAATATGCACTACTGATTAAATACTTATATTTTTAGTTCAAATGCGGTATAAAATCACTTAAACAAATACAATTTTGGTAAAAATTTCATAACATTTAAAATGTATAGGGGATTTTTTATAAATTTTTAGTACAATTTAGTGCTTACGCCAGATATCCTTCACTAGATATAATTTAATTCCCTTTATACTATAATATACCACTGTGACACTATTCTGCATTCCAAAGTAACATTTTACAATATTTCCAAAAATTACTGAAATATACAAAAAATAGGTGAAAAAACATTTTTTTTTATGCACAGTACCTGTTTTGTTGTTGTTGTTGCTTATGCCACTTGACAGACAGCAACATCAGATCAAGTCACGAAGGCTATGGGCGATGAAGGTGCGGCTCCTGTTTTGAATTAGCGTCATAGGGGTTAGAGTCCAACTTGACCAAAGGACCAGTCCCGTAATTTTAAACTGAGTCAAGTAACGAGACAAAACACTTGTTCCCGCACCTCTAGAGGTTATTTTGTGAACTTAGAGGACATTACAGCTACGACAGATTTTGCATGCATCAGCCGCCATTAGGTGACACGGCAGTGGATTTGTCAGCGACTAGCATCGAACCAGTGACTTTCAAATCACTAACCCGCTAATGTTGCCAATTGGGCCACTGCGCTCTTAGATACCTGTAGAATGATTAAATTAGCTCATATAACTTAACTTTTAATTGAAAACATAGTTAGCAATATATAGAACACTATTGCAAACTTTCATTGAAATACAGGTAATCATCCAACAGCACGGCATCTTTCAAGGCGGTTTCGGTCTAACACGATAGGATAAATCGCTAGAACCTTCATATAACATTGCAACCTGTAACACGGTTTCGCTCTAACACGATTCAAAAATTGCGAAAACCTTTGTACAACACTGTACTTCTACAGCACTAGATATCATGATTTTTGTTTAACACATTTAAAAACTAAATTACCTTAAAATAATGACAGGAAGTAAGAATAAACTATAGTGGCTTTACATGAAAATGTATAAAGAAATTATAATTTATTCATTTATAACTCTATAAAATTGCAAGATGGCCTAAGCTTAGCTGAAAATCTTGAATCTTTTTTCTAGAATGCAGACCCTTCCGCTGAAAGAAGCCGAAAATTCAAAAGGGAGCTGCAAAATTGTCTATATCCACACCGTGAAACCTACAATGACATTGTAAGAACCAGCAAACAAACCAAAATTGCAGTTTTTTTAAATAGGTAGAAGGTGCAAAAAATCTAAATGAAGAAAAAAGTTCTGACAGTGAAGGTGACATCGTTCAACCGAAAACACGTCCTCGTTTGATTGTACTTAGCAGTGATGAGGAAGAAATTTATTAAATTAATGTCGCATCAAATGAAAACATTTTTTGTTTCTTTTCGGTTTGTGTTATACATACATTTATTCTTTAATAAAAATTAACTTACTTATATGGTGTTACGGGGAAATACGCGTAACATTGCAAAAAATTAAGTAGAAAGAGACATATGCGAACAAACAAAGTTGGAGGGGACAAAGGTACGGTGAAGCCCGCGTAACATTGCAAATAATGAAGTAGAAAGAGACATGTGCGGACAAACAGAGTTAAGGGGACAAGCGTACGGTGAAGTTACAAATAAGGATTGATGAAGACAAGAGATGAATAGGCGGTGGATTTGAGAGGTTCAAAAGAAAGAAGACGTAAAAAAGGGGAACCAGGAGATGAAGAGAAAAACGCCGACAAAGGAAGTCCAGATGGAGAGGTAATTAAGAAGTGAAAAGATATGATACACAGACAGGAAAGCGCATATGGGAAGGCATGTAGAAAATAAATCGTTAAAAATGAGAACAGATGAACATGAAAAACGGGGAGAAGATATGATTTAGCCGAAAACAAGGTAAACGGAAACAGATGAAGTGCTGGGAACACGTGATGAAAAGAGCCATGGGAATATGATGTTATGTAAGGGGAGGAGAATGTACGAATGGGCGGAGAGATATAGGTCCTCCCAAAAATTATGGAAAACCAATGGCAAAGGTTGGCGTGGCAAAAAGGAAGGAGGAGCAATGAGAAGGAAGACATATTAAAGAAGGATTTTTATGCCGAGAGCATATCAGAAGGAGTTTTGCTAAAGAGCAGATAAGAGGGAGTTTTTGCAAAAGACCAGATACGAAGGAGTTGTGTTAAGAACCAGATAAGAGATGAATATGATGCGGAGAGCCTAAACCGAAGGGGTTCCTGCTAATAGCCGAGATCTGATGTGATGTTTTATGCCGAGAGCCCATAACAGAGAATAAGTGATGCCGAAAGAGCCCAGCCGAGTATGGACCCGATGAACGAGACCCAGCGGAGCGCCAAACCTACCTGACCAGTTATTGACCGAGCCCCGACAAAGAACCAGGTGTGACTGAAAGATTTTCAAACGGAGCGAGCGCATTTGATGAACCCCATCCTAGTTCATTTAAGGAGACCCCAATTCTCCGAGAACCCAGCGCATGTGAAAGACAGCAATATCGTGCATCAGTGAAGGTATGTCTGTGCTCTTTTATTTGACACCTTGTGATAAATATGTGCCCTCGCATTTTCTCATTCATTCCGAATAAGTTCATGATATAGTTTTGATACATATTTAAGAATTATGAGTAATGTGGATAGGTAACTTAACGTAATTCATGAGTGTAGCCAGTATTGAAAATAATAAGTGTGAATATCTGTGATGATAAGTGGAAGGATTAAGTGTAATATTTTCTGTGTGTATGTATATCATTTTAGATGTTGTTAATTAATAAACGTGTCATTTATTATCTACAATCAGATAGTCTGTGATAATTTGCGAAACACAACGCAATGTGAAGACTTTAGGATGTTTAATTACATGACATTTAATTAATAATAGTTGAAAGGTCTATTATATCCCATGACCGATTCTTTACCCCACCCACAAACAATTCCATTATATATGGAATTAAAAGAAATGTTTTTAATAAGTTTTCGGAACGTAACCCCCTTTTTTGTACTGTCCCTTGGTCTCATATAACACGTTTTCACAAAGCACGCCATTTTCTAGGAACCTATCTATCGTGTTATATGAGGATCCCCTGTAGATTAAAAACTGCCAAGATTAAAAGACTAAAAACTGTAGAATAAAAGAGCCAAAACATCATGACCACCTGTCAATAACGAGTTGGCCCACCTTTGGCGCGCATCACAGCTTCAAACCGCCTTGGCATGGATTCCACAAGTCCTTGGTAGATGGCCGGAGACAGATTGTACCAGATGTTTAAGCAACGGTCACGCAAATCCGAGATATTGCGAATTGGTGGTCTTTGAACTCTGATTTGCCGCCCCATGACATCCCAAATGTGTTCTATCGGATTGAGATCCGGTGAGTTAGGCGGCCAGGACATTAACTGGAATTCAGCATCATGTTCCTGGAACCACTCCAACACAATTTTAGCCTTGTGACACGGGGCGTTGTCCTGTTGGAACATTCCATTTCCGGCTGGAAAAACAGAGGCCATGTAAGGGTGCAACTGGTCCGCAATGATGTTCAGATACCTGTCACGAATAGTTATTCGTAACTTTATTAATTAGTTTCGTATTAATACAGGCCTCTTTTTTTGTAACTATAAATAGGGTATTTATTCAAAAATAGCCTGAGTGGCGATCAGCCCAGTAATATGGCAGCCTTTGGCGTTGGTCCAAGCTAACCATCGCGCCAAGTGGGCGCTACAATAGCGGCTAGGACAGGTTCCGGCAGAGATGGTCAGTGACCTTTTTTTCCTCTCTCGTGCTGGGTGTAGAAATGCCATTCCTAGACTAGGCCTAAGAAGTTCCCACGTGGGGGGCAAAGTGAACATAATAATGTGTTTAATGTGAGTATTTTTTTATCATTACCATTTGACCATACCGTTATTACCTTGTGTGTTTGTTTAAATGCTAATATTAATAAATCTAATTTCTAAAACTATTCAGAGAGTCAGGCCATTCTTTTCTTTGTAAACTGTGCAGGCTATGTATTTTATTCTAGGTATGTAGATCTATCACTTACTCTAATATACACAACGCATAAAGTTTTCCACTATACGGTTAGCCATCTTGTGCAATTTCATGGTTTATTATTTTCATAGTTATTCTTGTAATGCACGTTAACATGTGTCTAATTTTGGCACATGGCCGCATGCTTCAGGTTACTGAGTAATCCTGTTGCATCTAAGTTAATTTACATGCATCAGTTTACCTACTCTCCTCAATAGTAATGTAAGTGTAGTGTAAGTCACCCAACCTAATTATTAATCCTTAACCTTTCTATCGTCCACAATTTTAATTCCACAATTAATGTTCATTATCCCAGTTTGTTCGGTAACATATTAAATAACATCCCGTAACATAATATTATTCCATAACATATTCCATTACATATGGAGCCGCGTACCAGCTCTGAGTTAATTGCAAATAGTAATTTATGTTTGGTGTGGTTCCCTGACTCAAGAATAGTTTTTTTTTTTTTTGTGTGTAAATTTGTATCTATACTAAATTGGAAATGTTTCTTAAAATTTGTTAACACGCACAACCAGTGTTTTAGTATCTGTGAGTCATTTTACCTATTTATTGAATTCATATTTATTATAGTGTGTGTAATTAGGTATGCATATCGAATCTATTTTGCTTGTAACTAGTAAGTGTCGTATTTTTCATAAGTATATGCACATGTCACCTATCATTTTTATTTGTCGTATTATGTGTTATTTTAATATTTAAAATATTACTTGAAGAAAGCTAAACCTACCGTTTTTTTTTTTGTTTCTTTCACTGCTGACATATTTTTATTCCCTCGCCTGTGTTAGTCATAACTTGTTTAGCCTTATGCCTAGATCAAATAATAGTATGATGGCTAATTCACATTCTTTTCAAATTAATATTGCTCCATGGGATGGCGACCATGAAACATTTAATTTGTTTAAACATCAAGTAACTCAAGTCTCAGACTTAAATAAATGGTCGGCAACGCACACCGCTGCATTTATAAAATCCAAACTGATCGGTGCTGCATTAAAGTTTGTGAGCTCATCCCAAGACCTGTTGCAGTCTGATGACCCAAACGTAGTGCTTAATGAACTCAGTGATTTTTTTCTGAATAAGGAGGAGTGCACTAATTATGCATGTGTGACGTTAAATTTGCTACCAGGTGAATCAGTAAAAAACTTTTCGTATAGACTGTCTCAGCACATAACAAAACTCTATCCACAAATCAAGGATAGGAATACCATTGATTCTTTGAAATTTGTACAATTGATGGCTGCTTTACCCTCTTCAATTAAAACTCAGCTTTTAAAAGAGGATGTAAAGGAGTTTTCTATTGCTGTAAGGAGAGCTCAAACACTTCAATCCATTGACTCTCATATAACTGGTGCTTCAAATTCTGAAGCAGTGGATAGTAGTGCTGAAGTCTTTTTGTTAAAGCAGGAAATGTCAGCTCTGAAACAAAAACTTAAGGGTTTAGACCAGGGATCAAGTTCCCAGTGTACGAAAAATGACTCGCAGATAGTTTCTAGTGTAAGCCCACAAAAATGTAATTATGTAAAAAATAATAATGTGAGCTATAAATATAATAACAGGGTACGTCATAATAATGCTAATAATAGTAAGTTCAAGCCTAAGCAGAGAATGGTCTGTCAATTTTGTGAGAAGGCAGGGCATACTGCCAAGAATTGTTTCAAACTAAAGCATGCCTTGCAAAATCAGTCAAATAAGCACCCTCGAAGAAATAATGTAAATAATAATGGCAGACCTAATTCATATAGAAGTCATAATCGCAGTAATTATATGTCTGATCTTAATCCAAATGCTGCTTCCTATAATGGTAATTTTGAACTCTCAATGAGAGCTGATGTACCTGATGGTGTCAGTTCTCAACTTGTGCCTCATCCATCAGTTAATGCCTCCGTTGACTATAATGTAAATCCTCAGTGTGAACCTATAATAGCTAAAACTGTTGCTACTCAAACCAACTGTGTAATTAGAATGCAGAGTCATGCTAATACACAGACTGAGTTTAGTGAAGCTTCTAATAATGATAATACCGTGCACCTTAATTTTAATGTGTCAACCAGAAACCCTATACTTCCATTAATTGAATTAAAAATTAACAATTTTAACTGTAATGCATTAATTGACACAGGATCTTCCATCTCTTTGATCGATAGTGAGTTCTTTTACAAAAACAAGGACAGTTTACAGTATAAAAATATTTCTAGAAGTGTTGTCATATCAACACTTAACTCTAAAATCCATTTCTCTGCTTGTATAATCTTAACATTTAAAATTCAAAACAAATTTATCAAACAGTCTTTCTTTGTCACTGATATTCAGGACAAACAATTTTCATTCTTGCTTGGCTATGACTTCATCAATGCTAATAGGGATATCTTAGATACCCTTGATAAATCTGTAAAAATTAATGATATTACTGTACCTTTATTACCCTAAAATCAACAAAATGTGGTGTCTGAAATTAATAACAATGCTAACTGTGGAAATAAATGTAGTAATTCTGTACATTGTGTAAAAAACTGTATTGCGACCAGCTCACCTAATACAGTACCTGATAATACTGTAAAATTAATTCAAAAAATCATTGTACCACCTAGTGAAAGTAAATATGTACAGGTGGGTGCTAAGATACATAGTAATGATAATGTCAACAACTACTTTATGTTTGAACCTTCAAACCATAATAATATTATTGTATATCCATCAGTTCATGAGTATATTAATCAAGGCAAAGATTTCAATTTTTTTATATGTATAACTAATGTGTCTAATGCCTCAGTACATCTCAATAAAAATATGGCAGTTGGCAGACTGCAGGATGCACTGATTGAAAATGATCATGTATCTAATTTAAACAAACATGAGTGTTCGTTGTTATGCACAAATTTAAATACTTCTGAACAATGTAATCTCATGTATAATACTAATGATACTTATGAATCAGTTAATGTAATTCAACCATCTGGTGAAATGTTAGAGGCTAGACGTAAAGAATTTTCTGTTACTAATTTTGATTTAAATCATTTATCACAGTGTCAAAGACAATCTCAGTCCACCATGTTAAGTGATAATTTTGCAGCTTTTTCTGCATCTCTCAGCACTCTTGGTCACACCGATAAAATAATTCCTAAATTGAACTTTTCTCATGATTTCCCTGTCAAAACTCTCCCATTCCCAATTCCCCAATCTTTGCAAACTGAAGCAAAGAGGCAATTAGAGGAACTTCAGGCAGCTGGAATCATAGAGAGGTGTGTATCTGAGTGGGCTTGTCCCATGCTTCTGGTCAAGAAGAAGCCTGACTCTTCTGGTCATGTTGCTTTCAGATTAGCTTTAGATCTGAGACTAATTAACCAAATCATCCAAAACTCGTCTTACCCTCTACCTAAAATCCAGGATATAATCTCAGCCATGGCTCAGTTTAAATATTTTTCTTCTGTTGATCTTAAGAATGCTTATCATCAAATTAATTTACCTCAGGAATATCATGATAAGTTAACCTTCACTACAATGTGGGGATCCTTTCGTTACAAAAGATTGGTGTTTGGGTTGAAGACTGCAGCTACAATTTTCCAGGCACTAATTGACTCTGTAATAGAAGAATCCAAATTGTCTGGTGTGTTTGCATACCAAGATGATATTGTAATTTGTAGTAATTATTTTGAGGAAACTTCTCTTAAGCTTAAAACCTTATTCAATCTGTTCATTAAATATAACTTAACTGCTTGTCCTCAGAAATGTACTTTTGACACAGAAGAAATTAATTATCTAGGTTTCAAAATAGCTCATGGTAAAATTTTTCCAGTGTCTACCAATATACAAAAAATCACTGCTTTTGAACCTCCTAAAACCAAGAAACATCTTAAAAGCTTTATTGGGTTATGTGGATATTATCGACATTTAATACCTAAATATGCTCAGCTCATGTACCCATTAAATGTGATGACTTCACCATCTGTTCCCCTCAAATGGGATCCTGAAGAACTACAGGCTTTTCAACAGCTCCAAGCCATTTTTTTCAAGGCACCTTTTGTTATCCAGCCAGACCGGAGTGCCAGTTTTTATATCAATACTGATGCTTCTAAGCAAGCAATTTCTGCTGTTTTGCTTCAGAAAGTAAATAACCAGTTCCACCCAATCTCATACTTCAGCAAGACTTTGAATAAAGCCGAATCTAATTATCCAGCAATTAAACTGGAGTTAATGGCAATTGTGAAAGCTTGTGAAGCCTTTCGACACTACTTTTATAACCGTCATTTCCATATTTTGTCTGACTCCAAACCCCTTAAGCATTACAGGAAGACTAGTTCTCCTGCCAACCTCATAACTAGGTGGTTAATGACTTTAAGTGAGTACACTTTCACTTTTTCCCATATACCTGGTAAACAAAATTTTATGCCTGATTATTTATCCAGAGAACCTAATGTTGTCACTCAAACACTTGAATCTCATCCTGAAATCTTACAATCAAATGAAATTTTGCCTTGTATAAATCATGAATCCATTAATACTCATACTGTGAATAATAGCTCTAATTGTAATGTGGTGCAATCTGGTAATCATAAGTCTGTAAATAATTCCTTGGTTGAGCCTGTTAATAGGTATGGTCATGGTAAAGAAGAAACTCACAAGTTTTTACCATCTTTTTTATGTAAATCTAATAATGTGTTTTATATTGGTAATAGTGTAAATGATAACCAGGGCACACTGAATAAGCAAATAGTTTTTGAAAAGGTCTTAAGGTTGACAACTGTGCAAAATAATCTATTAAATGAAATAACACCAGGGGAGGTATTGTCTGCACAAATTAAAGATAAAAAGCTTGGTCCCATTTATAATAAGATTATAAATCATGGAAGTTCTGATGACAGACAGTTTGTAATCGACAAAGACTCTATGGTCCTCATGACTACAAAGGATGGTCACCATGGGGAGAGGATTTGTCTACCTGAGTCCTTACTTAATAAGGCCATTGGAATTGCTCACACTATTCATTTAGGTGTTGAAAAAACATTCCAGCTTATTGCCAAAAGATATTTCTTTACTGGTCTGTTTCAGAAGGTCAAGCAATTTATCAGAAATTGTTCAACTTGTGCTACCACCAAGAATTTAAACATACATAAAGCTCCACTTCAGGCTAGTCCCATTCCTGAAAGGCCTTTGCAGATAGTATCCATGGATATCCTAGGCCCATTTGAAAATAATGTGTTTGTGCTTAATATTGTGGATCATTTTTCTCGCCATCTTCAACTGTATCCCCTAAGCAGGATCAAGGCAAATGATGTGGTAGAAGCTTTATTTAATTACATCAATATTTTTGGTCGTCCTGAGACATTGTTAACTGATAATGGTACTCAATTTACCTCTGCTGTATTTAATACCTTCACTGAAAAGTTTGGCATTCAGTTAAAGCATTCAACTGTTTACCACCCTGAAGCAAATGCAATTTCAGAAAGGGTAAATAGATCCATTAAAAACACCATTTTTGCCTTACAAAAATCTGGAGTGTCACTAAGACATGCTCTCGCCTTACATTGTGCAATATATAATTCTTCAATTCACCCTGCCACTAAGGCATCACCTAATCTTGTGCATTTTGGAAGGGCACTTCCTTTAATAACTGATACATTTAACTTTGATTGTAATATGCCTCATCTTGATGTATCTCATTATGTCCAGAACTTGTGTGATACCACTGCAACATTGATGCAGCAAACCTTTGAAAATTTAAAAGCAGCCCAAAATAGCCAAAATACTAAAGTTAATGCCAAAAGACATCTACGTAAGTTTTCTGTTGGTGACACAGTATACCTTAAGTCGCCAAATAAATTCAATCCAAAATATAAGGGTCCATATGTTGTAAAAAAGGTTATTTCTAAAATTGTTATGCTTATTCAAGAATGTGAAAATCGTAATGCACCTCTACTTAGGAGACACATAAACCTTCTTTTCTGGGCTCCACCCAGACAAACTAATGTTAACTTGTGCGATAATTATTGTTCGAGTCCTTTGGTCTCACCTCTTCCAGAATCTACTATCCAAGAACAGGATCCTGATGTCTCTCCTGTGGTTGAACAGCGTGAAACGCTTCTAGCTGACCAAAGTCAACATGTAGCAGATATAAGTGATGATGTTCCTGTGGTACCTGTTGTCTCGCCACCCCAGAGATACAACTTGCGTCCCCGTGAGAAGATTGTCTCCTCATAATCCTCACAAGTCCTTTTTATTGTTAAGCTACTTAATAGTTCCTGTTACTCACCAGATGATAATCACTCAGGTTACAATTATTATTATGTGCAACTGGATATCTACACACTCATTATGTGCCTTTCTGTTTGTCTTGTTTGCTTTACATAATTTTGTACAGGCACAATTGCTCTCATTATTTATGTGTATGGTCATTTCTATTATTAATATTGTGTGTATGGTCAATTGTTTTTTTTAAGTACATATGTTTAATTTTTAATCCCTTGATGGACAATTTTGTATGAAACATTCTTTTAAATCAATTTGACTTTTTGCCTTACCTATGAACCAATACTCTGTGCCAATATTGCACATTTTTGTGACCTTGATTCACAATAATTTAATAAGTAGGCTGGCCACCTATCTTTATTATGGGAGATACATAGAGAAATACTGTAAATGCTTAAATGCATTCTGGTAATTAAGAATACCTTAAGTTAACCAATTTGTTTGCTCCATTAGTGTGTGCCAGTGCACGGGTACTCACTTCACCTTTTCATTTATGGAGTGCAGCACTGTTCTGCTTTATGGTTAACGTGTCATGTAATTGACTGACCTTGTTGTGTTGACTATTGTCACACTAGGTTTCTGCAGCAACTCCCTAACTTTTAATATCATGCAAACATGTTACTGTCACTGCATGTTGTGTTCAAATTTTAATTGAGTAAGGCTTATGTATAATGTGTTTTGACCATTGTCAAAATTTTGATCAATATTTGTAATATGCTCATATGTCGAGCAAAAGTTTTTGTTGAATACTCACACACCCATTTTTTATGCTGTATACCTAAGCTGATTTCTGTATCTTGACTGTACTGGGCCAAAGAACCAAAAGTACTAGCTTTTGTTTTATAACAGATTAATGTAAACTTGTTCTTGCCAACTTGTGGTTAGGCCTGCGCAACCTAACTGCAGGTCTGTAGGAAGTATTTTTTTTTCTCTCGTTAATGGGGAGGATGTCACGAATAGTTATTCGTAACTTTATTAATTAGTTTCGTATTAATGCAGGCCTCTTTTTTTGTAACTATAAATAGGGTATTTATTGTAAAATAGCCCGAGTGGCGATCAACCCAGTAATATGGCAGCCTTTGGCGTTGGCCGAAGCTAACCATCGCGCCAAGTGGGCGCTACAATAGCGGCTAGGACAGGTTCCGGCAGAGATGGTCAGTGACCTTTTTTTTCCTCTCTCGTGCTGGGTGTAGAAATGCCATTCCTAGGCTAGGCCTAAGAAGTTCCCACGTGGGGGGCAAAGTGAACATAATAATGTGTTTAATGTGAGTATTTTTTTATCATTACCATTTGACCATACCGTTATTACCTTGTGTGTTTGTTTAAATGCTAATATTAATAAATCTAATTTCTTAAACTATTCAGAGAGTCAGGCCATTCTTTTCTTTGTAAACTGTGCAGGCTATGTATTTTATTCTAGGTATGTAGATCTATCACTTACTCTAATATACACAACGCATAAAGTTTTCCACTGTACGGTTAGCCATCTTGTGCAATTTCATGGTTTATTATTTTTATAGTTATTCTTGTAATGCACGTTAACATGTGTCTAATTTTGGCACATGGCCGCATGCTTCAGGTTACTGTGTAATCCTGTTGCATCTAAGTTAATTTACATGCATCAGTTTAACTACTCTCCTCAATAGTAATGTAAGTGTAGTGTAAGTCACCCAACCTAATTATTAATCCTTAACCTTTCTATCCTCCACAATTTTAATTCCACAATTAATGTTCCGTATCCCAGTTTGTTCGGTAACATATTAAATAACATCCCGTAACATAATATTATTCCATAACATATTCCATTACAATACCCTGTAGCATTCATGGTCTGCTCTACCACAACCACGGGTCCCAGAGAAGCCCAACAGAACGTCCCCCATAGCATAATACCGCCACCACCGGCCTGTGTATGACCTACTGTACATTGAGGGAGCAACAGTTCGCCTGGAAGACGGTGTATCCTGACACGGCCATCGGCGTGATGAATGACAAACCGTGATTCATCTGACCAGGCAACTCTCTCCCACTGATCCATGGACCAGTCGCGATGTTCCCGGGCCCAGCGCAGGCGCACTTAGCGATGACGCTTGGTCATCAAAGGCACACGAGTGGGACGTTTGCTGCATAGCCCCATATCCAACAGTGTCCGCTGAACAGCGTGCTGCGATACTATTCTACTTGGCCCTGCATTGTATTGGGCTGTCAGCTGAGCCACTGTCTGGCTCCGGTTTTGCTTCACCATGCGAGACAGTCTCCGACGACCTTTTTCTTTGATAGCGTGTGGACGTCCAACACCATGTCGTCTACTGCTGGTTTCACCGTCATTCATCCACTTTGCATAAGTACTAACAACTGTAGGTCGCGAACAACCCACGAGTCGTTCAGTTTCGGAAATACTTGTTCCGAGCCTTCGAGCCATTACAATCTGACCTCTATCAAAGTAGCTTAGATCCGCAGCCTTTCCCATCACACACAGAAGTAAGTGAAATAATGATTCTTCAGACTCTCCAGCAGCAGTTAAATACCACTTCCACCTGATCACGTGCCTTCCACGTCATCCAGGCGAATTCATTGCAAAATGTAGGGGTGGTCATAATGTTTTGGCTCTTAAGTGTATATACGTAGTGTTATGAAATATTTCTGTAGGCATAAAATAACCCGTATATTGTTCCTTCCATCTTGGTTATTTTTTAATGTTAAATTTATATAATTGACACGGTTTTCCACAATTACATCCAGATTTGTCATCCAATATTTAGACACATTTCCACAATACAAAGTAATTTGCAATTTCCTTTATTTTTAGTAAATTCTGTTCAATGACAATTTAGAAAAGTACTCATTTATGTAGGCAATACAGAACAACATTTCTAAACGATTTCTGTCAGAATTTACGGACACACAACGCAAATTTTAAATGCAACAATTTAAATTTTCGACCTGGCTTTATCCCAGGCCATTATAAATCATCATAATCAATCGGAAATTAAGTCATTTAGAAAATAGCATTTACGGTCCAAATGTATAGCGAGGATCAGAGAAAATCATTTACGGCATAAACCACAGAATTTGATATTTGGCATCAAACCTATATCAGGGAAAATTGTCGCTTTAATCAGTAAAGATCTTAGCTCTTTCATTTGGAATTTTCTAGATTGTCACAATGTCTTTAAATGAGGCGTAACTTCTCGCGTATTATTTGTGAATCTGAGCCTCGGCATTGATGACTTCCTACGCATTTTAAACCTGCAAATTATTATTCCTTAATGCGTCTCGGTGTGTTAGTTAATGAAATTAGAAATTGCATACAGGGGAAAGTAGTACTGAAAATTGAATCAAGATACTGTATTTGAATTTCATGTGCAGAAGTCCGTCGGGTAATATTTTGGCCACATTATGTTGATAACTTTTTTAATGTCAAAACATTAAATTGGATTTTTTTCCCATATGTTTTGTTTACATTAACATCTGGATAAATTTGTAAGTGAGAAAAAAAATATGAAAAGATATTAATTTCTGTCAATGTAGAAAAAGGAGTGAAAAATAAACATAATAACTCATACATTTATGCCGTAGGCCCGAGTTAGCCTAGTGGTGTAGTGTTGGCTTTCTGCGCCGAGGGTGCTCGATTCGAATCCCAAAAACCGTGATTTAATGGACAATTTAATTTTACAACATCTGTGTCCTAGCCGTATACAGGCACGTTAAATGCCTTAACCGGAAAGTTCTTCTGTCCGGTCAGAGAAGGTGGGAGGGGCACGATCTTTTCAGATGTCACCCCTGGGGTGCTCGATCAAAATTGAGGTGGCACTTACCTCTAAGACGTGCTCTGACCCTTCTGGTTCTACTGTAAACCGGCACCACACTCCTATGTCAGCAAAGGCTATATAGGCCTGGTCTGGAACACTTCGGCAAAAGGACATTAAAAACAATCATATTTAAGTCGTTTCTAGTAAATCATCTTTTTCAGTCTCCGGAGTCTGCTGACAGATTGGAAAACTATATAGATAGTGTTGAGTTAAAGAAGGCCAGTTCAAATAAAATTATCGGGATCGTATATAAAACGGTTCCGTGATAGCTTTTCGTAATTCACATTTCTTTATACATTTATCTAAGCAATTGCAGCAATTTATCTAAGCAATTTTTTTTTTAAAATATTTTTAAAAACTTTCCTAGCATTGATACTGGCTATTATAAGCAAAATAAGAAGTGAGTGAATTTTGGTCGAAGATATAAACAGTAGTCAGGAACATTAGAGGGTTATATTATTAGTGTCATTCTGTATATAAAATGCATAGTATAATATATTCTATCACTACATATTTTCGAGCAATCACACATTCACGTGTTCTATTTGACACAGATTTGGCGATCGAGCAGCACAAGGAGACAACGTATTTAATCATATTTACTCAAATGAGATTTTAATTGTCCGTCTTCACCTTGATAACTACCAGAGCGCGTTATTTCAGGTGGATCCAACAATTATTTTTCTGTGTAATTTAATGAAAAAAAAAATAAGTACGCAAACAAACACAAACAAACAAACACACACACACACACACACACACACAAATATATATATATATATATATATATATATATATATATATATATATATATATATATATATATATATATATTTATTTATATATATATATATATATATATATATATTTATTTATTTATATATATATATATATATATATATATATATATATATATATATATATATATATATATATATATATATATATACAGGGTGGTTCAAATTAAAGTATCCCTGTTTGGGACGCCCTGGCGAGAAAAGCAGTGGACGTAAAGTCTTCATAATTGGAAGGTATACATATGAGGCCATGGGGAATTGATTGGTGGGAAAAAATAATGAGTTCTAATAAAGACCGCTATGTGCAAATGAGGCGCTGCGATCGGTTGAAGGTAAGGAAAATGAAACATGACTGTACGAATAATGAAAAGAATACGCTCTTTTTCACCTAGCGGTCTGTGTTGGAACTAATTGTCTTTTTTTCCCACCAATCAATTCCCCATTGCCTGATATGTATACCTTCCATATATGAAGACTTACGTCCACTGATTTTCTCGACTGGGTGTCCCAAACAGGGATACTTTAATTTGAACCACCCTGTGTGTATATATATATATATATATATATATATATATATATATATATAAACTTTTTATACACTACAAGAGAACTATTGCATCTCTTTTGCTAGTGTCTAAAGTCATTGAAATTTTTAACTTTAATGAATGGAAGACATTTAGCACAATATGTTCATTTCGTTTCATCCCAGATTTTAATATTTTCTTTATTGATTTTCTCTCTGTCTTGTTCTATTAATTTTTACAAAAAGTCTGGAAAAAAGTGCATTTTCTACATTATACATTAATATATTCTACATTCTAGTATTTTAAATTAAAATCATAAATTTCTGCTGAAAATCCTGTCATAATTTTCCTTTTAAAACAGATTTCAATATGAATTCATAAAATTCCTGTCGTTAAGTTTTCAGACTGATTTGTTGAAATACTGGAATTTTCTTTGGGTTCTAAAACAGGTTTTCATATTGGTAGTTTTCAGTCAATATTTATAAATATTTAATGTAACAGCATATCTACCTCGATTTCGCTTTCGCCACTTTCATTTCCTTTGGATTTCACGTCAAGGAAAACAACACATAATTTAATATAATCAAAACTTACATTTCACCAGTCCCCTATGTAAATGTTATAACTTTTCATGTTTGTTGTTATTGTAAATAATAAAAGAACTATAGATAAATAAATGAGCAGGCACTACTCTTTTGATATTTCTGAAACCACTTTCTCAAAGGTACGTTATTTAATACATAGAATAGTTTATTTAGTTATAAAATTTAATGTTGCCGTTTATTTTCCTCTGACCTTTTATCCACAAGAATAGATGGTTTCAGTATATTTTGCGGTGATTTATTACCATTAGTTTATATATGGTGGTGCAGTACTGCAATTTGCTAAGAGGGATGCTCCATTCATCATAATTTTAAAGAACATGTGTAGTAATGCATTAAGAAATAGTTTTATACGTCAGATTTCTCAATTAGAATAAAAATGATTTATATACAACATTAGTTTTTTCAATATTGTGGATACATAGTCTTTGTTGTAAATTTACAATTCAACAAATCTTATATATAAAGCAGAAACGGAAAATGGGTTGTGTTTGTATGTGTGTGCGAGTCACAAAAACTCAACAACCCTGAGCCCTACTTCGATGAAATTTATACTGTTTAATGTGTTTGGAAAATCAGGATGAATGTAATTATTTGATCCCGCTACAACGTTCCATTCCCGATTTATGTTAGAACAAGTTTGCGCGGTATCAACGAATATTTTTGTTCAAAGCCATTATAATTTAATTGGCAACAATGAAATGTTACAAAATTTGCGTAAAAATAAATAGACATGAATTAGCGTGATTTATTCATATATTGGCGCATGCAAGAAAGAATTTGAGATATTATTTTCATATACGTGGCAACACCGGAATATTTCTTTTTAAAAATGAAAATTTAACGATAGAAAGACATTCATTTTCAATAATTGTGTTCTCAATCCATTTCATGCATTAAAACTATCCCAAGCTACCTGTTCAAACTCAAATATACTGAAAGACAAGTTCACTTAGCTAGAAACACGTGCGTTTTGCCTTGACGCGATAATTTATATAACTCAAGTGCCATTGAAACATAGCAGACGTTTTAGTTTTGAGAAAGAATTACAATCAGGAAATACTTGTATATTCTAATTAGAAAAGTCTGATAGTGGTATTCAAACGTAGCAGACGATTTAGTTTTGAGAAAGAATTCCGAGCATGAAGTATGTGTACATTCTTTTAAAAAACCAACAAATTAGTTAATAAATTAATTTTTTGTTACTGAAAAAATTAAATTCTTTTGTTTAAAAGTTGTTATAAATTTAGAACATCATAACATGAGGCTAATCATTGAAAAAATATAATAACAGAAATTGAATCCCGAGCGAAGCGGTGTTATAAATCTAGTTATTAAATATTATTTCAAATTTTCCATCTACAAAATTAGTTGTAAATTATAAAGAATGTTAATCCACCAATAAATTTATTTTCAATGGCAGAGAACTTGACGTAATGAATAACAGCACAAAGAAAGAAAGAAATACAAAAAAATGTCCTTCTCTCGTTCGACGTCTTGCTTCCCAGTACCGCTCAACGAAGGAAGCCCCATGGAGCGCTCTGCAGTAAAGAATATCAGAGAGGGTACAGTAGGGGTCCGTAAAGACACCAATTTTAAAAAGGTGTCCAGCCAGATAGTCGTGCTGTGTGTAGAGTGTAAAAATTGCAAACGCCTCGCGGCGGGGCCAGTAAGGTATGGTAATTTGCTCTAACAACCTCCAATTTTTGGACACAGTTCGAGCCCTCAAATCTTCGTAACGTCGGGAAGATATAGAATTCTTGATAATACGATTTATTGTGCAAAATGAGTCATTATCGCGTGGGAGTTGTAATACACTATCACCCTTCCTCGCCAGCGCATCAGCCTGTTCGTTGCCACTTAGTCCACAGTGACCCGAGATCCATCCACCAATAAATTTTAACGTTGGATTACGATCCTCCATAACGGGGCTCCGGAAAAAAAAATTTCAGACGCTAAAAACGGCCGCCCGTACCTCGCGAGTTATAATATAGTGCAGCGTGCCAAACCCAGTCTGTATCGCTTGGACAAGCAATAAACAGTTAAACAGAAATGCAACAAAAGGCGTCAAAATTTTGACTTACATATATGTATATATATATACGTATGTACACATATATATATATATATATATATATATATATATATATATATATATATATATATGTATATATATATATATATATAGAGAGAGAGAGAGAGAGATAGATAGATAGATACATATATACATAACACATACAACTTTTGGACACAATTCGAGCTCTCAAATCTTCGTGATGTCGGGAAGATATAGAATTCTTGATAATACGCTTTATCGTGCAAAATGGGTCATTATCGCGTGGGAGTTGTAATACACTATCACCCTTCTTCGCCAGCGCATCAGCCTGTTCGTTGCCACTTAGTCCACAGTGTTTACATACAAAAGAGGTAAGCAACGATACGTAATTCTACGTAAATAACTTGCTGTAGTTTCGTTAGAAGAGACTACCTGATTTTTTTATTTATGTCATGCATCACATTTTTTAATTATGTAAAACAATTTTTATAATATCTTAAATAGTTTTTTACTGTGTTAAATTTATTTAAAGTATTTTGTGATATCTCTTACGGTTGTCAATTTTAGTTCATTTCTTTCAGTTCAAAGAGCAGGTATTTACTGTTCTCTATTTCTCATGAACATGTTGCCTAGTGAAACGGAAGACTAAAAATTCAACATTCCGACTGTATTCATACTCTGAATTCCCGAAGTTACAAAAAATATAAACTCATTGATTAATTTTACATTTCTTTTAAATCCGATTTCTTTATTATTGAGCAGTCGTGTATTTGGTTTCAAATTTCATATTTTTTATCTGTTCATATATTTTTTTCTGGTGGTAATTCATGTTTTCGGAAAAATTATTAATTTTCTTCTATTCGAGTTATAGATCAATATATCATTCTATAAAATAAATAAATGATCTGGAATAAACAAAATGATAATTCAAATACATAAACAAAATTCAAATATTTTTAAAAATTTAAATTAATAACAGATAAGCAGCGAATTAAAAAAATAAAAGTTAATTAAAAAATGTGTATATGTAAGTAGGCTATCTCTATCGATATACATTGGCGTGCGATGATTTTTAAAAAACGCAACTCACCGAATTTTCGAATTGTCTCTTGACTAATTCGAATATTTCAATGATTACTGATAGACTGATTCAGAAACAATCTAGTCTATATAGGTCTGAAAATGAAATACCTGTTTCTCCAGAACACATCTTTCATTTTCGACAGTACCGAAAAACTTGAGTACTGGAGCCTTTCCGATGTACTTATGATTTATAAAGGAGAACGATAACTTTAAACGTTCAATTAAGCAATTTTACTGTATTTATAAAAAGGAAAATTTCTTAAGACTAGCCGACAACTACTACATATTAGAACGTACCAGAAAGTACCCATAATGTATTAGAATAGTTAACTGTTACATTAGTCATTTCGTCCCTCTCCTTTTTGCTTTGTTAAATCGAAAATGTGGAGTCTAAAATATTTTTACCGCTTAAAATTATATTATGAAAGGAACATTTGTTATTGGCTGAAATTTTTACTCCGAATAGTCCTACAAGCTGTGTTCTAGGATGGGTAAAAAAGTAGATAATTTTAGCTTTAGAGGGTATATAATCATTCAACATAAAGCTTTCAACTTGGCATTTTCTGAAACTACAAACTGTTAATTACTTACATTTAAAATTACAAATGATCACACCTAGGTATTTCTTATTTCTAAGAACATTTTAAAACAATATATATTATCTCATTTGAATAAAAAAAAATAAATGCAGAGAGAAAGGTAAAATTTACAGTACTCAAAATTCCAGCGTAATTAAGTAAGACAAGGTAATTATATAAACAAAATGCGGCTGTTACATAAACAAAAATATTCTCATTAGGAAGCGCAAAAGTTAGTACTTAGAACCCTTCCTTTACCATCAAAATAAAAGTTTTGGTGCCTATTATTCACAACTTTTTTCTTTCCCAAAAATTTCCGGTAAAGAAAGTATATAGGGCATTAATCTACTCACAGGTTCAGCAAACACAAGTTTATGGTCCTAATTACAGCCACGTTTCACTAAATTTTATATTATTTTGTGATAAAGTGAAGCAATTACTTTCCGGCGAGAGATATGTGGGGATTTGAAACTTTTATGGAACCTTCATGCCAGGACATGCATCATAAGTGACGGTACCCTAATGCCCCTTTCTTTTTTTTAGAACAGGGGTTTTCGGGAAATGCGTGCCTCGAAGATAGAAGGTGAGAGTAAAACGAGTATAAATCGCATGTTATATGTGTATAATATAGGGGAAATTCTTATGTTCAGAGAAATCGTTTAACAGTAGAAGAGGTCCCATTTATAATTTACACTCTGTTATATGAATGATGAGAGTGTTACCAAATAAAAAAGAAAAAAAGGAGTAAAAATATATTCAAAATACATTCGATTTTCTAAGGTACAGAATAAAGCGTATTATCTGTGGTATAGGAGTTTAAAAGGTACATTTTAATAATTTTTATTCGATAGAAATAACCTACTTACATATAATTATTTTATTTATTATTTTTTTATTTATTACTTATCTGTTATTAATTTATATATATATATATATATATATATATATATATATATATATATATATATATATATATATATATATATATATATATATATATATGTATGTATATATATATATATATATATATATATATATATATATATATATATATATATATATAGGGTGTTTCAATTTTCCTTAGATGTGATTTTCATATGACTTTGCTTGCGCCCCGAGTCTCAGTGATGTAAAAGTTATATGTTAAATTTCAAAAATATTGGATAATATTTAGAGGTTACACACTTTGATCAGCTTTGTAAAAGTAGGCAAAAAATACGATTTTTTAATGTTAATTACTTTTATTGGGAAAACTAGAAATCACAAATTAAAATAATGTTAAAACTAGACAGTAAGATTAATAGATAGTATGATAAGCAAATCCTGTGTTATATTAATCAACTTTATCCTAACTTTATGAACTATTACTAACCGTATCTCCAGCTGCCGTTTACCGAGCTCGGGTAATCAATAGAATTATATGGCAAAGAAAATCAAAGAGTCACTCTTTGAAAATCCTCCTCATTTGGTTTTGCATTGGGATAGTAAACTGTTTCCCTCACCTGACAGTGGGAGGGTCAAAACATTGGAAGATAGAGTTGCAGTTCTAGTGACTGTTACAGATTTTGAGCATTTGCTTGGCGTACCTGTTGCCCTGAAATTCACTGGTGAGCAGATGGCTGGAGTTGTTATTCGGGAAGTGAACCGATTTGGGCTACGTGACAATATCATCGGTATATCTTTTGATACTACAGCTTCTAATACAGGACTGATCGAAGGCGCGTGTACCACAATTGAAAAGGAATTCGGACGAACATTGTTGTAGTTGGCTTTCCGTCATCACACCCATTAACTAATTCTTAAAGGAGTGTTTGAGGAGTGTCATCAAGTGGCATACCATCAAGTGGTCCTGACATCCAGATTTTTCGGAAGTTCCAAAGTCTCTGAGCTTTACTTGATAAGAAGTCATATACGAAGATGCTGGATGAAGAAAGCCCCGTTCAAGGCTTTCTAGTAGAACAACGAGTGAAAAAGGCTAACCCCATCCAAAATATCCTTAAAGACGGAAGGCATCCAAGAGCAGACTAGAAAGAGTTATTACAACTCTCACTCCTGTACCTAGGAGGTTGGTTTAAAAACGACTTCAGTTTCAGGATCCCAAAGGGCTCTGCATCAAGCAAGGTGGATGGCTAAGGCAATATATGCACTTAAAATTGTACTCTCTTCTAAACAGTTGGATATTCCTCAACGAGAATTGAGAGGAATGAAACGGGTTGCACATTTTGTCAGCCTCATATACATTCGCTTTTGGCACGAGGCAGTTGTAAGTCAATGAGCTCCAAAGAATGATTTGGATATGATACAGTTTCTGAGCACTTACCCAGATGCAGACGTCAAAAAAGTGCTCTCACAGTTGCTAAGAAACACCTTTGGTATCTGTCACAAACAAACGAAGGATTGTTTTTTTGGACGAACGTATTACTGAGGCTGATAAGGAAAATATGATTAAAAATTTAGAAACCAAACCTGCAAAGAAAAAGGAAATGAAACGATTAGACGGTAAAAACCTATTTTTTGAAGGAAAAGACCTGAGCCATTTCGTTACTAATAATACAAAGACGTTCCCTGAATTGTTTGGGATACATTACGTGACAGAATACTGCAGTGAATCTCTAAGAAGCCATGTGAACGTTCTTAAATTTGTCAATGATACCGCAGAAAGAAGAATTGCTCTAATAAAAATGTTTAACGAATCGGTTAGTAACGAAATACAAAAACATTTCTTGTTGGGGGTAGTCGAACATCACAGAAAAGTCGTCACCAAGCGAACAAAAGAAGGGATTGCATCGTTCAAAGTTGATTAATATAACACATGTTTTGCCTATCGTACTATCTATTAATCTTAGTGTCTAGTTTTAATATTATTTTAAGTTTGTGATTTCTAATTTTCCCAATAAAATTAACATTGAAAAATCGTATTCTTGCCTACTTTTACAAAACCGAAAAAAGTGTGAAACCTCTAAATATTATCCAATATTCTTGAAATTTGGTATAAGTGTCTTTTACACCCCTGAGACTCGGGGTGTAAGCAAAGTTTGCAAAAATTTTACATTTTATGTTTATCCTTACAAAATGAAACACCCTAATGTGTATATATATATATATATATTTATTTATTTATTTGAATTTATGTTGTGTATTTGTATTATTAATTTATTTATTTTAATCATTTATTTACTTTAGACAACGATATATTGATCTATAACTCGAATAGAATAAAATAAAAAATTTTCCCCAAAAAGTGTATTACCATCAGAAAAAATATATAAACACATAAAGTATATGAAATTTGACTGTCCAATAATAAAGGAATCAGATGTAAAAGAAATATAAAATTGATGAATTAGTTTATATATTTTTTACGATAGGTCTTAATTTGGTGTAGTATATAAAAGGTAAGTGAATAGCTTTTTATTAGTAATTTATCACGAGCTTTTAGTTTATTTTAATCAGTTGACAGGGAGTAACTTTTACAAAGGAGATACTGACATTAAATGATTAATTTCACTTATGCAAAGTAGCAGTTTAAAACCAATGCATGCTTTATTTGAAATAAACATTTTATATTCTATGATATTAGTTAGAAAAGTTTGGGAAATTAAACTTCTTATTTCCCCAGTTAAAAATATTATTCCTCAATGCATAGGAACTACATATTGCGAAAAAGTTTTAAAGGTCATACGACAATAGAAGAGTATTTTGTTATATCAAAAGTTTGGAGTTTCATAGCAGCTATTTTCTATATTGTTCAAACTTTGCATAATAAACACAATTTTTTATTGTATTTACGGATACTTAAATTTTAGTATCCCAGGATGGAAAGGAAGGTTTAGTTTCTATGGTGGCAATCTTGTTTTCTAAAATAGATATGGCAAAAGCAGAAAAAAACTGTCTTCTTAAATATAGAGACGAAAACTCTTTATTCAAATATTTTCATCAGAAAATATTTAAATAAAGAGAATTGCATTTATTTTTAATACTGTATATTGATACCGATTTCGCAGTATAGAAATCGTCTGTATCTTTGGACCTAGCTAACACCATTTTTATGGTCTCCTTAGCATAGCATAAACGGCAAAAGAGCTGGATAGAAAATAATTCCAAACTACACTGGTGTAAGAAATTAAGAGAATTTGCAGACTTAATCGATTATCTCTAGAACTACTGTACCGATTTTAATGAAATTTGATATGTATATACATTGATACAATACAAAACAAATAACCATTCAATAATTGGAATACACACGCATGATCGTGCGTAACACTTGTTGGAGTCGGAAGGTATCAAACAGCGATTGCAGAATAACCAAAAAAAATGTGTTAATAGATGGGTTAATAGGGGATATGGACCCTCTTACACATATACAGGTCTCGCAGCGTGATTTCATACTTGAAATAAGGCAGTTTATCATTTCCTGTGGAAATTGGTCCCACTCGTTCAGCAACGCTGTTTTCATTGCCTGGATGGTTCTCGGAGGGGGGTTGCGAGTTGCAATTGCCCTCCCCAGAGAGTTCCAGACATGCTCTATAGGGTTAAGGTCTGGAGATGTGGTTCGCCAATCCATCCGGCGAATGTTCTCACTCTCTACAAATTCGTCGACCAGAAGAGATCTATGTGGCCTCGCGTTATCGACCATTAAAATGAACTCAGGGCCAACTGCACCCCTGAAAAGGTGAACATATGGCTCCAAAACCTCATCCCTATACCTCACACCAGTCACAGTGCCTCATTCAAAGACATGGAGAGGAGTGCGGCCATCCAACATGATGCCTGCCCAGACCATCAAACCTCCTCCACCATAATGGTCGATTTCAAGGACATTGGAGGATAGGTAGCGGATCCCTGGTTCTCTCCATATGAACGTACGGCGAGAATCGGTGTTTAAGCTGAACCGGGACTCATCAGTGAAGAGAACGGTCGCCAATTGATCCATACTCCAAACTCTCTGCTCTCTGCATCATGATAAACGGATTATCCTGTTCGTAGAAGTGAGCGGGACGCAAACAGCAGGTCTTCTTGCTAACAACCCTCTCTCATGAAGTCTTTTGGAAACAGTCACCCTTGATATACGGATTCCTGTGGCTGCATACAAGTCACGAGAGAGCTGAGAAGCTGTAGCACTCCTGTTACGCCTCGCTATAATCGACAAATGGCGATCTTCTCTGGCCGTCGTGGCTCTTGAACGATCTTGGCCAGGCTTTCTCTCAATGGATCCGGTATCCTTGAACTGTTTCCATAAGTTACACACGACGCTGGACGTTAAATTGAACTCTCTACAAATTTGGAGTTGAGAATGGCCTGTTTCTAGTCTCCCCACAATTCGCCACCTCATTTCATCATCTAAACGTTGGTGGTTACTCATTTTTACTGTTACAATTTAAAATTAACCGATTGCTGCAAAATAACACCATCTATTAACCAATTTTTTTATATTCTCCAACCCCTGTTTCATACCTTCCGACTCCAACGAGTGTTACTTACGATCAATCGTGTGTATTACAATTATTGAATGGTTATTTCTTTTGTACTGTATCAATGTATGTACATATCAAATTTCATTAAAATCGGTACAGTAGTTCTAGAGATAATCGACCAAGTCTGCAAATTCTCTTAATTTCTTACACCAGTGTATTATTACATGAAATTTTGGCTAACGATCGATTTGTTACTATTAATCCTCCGCAAAGGAAATGAAATTATCTAACATGTCGAAATGATAAATTATTCTTTTAATTATAAAATGGCTCCTAAAGCACGATGCAAACGTCTCTACACAATACTTGTGGATGTTGTCCTGAGTGATTCATCAGATTCCATCTGGCTTATCCTGACACCTTCGCCAAAGAAGAGGATGTTAACTTTATCGAAAGTAATGGTGACAAAGATTCCTTAAAAATTTGAAGGGGAGGAAATGTTAAGCGGGAGTGTCAACATGAGGTGACATAGATTCGGCAAATGGAGCTAACTCCAGGTCTTATTAATAGACACCAACTATTAGGATAAGGTAAAAAAATATTAAATTAATTAATTACTGACAAGACAATGAATAAATTACAACAGAAACTTCTCCCCGACAACTACTTTGTCCTCAGGACATTCACCCATCGCACCGTGAATTTCTTGTCTTTATTATGTTAACATATAAGCATATATATAAATATATATATATATATATATATATATATATATATATATATATATATATACATATACACTGAAGTGCCACTGAATTAGGAATAGCAAAGCCTATACAAATTGTGTAGTGTTGCGCATCATGTATGCGCAAGTGAGGGCGCTGTGGTAACTGCATATATAACGCGTACTGTGGCTGTTCTGAATTAATTGTTGGAATTGCCAGTATGGGTAAACTGCCTGATTTAGACGCCTTCGATCACGGACAAATCGTAGGTGCGCGACTCATGGGCCATTCAATTTCCCAAATCGTCAGACAGCTAGGATTTTCAAGGTCAACAGTGTCAAGAGTGTACCAAGAATACATGGATGGTGGGAAAAAAAAACTATCGATCGGGCAAACTGCAAAGGACAATTAGCCTTGACAGTGCGTGGTGAGAGACGGCTCAGGCGTATTGTATGTAGCCAGCGAAGCCAAACATTAGCTCAAATTACCACCCAGTTTAATGACGGTTCCAGTCGTACAGTCAGTAAACGGACTGTGCAGCGCTCGCTTCACCGTTTGGGTTTCGGGAGCCGTCGACCTACGTGAGTACCATTGCTCTATCCTCTTCGTTCCAGAGGTCCACATATGTGGACCTCAGTCTTACCGGTTTTAATTAATAATTTTTCAAGTTAAAATCAATTGCGACAGCAGATTCAAATACTAGGATAACTATGCTTTCTTAAGCACCCAATAGATGGCAGATCCAGTACAGCTATATTTGGATATTGGCGCTTAAAGATGGCATATTGTTGATATTTTGAAAATACAATGCTCTAGAAAACGGAAGTATTTTTAACAGTTTTATAATCAAAATTTTAGAATAATAAATTTAGTTTCATAAAATCAATGTTCTTATTGTTGCAAAATAGTATAGTGTTTCAAGTTTTTTTACTATTACCAGTTATTATGGATTGCTTTACAAAGGTCCACGTATGTGTACCTTCGTCCAAATGGCTGATTCAGGCGTAGATACTATCTTTGGAATTTTGCATTGAGAGACCAATGAAGATCTTTTTTTCTCTCAATATTTATTGTTGCAAAATAAAAATATTTAATACTATGTTATTTACTGCTGTTCTATTAAAATAATTTTAATGACCTAGGTGGGGGATAGTGAAATTATTGGCTGCTAGTGTACCTCAATACTCAAGTCACATAATTTGCACTGATAGATATTTCACAGGTATTAGATGTGCAGAATATCTGTTAGAAATAATATTTTTATAACAGGTACTTTAATGTCAAACAGAGCTGGAGATGCAACAGGCATATTGAAAAAAGGTAGCTACTTGAAAGGAGGTGAATGGCATGAAATAGTTAGAGATGATGACAAAATTTGTATCATAAAATGGAAGGACAATAAAGCCGTTACATTTATGTCCAGTTGTGTAGGAAGCGAACCCAACAACACTTGCCAGATTTGGTCAAAGAAGAAAAAAAGAGAATTGATGTTCCACAACCAGCCATAGTAAAAGATTATAACATATCTATGGGCGGCACATATCTGTGTGATCGGTATATTGCTTACTATCGCTGTTCTATCAGAACAAAGAAATGGCATGTGAAAATTTTCAATCATTTTATAGACTTGATAATTTCCAACTTTTGGGTATACTATGCCCGGGACAACAAAGCCAAATATTTGAAAAAATATATGTCCCTTCTACAATACCGTCTACATATAGCTCATGCCCTTTTGAGGTATGAAAGGAGTCCAAAAACAGTTGGAAGGCCTCGAAAGGTGTTAGCCGAACCAAATGAAAATACCCCATGTACACCTAAAATAAAACGAAGAAAAGTTGTAGAACAACCAGTAAAAGAAGTCAGGCTGGACAATGTGGGACATTTTCCCAGATATATGGAAGATAAGAATGCATCGAAATGCCGTCATCCAAATTGCAAATGAAGAAGTCGAGTTATTTGTACGAAATGCAATGTTTATTTGTGCATACTGAAGAACAATTGTTTTGAAAAATATCATAATATTTAGATAATTTCTTACACGTGTAGTCAACATTTTGTACTTTTTATATCCATGAGTTTTAAGATTAACCCATTAATTAATTGCTAATATTAATAAATTTCTGTCTTTTTTCATAATTTTTTTTATATTCAATCAATTTTGTATTGTATTTCTGTATAACCATCATAAAACAACTCATAAAACCTTATCTTTCCTAAAATACATTATAGCTATTGTAAGCTTTGGTAACTATGGTTTATCCAGTTTAAGACCTGAGGTACACATATGTGTACCTTAATTAATTAATTAATTATTGTGCACAGAAATGAAATTTTTTTAATGGTGAGCATTTTAACCTATAACTAACTCAAACAAGTCCAAAAAAAATTTTTTTTAAAGATATTTTTGGTTCAGGTCTGAAGAGGCTATACTCGCATCGGGCTGCACGTCTTGCCTGGGCAAGAGAGAACAGAGACTGGAGTGTAGAGGACTGGAAACGAGTAGCATGGAGTGATCAGTCTCGATTCCGACTACTTAACGCCGACGGGAGGCTGAGAATATGGCGTCAGGCTCATGAAGCCATGGATCCTGCATGCCTGGCTGGAACTGTACAAGTGCATGGTGGCTCAATCATGGTCTGGGGTGTTTTTTCATGGCACAGTTTGGGATCTTTGGTGCGTGTACCAACCTCCCTCAATGCAATTCGGTACGTAGAGTTGCTGGGTAATGACCTCCATCCGTTTATGCTGTTCTGTTAACCGCACGGTAATGGAGTTTTCCAGCAAGACAACTGTACCTCAAGCAAGACAACTGTACCCTCTGTAGCAAGACAACTTGTTGAATCTATGTCTCGTCGTGTGACAGCCGTTATCAAGGCCAGAGGAGGCCCAACTCGTTACTAGGTAGGTATCCCTAATTCCGTGGCACTTCAGTGTATATATATATATATATATATATATATATATATATATATATGCTTTCCTCTATTCTCAGTTTGATGAATCTTTCCTTTATTTTAAAGGTTAACATTTCGAGCGATGATTTATTCGTTACATATAATTCTTTTTGTAAATTTATTACAGATAGTAAGGTTAGAATTATTTTTATGCATAAATCAAAAATGCAAATACTGGAAATTTCGTCGAAGGCCTGATGAAGATCTTAAATATGAATTTCAAAGCTAGTTGTCATTATGATTTATCGATATGTATTTTGAGCTCTGCGATCATTTTAAACGGGTAACATGTGATTCTTGTGATTGATAATTTCATTAGATTTTGATTTGATATTAAATTTTCTTTCAAAGGGAAGGTGCTGATGTAGACTGTTTTCCTTCCCCCGCCTAAAAAAGAACAAAAATGGTAATGTGCATGTCGTTTACATCAAATATAAAATTGAAAGATGTACTTTAAATTCAAATCAGTTTTATCTACAATGAACTGTTTTAATATGAGATCTGTATAAATAGAAAGCAGTGAGATTGTTTTTTGTTTCGGCTCCAGATTAGAATTGATTAATGTGCACGTTGTCATTCTTTGTGTTTTTTGTATGGTGTGGATATCTTTTGTGCTAGTGAAAATGGTCAGTATACCAATTTCGACTGATTTTTAAACTGTGAATTGGAGGGGGGGGGGGTTTGGAATGATAATCACAGGAGTGAAGAAATGTTTCTTTTCACGAATATGTTGGTGAGAAAAGTTATTGTTGTCGTAAAAATTAAACACTCGATATATATATATATATATATATATATATATATATATATTATCAGCATATCTTTCTTCTTTCATTTATATTTTTGCCTAAGATATTATTTCGACGTCATAACTGGATCCGTGAGAGAATAAATTGATTTAACAGAAATCTGCTAAAACTTTGAAAAAAAAAGAAATTTTCAAACTTTTTAATAAATCAGCATAACAAATTATCTTGGCAACAAACGTACAGATTATCGCAATTCAATATACTATTCTTTAGGATCAATTGTTTGCTGGTACTTCCAAAAAGTAAGTATCATGAAATCCCTTTTCTGTCAAAATCAAGTGATATGAAATAGCGATATCTGGAAAAGGGGTAATTAGATCAGGATTGGAAATCCATCACTGGGTGTTTAAAGGAAAAAAACTCTTTACGGTACTGTCTAGACGGATAGATATTCTTCCAAATGAATAAAAGCATTTACTTATTCCGCGAAGTGACCTACTTTCGCAAAACATAGCAAATGGATAGCTAATTCTGCTACAAAGTTACAGAATTATTATAGTCTTTTCATTTTTAATTAGCTGCAAGAAAAATAAAGTCTCCAAATTTGAAATGTTTTTGTTATTAACCCAGTTTTGGATTGTTTTTGGTTTTCAAAGACATTGAAATCTGAAGTTTCGTATTTTGGACGCGTAGTATTAATAAGTGAGAATAATATGTTGTTCAACCTCTAGATATTCTACTACGTGGTACCTGAAGACAGTTGTTTATCTGACGCACAATCCCACCTCGCACAGAGTAGCACGTCTACGAGTTAGTTTAGGACAAACGGAGCAACATGAGCTAATGTCATATGGCGAAAAGTCGAGGCTCCAACGACCATTGTCACTCTTAGGCCGGGTCATCGCCCGGTTTTGAGCTGGACTGCGTGGAAGTGGTGACAAGCCATATCCCTGATGGTGATATAGTGACTCCCTCAGAGGATCGGAACTTTGGCCCCCTATGCATAATATTAATAAAACTGTACTCAGCAAAATACCCTCGTTAGTGCTTATGAAAATCACCTTCTTAGTAGACCAACTGAATGTTTCGATATTAACATTTGCAAGAAAGAGTTATCTGTATGGCTTCTTATAAAGCGCACATGGTCGACTTTTATGTATAGCTAATCAATAACCAGAAGTTGTCATACAGAAAAAAAGAATGCTGTCGTTGTCTCTGTGGCCTCAGTACACATGGTTCACAGTTCGGAGTACATATGAAGAGAGACAAAACAACGTACAGAAAGAAATGCAGAGTTACAGAGATAATTTATTTTTACGCAGATGCAGACCTCGGAGATGGACAGTGGTATTCTCATAGCTTCCCTTTGAAGACGAGGTTTCTATTTCAGGCTGTAGGCGGGCTTTACCACAGATGATAACTAATCGTTACTTTGAAATCGAACCAACGCCCACGGTGAAGAATTCTTAGACGTTATCCACTATGCTAAGTGAGAGGCAAGAATCCTTACATTGATGAAATGGTTGGGTTTGTATAAAAACAGAGGAAAGTCTTTTTCTTTTTTATTGAAAATAGCCACACAATTTTCCTTAATATAATAAATTAGTAGAGGCCATTTTTATCCTCTGTTCCATATGTCCGTTAGGTTGTGCTTTAGATATATTTTTCTTAATATTAACAATATCAAAGAGTTTCTACACCTGGTGCTGTATACCACGAAGCTTCCGTTATTGACTTACAACTAAAAACTAGCCATATTCATTTTCTGTTGATTTATAGATAATGTGTCGGATGAATTTTAAATCATTTAATTATTAATTGTTCGGGGCTTTTAAGGCGCGTGCCAAATTTTTATTGTGACCTATAAATTACGTAAACATTTAGCTACACACTGTAGCGTACTGGAAATAGAGGTTATTTTTCCCGAAACCCCACAAGCTCTTGGAATACACCGCTGCATGTTTTCAAGGAATGTGTTGTTCGGTTCCACCAGTTTCGGAACCCGTGGGGGAATTAAAGACCGTTTCCCTCACAAACAAGCCACTAAAGCTGTCAACTTAACTTTTCGGAATGTAATAAAATTCGGCTTCTCCAGAAGAACTGTCAGCCGATAATCTGGCGGCTCCTCCGCCTCTTCTGAAAAATCCAGACATTGAGAGAGACGCTTCATAGATCCCGCACAGGGTAGACGTGTTTTTACTAGGCTCCTGTGTTGTCGGGCCGAAAATGGGCTTGGAGCGTGTATTTGTGAATCTGCACGTAAAATTGAGTGAATTGTGTCTAAAGTGTTTAATGTTTAATTCTTTTTGTAAATAAATCTTTTTGTTATGTTTTGTTTTAAAAATTTGGCTTTCGTTTTAATTAGAACTCTGTCTTTCTTTGGTACGGATCAATAGTAGTAAAAATTTAAAAATGCCTCAGAGAGTTAACAGCCTTGTCGTGATGCCACAACACATAACATTTTGTTTAAGATGTAATCACCAATGAGAAACTTTAAAATGACATCCCAATATAATATTTTAAAACCAATCTCTTGTGAATATTGATAATACTTTTAGGGTTTTTAACTATGCGTGTTGGAAATACAAAGAATTTTTGTACAAGACGCTCATTAAATGGAAATTTTGAATCTGATTAATACATACAGGTAGGTCCAAAAGTCACGAGATCATTTTACAATAGCAAAAATTCTTTTATTTATTAAAATTTCATATTTATTTTTTTTATAATCAATAAATACACTAACTTAAAATCCTTTTTACCTAGTTTTAAAAATTAAGTCTTTCAAAAGGCCACCATTTTGTTATTGATAATGTTGGGCTCTTTCTATTGAATGCTCCATCACCTGTCGCAATGGTTCTTAGCCTATTCCTTCAATTTCTTCACGGTTATCGGTCTTTAAATGCTGGATGGTTCCAAGTTTGTTATGGTATACACTGTATTTCACAGCACCCAGTTCGTGTTCCCACCGGAATAAGTTGAGTATCGCTTCTTTAGATATTGGTTTTCTTATCCTCCAAAAACGAATATAAACTCTTTGGGCTTCAACAATTGATCGTTTATTTTTTGTATAAAATTCGATTATTTTAACTCACTGATCTGTTGTTAATATCTCCATAATTACTTTCCAAGGTTTACAGATTAATAATCTGAAAGAAAAATATTTTTTTAAACAAACTGTAAAAAAAAGAAGTTATATATCCTACACTGCTGGACATTAAAATTGCAAGACCATGACGGATGAATGATACAAACGTCAAATTCGCATGAAAGGAAGAAGAAGCTGGGATATCCAAATGATTAGCCTTAAAGCGCAATCGAACGACGCAGGAAGGACAAATGATATCTCAAACTGTATAAAAGTAAAGTTATGCAGCGGTTTTCTCATTCGGGAATCGCATTTCAATGTTCATTGTTTGTGAGAATATTGTGTTATGCCTCGTATAAGAAGGAGAAACGGGTACCAACACGTATCGGAATTCGATAGCGGCTGGATCGTGGCCTATCGAGAGTATGGTTTATCGTTCCGTGATATTGCTACTCGCATTCGTCGGAATCTAACGATTGTTATGCAAATAAGGAATCGATGGGTTCAGGAGGCTCATACTGAACGCCATACAGGATCGCAACGGCCTCCCGCCACTAACGCCCGAGAGGAAAGACATGTTGCCAGGTCGGCCTTGAAGGAGGGTACAGCCACATCACGGACCTTGAATCAGGATATGGGCTTGTTTGCAACACGACAAGTATCCGCACGGATAGTTCGACGACGTCTGGGACAACACGTCTGGAAGACATCCGGGGGATGACGTCTGGGACTGTCTGCACGGTGACCATTATTAAGCTTCCTTAACACTGCTGCATAGAGGCACACGGCGATAGTGGTGCATCCAACGACAAAACTGAAAACAGGAATGGCACCACGTTTCCTTTTCAAACTAGTCTCGGTTCTGCGTGCAGCATCATGATGGACGTATCCGTGTCTGGAGGGCCAGAGGAGAACGCACGTGGACTGCTTGCATTCGATATCGTCATCTGCATCTGATGTGATGGCATAGGCAGCCATTGGGTACACGACACGAGCACCTCTTGTTCGCGTCGTCGGTAATCTGAACAACCAGCGTTACATTTCTCAGATCTGATGGCTGGTGGCTGTTCCCAATCTTCGAGGCCTATGAAAGTTCATCTTTCAACAAGATAATGCAAGACCGCATGTTGCCCTTCGTGTCCTGGTTTACCTCAACACAGAGGGTGTTCGACTGTTGCCCTGAACAGCACGTTCTCCAGATCTCTCACCCATTGAAAACATCTGGTCATGGGTTGCTGAGAGACTGCGCCGCCATCGCTCTCCAGCCACTACTCTTGATGACGTGTGGCATAGACTTGAAGCAGCATGGATTGATTTGCTCGTATCTGTCATCCAGTTCGACTCGATGCCTATCCGGGTTAAAGCCGTTTTAGCTGCTAGAAGCGGTAGCTTTACATTCAAATATTGGACCTTGTATACCCCCAAATTGCTTGCAAATTTAATAATTTTTTTTCTTCCTACTATGCTGTATTATTAAAATATGTAAAGTTTTGTTATTTGGTTTCCTTCCTAGTGTTGCAATGTTAATGGCCAACAGTATACGAAGGTCTACTGAATTTTGGGCCATTCTGTAGTTGTATTCTGTACAACTGCAGAATTTTGTACAACTGGCCATTCTGTAGTATTTGTCTCGAAATCTAAACTGAAAAGTTCTCGTTGCTTTTAAGTGTTTCATGTTTTGTCTCAGATTTCTGCTTAACTACTCTCTTTTACGTAACTATTCTGTCGACATCTGTTATTCTTGAGACGTAATATATTAAAGTTTACAGAAATCATCTTGTTTTTACCATAAATTATAATTATGACTATTTTTGATAATATCTGGTAATTAGATGATTTTTCTTTTGAATTAATATTACACACTAAGAATTCAAGACATATATACCTGATAATAAAATTTCAAGAATAAATCATTTTATTTTAAATAATTTTTTTCAGTAAAATTTGAATAATCTAAATTTATCTATGAAATATATGATCAAACAGGTAAACGAAGCAAGAGATCTCTTTGAGAGTATCGCAGATTTGTAAAAGCAGTAGCATTTCATCTTTCTGAATAAAAGCAAGTAGTAAAGCTCTGAAAATAAAGTCTTCATTTATAATTTTTAAATATTCCGCTCATCGGTTTTTACAAGTATATATTTTTTTACGATATTTGTACTGTTATTATCTAAATTAAGATAAATGCTTGCAGTGATTTCTTTTCGAAATATGTGCTCATATTGCATTCATTAAATGCAGAATTTAACATTTTAATGAGAAATTAACTTATGAATTCCCATAAATTAAACATTTACTTCATTCTGAGATTCCAATCTCTCTCACTGTACATTTAAATATAGTACTTTATTGAGAAATTACATGAATTTTAGTTTCCTACATTTCCAGATTACAGACCTTTTTTATACTATAGCCACAACACTTTGACCGCAGAATAGCCTTTAAGCACAATTTTTTTTTTCTACGGATATCACAGAAGAGTTTTTATCTCCACAAAAGTCTCTTTTGGCATGTCTCCAACTATGTCATCACAAAGAACAAAAGATATTTCTTTCTTTTATAGTTACAGAAGAAATGATGATACTCTGAAAGAATCTGAACTGATAGTACAACATGGTTTATGTCCTATTTTCAGTGAGGAATTATCCCGGAGAAGTGAAAGATTAATCTGTATACAAGCAATGTGAAGGGATAAAACTTCCTAAACTTATTATGCTGTTAATGAAAAATGTTTCTGATTGTGACGACCAAAAATAAATGTTTCACTAATGATTAGTATGTTATTTTTTTATCTCTATACGATATTGACTATTTTGTTGACGGTACAGAAGTTTTGGGGATAAGTAATAAAATATGTGTATATTTCTATCTACACTCATATGTATCATTTACTAAGTAAATGGCAATATTTTATATATTTTTATCCGCCATTAAAAATAGAGTGTATTTTACTAATGGAGAATCCATACACAATTTTCAAGTGGTAATAAAAAATCCCTTTTACAGTCAGACAATACAAGGATTGATTTTCAAAGTTTGATATGCATTTTGCTCTACAAAAGATTTAATTTGCAGGTTGATAATGAAAACTATATTCTGTATCAGGTTTGATTGGACAATTACGTCAAAAATTTCATTAAATCTTATCTTATTATATCGTACTATAGGTTTCTGGAATCATCTAAGACAGTGGATTCCAATTAGTGGTGCCCGTACTAGTGGTGGTACGCGTGAGCATTTGAGGTGGTACTCAGAAGGTTTCAAAAATAATAAATACAATGTGCTGATAATCTTGCCTTGCAATCAGAAATGGAGCGCACGTCATCTCTATCAGTTATTGTTTCGACTGGAGTAAGTTGAACTCTCGTTACTCATCAGTCGTAGCGTGGAGCTCACAGGATTTTCAACAGGTTTTCCAAATGTTTAACTCCATTTCTAACAACGCATTTATGTGAACGTGGGTTTTCAGAGCTACTGTATGTGACAAAAAAGTACAGAAATGAACTGAGAGTCGAAAACGACTTAGATAAGCGCTATTGAACCTGACATAGAAGCTCCAATAAGCAATAAGCATAAACAACGGCAAGTTTCTCGTTAAGCCTTCTGATAAAGATGTTTTTATTTTTGGAAAATTGTATATACCATTTGTTTATAACAATTAAATATAAACAGCTTTTTCAAGTTTTACGGATTCTTTTTGTCTGCATTTTGTTTTATTCATACTTAAATACATTTTGTAAAGTCGTTCATATGCAAAGAATTTATTTGATCCACTCCTCAAAAATTTACGTCATAACCAGTGGTACACCCCGTCACTACAAAGTTCTCAGGTGGTACTCAAGTATAAAAAGGTTGGGAATCTCTGATCTAAGAGATGCTTTTATCTGCAGAACAGTGGTGCCAAGTGTTTTATCACGAATGACATTCTAACTGCATCCTCAGAGCATACGCTGAAATTCTATAAGAATGTTTTACTTTAAACACGTCCTTAATATTTATAAGACCTTAAAAGGAACAAATATTATAGATGAGAGAGCTTTCAGGTAAAAGGATTTCCATAAAAAATATCGGAGAATAAAAAATACAAAATTATAATTGTTATATTGATAATACAATTTCAAATTCTTATATTAATTTTAATTTTTATATTACTCTAATTTATTTAATTCTGTATTGATTGAAAAAAAGTAATAAAAAGATTATTAATGTAGAGTGTGATGCTGCTTAATCTTCACGCTTGTTCTCAAAATTTGCTATAATTTTGACTATTTGAATTTGTTAGGTAGTGCAATCTCCAGTCTGGTACGTTAATTATTTTAAATAAACACATTTGAGATCAATAGATGCATGAAAATATATTTAAAACACTTATGGATATCAAATTACCAGTTTTAATAAATTACAATGTTCACTGAAATATGTCTCATTGAAATTGCTAACAAGTCCCTTTTGAAACTTAACCAACAATTAAACACGTACAATAATTTTAACTAAATATTAACAATTCACTGTCTGAAATCCTTTTGGCTTTTCTTTGACTTTAGATTTTGTCCCCATCAATTCTTGCTTTTTTGTTTTTGTTTAAGTTTCAAAAATACTAGTCAGAGATTTCTGCAATACGCTATACGGATAGACTCTAATTGCATTTGGGATTTTAACTTCTAAATCCATTTTATATTTCAAAGGAATAATACTTTGAAATTTTAAACAGTCAAGAGCATTTTGCTTGTAAGCATTTCACTTTCTTTATTGAAGACATCTTATTCACGTTATACGGAATATTTCTCTGAATTTCCATTATTAATGGAAATATATTTCATTGAATCCCGAAATTTCTTTGTTGAATGCCGCCGACAACGCTTTAAGAAAACATCCTTAAAAATATTAGTCTAAATTTCATGGTTAGTTCTCGCTCTCAGGTGTAATGTCTGTAATTACAGTTATCTATCAAGTGATACTTCTCTAAAGGCAGTTCGTTGGAAACTAACTTATCTATTTCTCTAAATATAGTTTGTTGATCATCTTCCTCACTGATGACTTGATTTTAATCATGTAAAATTAAGTTTGATAAAAATCAACTATATGATTAAATAATGTAGTTAAAGCAGGGGAAATTAAGCGAATAAAGAAAGTAACGAAAGTTGAAAACATCTAATAAATTACTTGTAAGAAGAAATTTTTTTTGTATATTTTGTAACAAATTTTAAGTTTAATTTTCTGTTATGAAATATCACTGTTTTAGTTCAAAATTTTGTTTTTTCGTGGAATATAGAGGGAAATTATGTAATCAACAATATTAAAATTAAAAAAATGGCATTAACTTAGAATAGACTTTTAACAGAAGATAGCAGAGACGACGAACACGCGGACTTTTCCCGTATCAAGATATCGAAGCAGGGGCGATCAAGTTTTATTCATGAAGCTGTGTTTCGCCAAAGAGCTTTTACTGAAGATTGGCAAAGAAGACTAGCAAACAATTGTTGTCTACCAATCAAGTAAATATCAGTTTAACAGGAAGAAATAATGTATGGGATAGAATTAGGGGAAACTGGAAAAAAAAGATATGAGGCTCGATAACTTTACGGTGTTTGGTGGTGTGATCTCCCAGCAGGAGTATTTTTGTAAGTTAAGTAACTTTCATTATTTGATTCCATCAATTCCTCATTTCATATCCAAGTCAAGAAGTAAATATGCTTAGAGTAGGCATGTCAGAATTAAATTCTAATATCTTAGTACTGCAACGGGACCACGGTCATCTGCAATTAGGTAGACATGTTTAGACTTTTAAGGTCTAAAAATTAAAAAAAAATAAAACTGTACAGGAGATTTGAAATTATAAAAAACTGCAGTATTCTTCACGTGAAAACCATCCTATAATGAAAAAACTAAAAGGAATACGATGCGTAGTATATACGAGCAAGATTCTAAAAAACACCAAAAGAGAGGAAAAATAAAAACTATTTAAAAACCTATCCCATTTGTGTTTCAAAAATTTTCAAATTATAAATTAATTTTTAACTTTAAAACTTTAAACCTTAAAATAATACACAAAAAAAAATCGTTCTCGTAAATAATGAACAGCAAATCTTCGCTTTCATATATATTATCGATAAAATAAACAATTTTTTAAACAAATGCGGAGGCACTTGTCATAAAATAAACATTGTGCTGAAATAAGCATTTAAAAAAAGCTTTTACACGCATGCTGGTTACTTGAAAAGGAATTTTGTTCTTGCTTTTGTAATATCTAGTTTGCTTCAAAGCCTTTAGTTTTATGCATGTTATACGGGAAAATGAAGGTGAATATGTATTATTTGATAAACACTAAATGTGATAAAAAAAGAACGTATAAACTATAAGAATATTTCTAAACTTCATCGCCCCAACCTTAATTTTTGGGTAAATTGTACTTAAATAAATACCTTGTGAACAAATACTTTAAGACTGCTTTCAACAACAAAGAGGATCGAGGTTTAGGGAGGATCAAAACAACGACACCATTTTTGATCGTAAATTGTATTCTAAGCCTTTTGATTCTTTATAGATGAATTTGATCCTCTAAACTGGATAACATGAATCTCGTTACAGGTTTACTTGATGTCAGGGATTAATTTCTGGTTGTATCACTTTTTTTTTACTTCCCTAGTCTTAAAGATAAAATCATTCTCAGAAAAGGTTAGATAACACACTAAATAAAGGGTATTTTTCACTGCACCAAGGTAGGCTTAGAGACGACATGGAAAGGTCTGGTTTATCATTTATTTTTCTTTTCAAACTTAAAAGTCCAATCGTATAAATATTTTTTAAAGTTTGTTTTTTCATAAACTTAAACATATATGTAAACCTCAAGTTATTGTTTCACTAAAAGACAGACATCTTGGTTTTTGTACGAATTAATGAAAGAAGTGTTTCTCCCACTAATCTATAATTATCTAAAATCTTTTATGATTTAAAAGTGTGTAAAATTATTCTTTAAGAGATTTCAATTTGTGATGATTTTCCGATCAGTTTCTGACACTATCTGCATTAATGTACATATTTCCTAAAAAAAAGTCTATTGAAGCAAGAATTGAACTCACCGTTTTTTACGTCTTTTAAAGACATTTCAAACTCAAAAATACACCGTTATATGTCATTTTAAAAAATTCAAATTGTTTAATTATAATAGCAATATAAAAATTATGCATGTTTGTCTTGAAACTTTGTTACAGACAGAAAGAAACAAACATACAAACACACCCAAAGAAAACAAAAACACCACTATGATATCAGATCAGACACGTAAATATGCAAATATGTCTTCAATTATTACCATATCACAAAAAATATTTTTTATCAATAATTAGTTCACAAAAAATTATATGTCAGATCACATCATGATTTGGTCTTCACCAAAAGCCTTATTATTCTCTAAGGCTAGTTAAAAGCTGCATCTTTTTGAGATAAAAGCTACATCTGCTCAGTTATTCAGCTAACGTTAGATCATTCTTTAAATCACTTTTCTTCCAGGTTTAAAAAATTATGATTATAGCCACTGTGTATGCAAAACATTGTTTTAGAAGCCGTCCATTTTTTTCCGAGGAACATAAGAAGAAATTGATCAGAAACGAAATCTGACAATATCGTTAATAATTTGTTGTTTAAATCTCTGTACTTTATTTAAAATATTCTTAAACTAGCGTCTTAAAAACTATATATATTATTTCTAAAAGGTGAATTTTTTTGTTTTATCCCTTTTTCTCCCTTCATACTTAACCAAAATCGATAAATAAGGTACCATTTTAAAGATTACGTTCTCCGCTTCTGACTAATTGTTATTTCAGAATGACACATTGTATTGTTTGAAGTGGAAAATTAACTTTTGGTCTTAAAGTTCTTTCCCTGGATGTGTCGAAATAGCACGGTCAAATAGTGTGCACGAAGAGGTTTTGTAATGTAAATATCATATTTTTCACGAGTTTGTGTCATATTTAACTTTCAATGTTGTCTACAAAGGTGTTTTGACGTGTACATATCTCAAGTTCCCCTGTTTTATGTTATTCTTCATCTCAAATATTGTAGCCAAGGGGGTTTTGAAATTGGTTTTATATTATCCTTAAGCACCATTGTTATTTGAAAAATTGACAATTGCAAGTGAACCGGTTCTTCTTTCATCCTACTACAAACCACGAACCTCGCTATATAATTTGTCGCATTTTACTCGCATGTGAAAGGGTCGTATGGGCCACCTAGTCAGTTTATAAAGATTAAAGATAATCTCCGTCTGTATAAGTAATTAAAAGATTAGTTAAAGATACCACCATGTTTGTAGCAATTAGTTGACATCTTTGTCTAAAATAAAGTGGATTTAATACTACATTAAAAATTCTAACACAGTTGACTAATTAATAATTAACCTTCTCTCTTAAAATACCGACCTAGTGCAGGCTGTGTTTCAGCAATTACATGGAGAACTATACCACGATTTCAGTATTTGTTCAATTATCACGAATAATCAAGAGAACAGTCTCAATGTATCAATGGGAGAAAAATAGAACATCTTAAAAGAGATCCAAAAGCATTTTAAAAATAATGCACTCCTTCAAATTAAAAATATTATTAATTGGTATAAAATTTGACATATAAAAACATACCATGTTTTTTATTTTCCACATTCGGTAGACATTTATTACTTTAAAACTAATCGAGAGCTACATTCATAGTATACGGATGTAAATAGAAAATTATATAGTACATAATACAATGTGATAATTGCAATTGGAAAAACATGTAACTTGTTTAAATATTAGTGTGAATGATATTAAAGAGAAAATAATAACTGTTGTTATACAAGACAGCAGGGTATTGGTGAAAATAAAATTTTAAAAGTATATTTTGACAAATGTTATAAACTGTTCATGTTTTAGTTTTATTACATTTTATAAGTTTAATTAATATTTTAATAAAGTATGCGGACAGTTCCATAAAAAAACCCACAAATAAACGCAAACCATCACAGACATAAACCAAACTGAATGCAAGTTGGATATTTTCAATTATTTTTAATGCAACGACAGGTATTAATGCATGGCTTTTAAGGAAATTCATTAATTGATTGCTTCATAGAAAACGCAAGTGTTCTATTATTACTTAAAAGTTATATTAGATATTATTGAACGGGTTATACTCATGTAAGCTTTCGTAGGGGTATATTTTTTTGAAACTCCGGGAGTCAAAGTGAACTGAAATTCGTGAGAATATAAATGTGATATAAAAAAGATGTGAGAAGTGTAAAACGATTTCTAGAATAGTGTCTTTATCCCAAAGGGATAAAACACTTGGGAGAGAATAGGATCTGAATATCTCTTATAACCCAGGGGGAAAACGAAATCCTGTAAAGAATTACTGCAGGCTGAAGAGCTATGATTTCAGTATTGTAAAATTATACTGTCTAAATAGAAAAACGAACACACGAACGAACACACACACACAGTCATATATATATATATATATATATATATATATATATATATATATATATATATATATATATATATATATATATATATAACATTTAAACATATGCTATAACATTTAAAGCTAAAGGAAACCTAAATTAAAACCCTAAATTAACCTAATTTCGAAGTTCTAAAAACCCTTAGGCGAAAAACCTTGGCGTCACTTTTCGTTTTGAAACTAGATTTGCGTGGCGTGGGTACCTAAATTAAATACTTCTGAGCATTATCACGTCACTTTTAAGTTTTAACCAATTAAACACCACTATCAAGATCACATGACTGATGACCTCAAAAATTCTATAAAAGAGCCTGTTTCATGTAAAGGTACACACTTCTGGGAAATCTGTTGTATAGTAACCATGTAGTCTTTGGATAAAATGAAAGTACTGAAAGTGGCGATGTGTTCCGGTGTTCCTGGGGCCTGAAGGGCCAATGTGACGCCAAGTTCTTGGATACGCTTTGTGCCATAATGTTCGATGCGGAAAAATTAAAGTTGTGACATCGTGGCCGGACGACTTTCTAAAATAATTCTGCCTGCCCTCGCCTCCCGGTCATGATGTTACATATATATATATATATATATATATATATATATATATATATATATATATGACACGGATGGCGTTTTCACCCGTGTTTCATTCTTCTTCTTTGCAGTCATATTGTCCTTTAATTAATGAACGAGTGGCAGGCAATGATTCACGAGAGAGTCACTAATCTTTAATCTTTATTTATTGCGTTTTTTGAAATAACCACGCTCCAGGGAACTTTTTCCCTCTTACCCATTTTGTTAATTTTAGCCATTTTGTTAAACACGCAGCCGCGAGCTTCCGCTCTCAAAGAGATTCCCACGCAATGTACCGCCAAAACTTAACTTTCTCCAGACTCCTGTCATCTAGCGCATGTGCAGATCCCTCCTATTGGGCATCTGGAACTCTTCTGCTGAATTTTCGCTTTTGTTTTGGCGCCAAAAACCCGTACCTCTAAAAATAAACCCTTTCGCTAGAATCGTTCGCTTTTCGACCTAGACTGTCGCTGCTAAAAGGAATAGTTTTCTTCAGAATACACGCGCTCTGTTAAAAATTATTGTTACTTTCTTACTATTTTAAAGCCCCCTGTGAATTCTCAGTTAATGCTTAACTAACACACACACACACACATATATATATATATATATATATATATATATATATATATATATATATATATATATATATATATATATATATATATATATATATATATATATATATATATATATATATATATATATATACATATATATATATATTGTACCAACTTCGTGGTACGGGGAAAATTAAAATCTACAAGTGAATTTCAAATACAACAGAAATAAATCATGCCAGTTACCACAAATTGAGAAACAGAGGAAATTTATATAAACAGCAGAACATAGATAACATAGAATCTTCTTTTACACAAGTAACAGCAGTAGAGGACAATATTACTACAAATCTTCGCTGAAATTAACAATCCTCAGCACCTACACATTCCACTCTTACAGCAGGAATCTCAAGTTTTAGAACACATACAATAATACAATTATTATAGCACTTAATAGTAAACTTATACGACCTTTTTCACCAAAGATCCGTAGAAACCTATTCCAAGAAAATACCTCTCACCTAGCTCTTAAAAAACTCTCACCTAGCTCTTCAAAAACTACGCTTAAAACTCAATTACTGTTCTAAAACCCTATTAATCTCGTACAACAAAAACCCGCGTTGCCACACTACACAACCAAACGATTTTCCAACAATCAACCTAATATCCAGATTTATCACTTACTCCTTGGTTTTAATTCCACAACTCCCGAAACATCGCACTTTGGCGATAAAACGCCAAATTGGCTCCCAAACATGTAACATTGCCCCCTCCTCAAAAGACTGGACGTCCCGGACAGTCCTACACTAACAACAACGGTCCTAAAAATACTACTACAAAATACAATTTCATAAAAACACAACACATATACCATAACAAATTAAATAAATAAACACATAAAAACAACAGTTGCAACATTAGTATATAAAATAAAAATAATAAATAAATAAATAAATTGGGTAGCCTGGATTTACTTAGGAGCAACAGCCTACGAGCCGTGGCTCGGGTATCCTCAAACTCTTCAGGACCCACTCACGTCCCATGGTAAGGAGCGAGTCGGTCTTAATGCACGACCTTCGCTTTGCTGTTCGCAGATTTGCGAATCCGTACGACGACATCGTTGATTCTGTTGACCACGACGAAGGGACCGCTCCAGTTGGACTGTAGCTTGGGGGACAAGCCTTTCCTACGAACGGGGCTCCACAGCCAAACTTTACTTCCTTCCTGGAACTGATGATCTGTCGCTGTCGCGTCGTACCGCCTCTTCATTCTGTCACTGGCCACGTTGATCCGCTCCCGGGCGAAGTGGTGGATTCCTTCCAGTCTGTCCTGGACATCGCGGACATACTCCTCCGGAGAAGAGGATACATCAGGGGGCAGCCAAAAAGGAGGTCACACGGCAGCCGCAGATTCCGTCCATAAAGCATCTCAGCAGGAGTGTGCCCCGTTGTCTCATGGACGGCGCTGCGATACGCTAAAACGAAAAGAGGTAGGTGCCGGTCCCAGTCCTTCTGGTGCCTAGATACAAGTAAAGAAATGTGGTTAAGGATGGTTCTATTAAAGCGTTCGACCATACCATCCGACTGGGGGTGTAGAGGAGTTGTTCGGGTTTTCTCGATCTCCAATAGTCGGCACATTTCGGTGAAAATTGCAGATGTGAAATTAGTCCCCTGATCAGAGTGTATCTGCATGGGAGCTCCGAATCTGGAGACCCAATTCAGAACTAAAGTTTCAGCTACGGTGACTGCCTCCTGATCAGCTATGGGGTAAACTTCTGGCCACTTAGTAAAATAGTCCATGGCAACGCTCATGTACTTGTTGCCATCAGTGGAACGTGGAAGAGTTCCCAGGATGTCGATGGCGACGCGCTCGAAGGGGGCACCTACGTTGTAACGTTGCATCTTCCCTCCGATACGTCTCTTTGGTCCTTTGCGAGCTGCGCAGGCGTCGCAGGCTCGGCACCACTTCTCGACATCGTATCTGGCTTTTCCCCAGAAGAATCGCTCCCGCACCTTGTTCAGGGTCATCATCACCCCAAAATGCCTTCCGGCGGGACTACTGTGTACTTCTTCTAAAATTGCAGGAATTTTTAAGCGAGGAACCACGAGCTGCCATCTTGTTGTTTTTCCATCGTCTGACTCCCACTTTCGGTATAGGACATCGTTTCGTAAGTGCAGGGAGTTCCAAAGGGCCCAGTAGTATTTGGTATTCGGGCTAAAGGTCGATATCTGTTGCCAGCCAGGTTTGGTGCTGGACTACCCCATGTGTTCTACTATGGGTTTGATGTCTGGGTCTTCATTTTGTTCTTTTCGAAGCTGCTTATCACTCCACGGGTCCGGAGACAGGGTGACAGCAGTGACTTGCTGAACAGTAGGAATTTCAAAGCCATACTTCTTCTCGGCCTTGGTGCAATATCGGCAACTGTCAGAGCACGGTCTTCTGGATAGCGCGTCAGCATTACCGTGCGAAGAACCCTTACGGTGTTTCAAGTCGATAGTGTATTCTTGTAATCTCTGTATCCATCTGGCCACCTGGCCTTCAGGATTTTTAAAGTTCAGAAGCCATGTGATAGAGGCGTGGTCGGTTCGCAGCACAAACTTCCGGCCGTACAAGTAATGATGGAAATGTTCTACGGCCTTCACCATGGCTAGCAATTCTTTTCTTGTGACGCAATAGTTCCGTTCACTCTTGGAAAGGCAGTTGCTCCAGTAGGCGATAACTCTTTCTTGTCCGTCTATTTCCTGCGACAGGACTGCCCCGACGCATCCAAAGCTTGCGTCCGTGTCAAGGATAAATTCTTTATCAGGCTCTGGGTAGGCCAGGATGGGTGTAGACGTTAGGGTTTTCTTAAGTTTCTTGAATGCGTCTTCACACTCATCAGTCCAGACGAACTTCTGGTTTGCTTCTGTCAATCTGTGAAGGGGTCGAGCTAAATTCGAGAACCCTTTAACAAACCGCCTGTAGTAAGAGCAGAGACCTAAAAAGCTCCGCAATTGATGTACATCTTCTGGTCGGCACCCTATTCCAAGAAAATACCTCTCAATACACCGAGAGAACTTGAACTTCCCAAGAAAACGCTCACCTAGCTCTTCAAAAACTACGCTTAAAACTCAATTACTGTTCTAAAACCGTATTAATCTCGTACAACAAAAACCCGCGTTGCCACACTACACAACCAAACGATTTTCCAACAATCAACCTAATATCCAGATTTATCACTTACTCCTTGGTTTTAATTCCACAAGTCCCGAAACATCGCACTTTGGCGATAAAACGCCAAATTGGCTCCCAAACATGTAACAATATATATATATATATATATATATATATATATATATATATATATATATATATATATATATATATATATATATATATATATATACATATACATATATATATATATATATATATATATACATATATATATACATATATATATACATATATACATATATACATATATATATACATATATACATATATATATACATATACATACATATATATATTATATATATATATATATATATATATATATATATATATATATATATATATATATATATATTATATATATATATATATATATTATATATATATATATATATATATATATATATATATATATATATATATATATATATATATTATATATATATATATATATATATATATATATATATATATATATATATATATATATTATATATATATATATATATATATATATATATATATATATATATATATATATATATATATATATATATATATATACACTGCTGGCCACCGAAATTGCAACACCAAGAAAGACAAGAGATATCACAACAAAATTTATTTTGTAGATAACATGTTGACCAAATATCAAATGATTAAATTTATAGACTTCTGTGAATTGTGGTTCCTGCCAAAATCAGTAGCCAGGGTAGCCGCCATTGTTGGAGATCACCGCTGCCACACGCCTCGGCATTGATTCAAAGAGATTTTGGATGAGTTCTTGGGGTACAGCAGACCAAGGAGCTTCCACACGTTGCCAAAGTTGATCTGCTATGGCAGCTGGGGATGAAATCTGGGTCAATCGTATAGCAACCATGGACCACGTGTTTTCTGTCGGCGAAAGATCCGGAGAGCGAGGCGGCCAGGGAAGCAATTCAATCTGGCGATTGACGAAGAACCGTTGGACAATGCGTGCCACGTGTGGTCGCGCATTATCCTGTTGAAATATGGCTGTGGGCAAGCCCTGAAGGTAAGGAAGGACAACTGGCTCCAACACCTCGGAGATGTAGCGCTGGCTGTTTAAAGTACCGGCAATGCGTACTAGAGGTGTGCGAGAGTGATATCCAATACCGCCCCATACCATAATACCCGGTGCAGGACCAGTTTGGCGGTGCATAACGCAGCTGTTCAGCATCCTCTCTTCACGGTGTCTCCAGACTCGAATGCGACCATCGTGGTGTTGCAGACAGAAGCGTGACTCGTCAGTAAAGACAAGTTCATTCCATTCTGCCGTCCACATCCTTCTGTTATCGCACCATTGGCGGCGGAGACGTCTGTGGTTCTGCGTCAAGGGTAGACAAAGCAATGGACGTCTTGCGGACAGACCACTCTGCTGTAAACGGCGTCGAATGGTACGCGCAGACACTGGATGATGCGTGACAGACTGCATGTGCTGTGCTATGGTTCGTGATGTGACTGAGCGATCCGTCACTGCCATTTGCCTGTCATCACGTGATTCATCACGTCACAATTTAACTGTCATCACGTGAAGTGGTGCGCTAAGGTGGATGCGACCGAACACGCCGGTCCGTCGTACCCTCCTGCATCCAACGATCACATATCCGCATTACAGTTGTTTGGTTTCGTCCAACACGACTACCGATTTCCCTGAAAGATAATCCACAATCTCGGTAGGCCACTATCCTTCCTCTGTCGAACTCGGATACTTGATCAAAAGATGATCGCTGTTTTCGACGAGGCATAATTGATCGTTTTTTGAAAAAACCACAAGAAAAACACAATTTCCGAACTTGAAATCGTCGAAATCTCCAAGCCTTAAATAGCTCTTTGCAGTGGCGCCACAGGCGCGCGTGATGTGCGTCTGCGCTGAAATTCTAATCATTTGCATATCTCATCTCCGCTAATGTATGTTGTAAATTTCATGTTATTTGCATGTTTCCTTCTGGGTGTTGCATTTACAGTGGTCAGCAGTGTATATATATATATATATATATATATATATATATATATATATATATATATATATATATATATATATATACTAGCATTATTGCCCGGCGATGCCCGGGTAGATATATAGATATAAAAATTTTGATGCATTCCATCAAAAAAATACTGGGCTGCAACCCCCGCTGTTCATGTTCATCTGGCCAGACAGAATGCGCTTAGCGCGTTTCTACTGAAATGATATACAAACAATAATAAAGAAAGAAACTTTGATCCTGCGGACCTTCATCTGATTATACGTCTGATTTTATTGAGAAATTATAACACAGTGTTGCGTGATTCTCATGTTTGGATTGAATAAGTTTACTGTTTAATTAGATTTAATTAGATTTGCTTGATCCACTGTTTAATTAGAAATAAGTTTTATAATTTACATTTGCCTTTATTATTTATTTTTCCCTTAAAAGTTCAGTTTGTTCCACATCACCCAAGAGACGCACTTTTTTCCACATCACCCAAGAAGTAAAGTGAAAGATAGATGACCCTTTTATTTATTCAAAGTAAGGCGCGATTTCACAGGAAGCCTATTTTCCTTACTTTGGTGATTCGGTTTTTTATTGTCGACAGGCCAAAAACCGTATCTGTTTTAAATTTTCCTAAGGCCAAAAACCGTAGAAAAAGCAAATTGTAAATCGGTTCAAGCGATGAGAAAAACTGCAAATAACAAAGGACAAAAAGCAGAGCCGGGAAAGTTGTGTTAAAACATACTAATTTGAACTGCATTCTCAAAAAACTCCCATCTCAGTTAGTCTAGTGGTTAAATTTTATCTTTTACCGTATTTTAATATTTCTTTTGTCAATTTATTTCGTTGTTATGCACGTAACGCAAAATTAATTTAAAGTATCACAAAAAGAAAAGAAACCACGTGATCAGCATTTCATAAATTAAATTCTAAAAATTAATATTTAAAAATTCACCGAAAATCAGAAAAGGGAGGTAACGATTCGAAAAAGATTTCGTTTTAAAGGAAATTTTATGATCTTTCTCGTGATATAAATTTTATAACCCTTGGATTATCATTTTAAATGCAAACTTAAAAAAATTAGAAAAAAAAGCTTAAAAATTTAATTTTAAAAAATCGAAGAAGAATTTTTCAAAAATCTTTCTCAGTTCACCCCTCCAGTATAAACACCACTATAGAAGAATCACCATGCAAAATTTCAGCTCTTTATGTCCAACGGTTTGGATTGTGCGTTATCAGTCAGTTAGGAAAGTTTATTACCATGAAGCTCTCACCCCCCCGCGCACCCCTCTTCTCCCGCGCGGGGTAAGAGGGATAGGTTCTGATTTCACGGAACGTCTGTATCCACAGGGGGTCTCGCACCTGTTACGGGCACAAAAAATCGTTAAAAAATTAATTTTAAAAAACTAATTGAGCCCCAAACTTCGTTTTTGCTGATTTAAGTTTCTCGGGTCCTAAACATTAACAGTGCCGAATTTTGTCCCGGTGGGTGAAACAGTCATATGATTCTATAGCGGACAAACAAACAGACAAGCTCTTTTATATGTATAGATATATATATTTATATATACACATACATATATATATATATGCCGATTCTCTTTTAACACGGTGTTGAAATATGACGGTCCAAGAAAAACCACCGATTATTTTTTTGCACGAATTTTCTTTTTACTTTTCCAAGGTTAAAAATTATATTGCTTTGCACTGTAGCTTATTTTGCGCACAATGTTATTGCAGAGTATTTTAGAGAATGCAGATGATTCCACGTTAGTTTTTAGTAGCGAGGATGAAGGAATTGTTCCTCTCCTTGCAAGTACAATTCTAGGCATCCAACCTGTCATTGAACTTGGAAATCATTTTCTTACAAATGATGAGAATGTAGAACGAGCTGTGCCATTCGAACATGATTCCAACGTGATTATGACACGTTATGAAGAATCCTATAAAGGGCTTACAAAAGAAAAATCACAACAACTCATAACCAATTTTGCAATCTAAACTAATGAAAAAAAAGAAAAGAAGACGTCAGTTTTATTCAAAATACACTTTCAGATATATCACCATTAAATATTTCATTGACGAGAGTGATTTTTCTCCACAGAAAAACTACAGAAAAAAGGGCACGTTTATTGTCTAGTAGTGATACTGAATGCCTGAATGATTATGTTATAAATATATATGTATAAATAAAATATAAAATCAATCGATTTTTAACCAATTGCGACTCCCAAACTTTTTCAGTTTAAAAATCAACCCGTATAAACAATATTAAAATAAGATTTGTGGATTTGCTCTTACATATTTATTTAAATTCAGTCGATCTAATCCGAAATTCATATGAAAATAAAAATCTTTTCTTTTTTGTTAAGTGTATTTGGATGGCATTTATCACTGTGTTTTCTTTGTTAATTGTATCGCATTTTACACGGTTTTTATTTTGTCCGTTAGTCTCTGGAACGTATCCCTCGTACAAAAATAGAATCGGAAATATATTATATACATATATATATATATATATATATATATATATATATACAGTGGACGCTCGTTAATTCGAACTCGGTTAATTCGAACTTTCGGTTAATTCGAACTAATCCAAAGGCCCCAAAAAACTTGTATTGGACTTAATGTTAAAAATATCTTATTAATTCGAACTAATTTTTTTTCACTTCGGTAAATTCGAACTAAAAATTTGACAAAAAAAATTTTTTTTCCTCGTTTAATGGAGAAAATGCACACTGTATTTATTATTTTGTGTCTCAAAATTTCTTTTCTGTGTAAAGAGGCACATGCCTGAATTTCTAGACTATTGTATGTCCGCTAAACGTTAGTAGCTATTGTCCTTCTTATTAGTGCTAAACGGAAAAAGCAATTTTCCTTTATTTGGATCGATTTTCTTAGAATTTCAGAGAAACTAGTATTTACTACAGATTCTAGGGAGCTGCGTCAGTTATAACTGCAGTGCAGACAAGTTAATGTAGTCTAGTTTTACTTCCTCATTGTGTGGTGTGAACGTGTAAAAATTCAGGATGTCTACACGTGGAAAGTACAAAATCCTAACTTTGGAGACAAAGGTAGAAATTTTAAAGAAAGTAGAGATTGGCGAATGTAAAACAAAGTTAGCAGCTGACTATAGAATTAAAAAAAATGCCTTGTCAACTAATTTGAAAAACAATGAATTTGAAAATGCGTCCCAAGAAGTTCTAGAAAAATCTCTACTGCTATGGTTCCAGGATGTTAGATCTCGAAATTTTCCGATAAATGGACCCCTAGTGCTGACGAAGGCTGATGAATTAGCAATTCGAATGGGTATTGAAGATTTTAAATGCAGTGATGGATGGCTTTCTTGATTTAAGTCAAGGCACAATATTTCTTATTAAACTGTATGTGGCCAAAGCTCTGATGTAATCGAAGACGTATGCACTAATTTCGGTAGAAAACTGCCAGGGGTTTTCTCTACTTACCTGCCGAAAGATATTTTTAATGCGGCCATAATGGACAAAGCCATAATGGACTCTATTAAAACTCTGAAAGCATTTATTCAGATAGAACCTTCCTCTGAAAATGAATTGAAATGTTTACTTCAAATCGAGAAGCTGGCTGAACAATGTAGGCATCATAAACAGAACCAAACATCCATTTTACAGTTTTTCCCCAAAGTGTAATTCATATTTTTAATAAAATTTTATCTTTATACTGCATATCTTCTGCTTCATTTTACGATTAAGGTAAGTCTGTATTGCTTTTTAATATGTTTAACTTTAGATAACATAGTATAATATATTTTCTGGGGTTATACATACTAGGAGAGTATCTTCTTCAGTGATACACATTTAAAGTTATATATTTTCTCTTAACATCGGATAATTCGAACTTTTTTCTGAGAACCTTTGAGTTTGAATTAACGAGCGTCCACTGTATATATATATATATATATATATATATATATATATATATATATATATATATATATATATATATATATATATATATATATATATACATATACATATATATATACATATATATATACATATACATATATATATATATACATATATATATACATATACATATATATATATATACATATATATATACATATACATATATATATACATATATATATACATATACATATATATATATACATATATATACATATACATATATATATATATATATACATATATATATACATATATATATATACATATATATATATATACATATATATATACATATACATATATATATATATATACATATATATATACATATACATATACATATACATATATATATATATATATACACATATACATATACATATATATATATATATATATATACACATATACATATACATATATATATATATATATATATACACATATACATATACATATATATATATATATATATATATATATATATATATATATATATATATATATATATATATATATATATATATATATATATATATATATATATATAGGGTGGGGGAAGTGTTCATACATTCCAAGTTACGTTTCTCCATTTCGCAAAATTTCTTAAAGGTTATAGAACGAAGCGGGAAATATACATACTGTGAACAAAATCATGCTCTTTTTAAGACTAGGCACTGCAACAACGAGGATCTTCAGACAACTGAGTAAAATGCATTTATATCGAAGAGATTCTGACAAAAACCACTTTTACGTCTTTAAATATTTGAGGAGAAAACAGCTTAGCTAAGGACTTCTTAGTCTCGTACGGCGTAGAAGGCAAGTGGTATCATTAGTGGTAGTCATTACACGAACAGTTAGCAGAAAATGTCATTATTACGAAATTGTTAACCCCGCAGTTCCATATGCACATTAGGGTTCACAATTCTAAATATATTTAAGATAGTTTAAATAGTAATCATACTATTCCTTTACATATATCACGTATATGTGTGTATGTGTTCTCGCACACACTAGTACACAGTACATGTTTATGTCTGAATAGTAATTTAAAAATTAAATGATAGTAAGACAGTTTTAAAAATCCTCACTTTTTCAGGAAGTTAAGATACAATTGTTTTATTCAATCAATATCAAGCTTTGAATCATGTATGTTTTCCCCAATAATCCGAAGGGATTTTCTGTGGTGCTCCTAAATTCCAATTGTAGAAGGGTAATTTCTGATTTATAAGGATCTTGGGGAAAATTAAAGGATTCTTAATATATTTACCTATGCTTTAAAATGTATTACCATAAAAGTAACACCTTCACTCCAACAATAACTGAAATAGGAAGCACATATGTTCATATTGAGCAGGGGTGGGCATGAAGTTGATCGCTATCGACAGGTGGACCACCAAGACATTTTGCGGTGACCGCCTTTACTAAGACCTAAGATGCGCATACTAAAAGAAACACATTTACGGAACACCGACGCGATTTGCTTTAAACGCGTTTTTAAAAGAGTTAGTTTTTTTTTCTTACAGTTTTGTAGGTAAGTACATATTCCGTATTTATTATTAAGTTATAATAAATATTGTAGATCTTTTTTTTAGCTCACCACACACCTATATCACTGGGTGGACCGCAACACCTTGAAAAAATTAGAAGTAGCCCGTACCGTGTAAAAGTCTGCCTACCCCTAATATTGAGCATAAAAACGGGAACAAGCATAAAATCATATTTCAACATATGCAGCTGTTTATTTTAGAGAAAAACCAGTGTATTCATTTGAAAATGTTCTTGCTAGTAATAATTGATTTCCATTCTTTTAACCCATAATCTATAATCCCTCAAACCTAAAACCTATAATCCATAACCTGTAACCTATAATTACGAGTTAAAAAAGTATGGGTTTACATATCAGCTATATGCATTCCCATTTTGATCCAAAAACTTGAAGTGTTGGCGTCTTTCGAAACACCCAACGTATGTACTAAATAATGAGATATTTTAGATGAGTAAAAGAGACTCATCAAATGATTTAAAATATCCTACTTTCCAAATCCAACGTCAAAGTTTTAGATAGAAATGCTGCTAATATTCATTTCACACTAAACAGATTTCCCGTATTAGATTTTTTAAAAAATCATAAACTGTTAGCGTCCCTTAATCCACATGGGATTTCCAAGCACAAATACTTGTTTTTTTCTGGGAAAATAATTTAAACCCATACTTAACTGCGATGCAAGGTACAGCTATCAAGGGTCTTATTTAACTTCAGCTGCTACGCAATGATATAATATCCTGTCAAAAGAAAGTCAGAAATTTGTGTTTGTATAAAATGAAATCATAATAGACAATATTTGCAGCATGTGTTTTTTGGAAGCAGAAGTCTTTTATTTAAATATACCGTACAAATTATTCTTTTGGGTGTGATTTTTGACAGTGTCGGAGATACACAAATGCCATCATCGCCCGAGTCCCCAAACACTAGTTTTGCATAAGAGAGCTCTTACGAAACATATGGATTTGCAGCATTTTGTAAATTATACAATAATATGTATAAGTCGAAAAAGGAGAGCTGCACGTTTCTATGTTTTATTTCCAGTTAAAATATTTAATCAGGTCAAGAGGCGTAAATGAATTTCTAAGCTTTTTATGCATTTCTTACAATTTAAACAGTACATATGGTATATAGTAAAATAAATATTTTTAATGTAAGCATTAGTATTATAAACTACATGCTGTGCCAAGCGAAAAAATTGTATTATTAAATGAAACTAGTTAAATCAAAACTGCATTTTATATAAAGGTTTAGTTCTAAAAGAATATGGCAATGTTTTTGCATGATATATTTTTACAGTGCTTTGCTTGATTTATGTATTTAAAAATAATGAAATTGTATAGTCAATTAAGCAAAGAAACAATAGAAAAAATATAACCTTAATAATATTTGCAAAGGAATTGCATAATAGCATTTAAGTCCAAGAATGATTAAAAATTCTTCTGAGGAATTTGCAAAACCCTAAAATGACAATGTTTGGAAAAAATGTATTCCTATAACGATTTTAGGAAAAAATATTAAACACAATAATTTTATTAAACTTAATAATTTTAAGGAAATTGTTCGAGATAATTTGTTTTCCAGGAGAAAAATTCATTTCGAGCAGTAAAAGGACATTAAAAATGTTTAAACATGTTAATAGAAAATTTATGGCGAAATACTTTTAAAGCAAGAAAATTAGTGAGAAATCATTTTTGAATTTCGTGTGCAAAGATTAAAAATTTAGAAATACGATTGGAAAGCATTTTCCAAGAAATATAAATCTACTATTGATTACCAAATACGTATGACTCAGAAAATTGTTATGGCTTTTTTAATTTATAAATAAAACTATTTCTTGTATGATGTTTCATGCAATAGCACATAATGCTTGAGTACATTAATAATAAAATGCTATACAATTTTAAAGTAGAGAAAAAAAAGAATAGTATTATATAAAGAACATTAAAAATATATAGGATTTGTTTTACCACTAAATAAATGTGTAAAAATCCTCATATAAAGTAATAAACATTTAAATGCAGAAATTAGTGAGCGTTATAAATTGTACGTCATGTAAGCTTTTCGCAATAAAAGATAAATTATTGCTGAATATAAATATTTCTTGTCCATTTAAAAATTATATATTTAGTCTTTACACTTTAAATGTACATATCTATTTATAATATCATGAAGCACTAATAAATCTTACAATCATAAATCTATATTTATAATTATCTATAAAATATATATATTAAAATTGAAACTTTTCATAACGTTTTAGAACTTAGGTGAACCCTACAATGGTTCTTTGACTATAAGAATGATCATGTAGTATATTATATGCGTGCCCTATTTTTATTCTATTTTTTTTTACCTACAATCATTTTAATCATTCAAGATATGGATTAGATTTGTATTCACTTGCTAATTTTTAAACAATGAACACATAAGTTAATATTTTTATGAAGGTAATTTATCAACATGTTAGTTTCAAGGAAATTTGGTTGTATTCTCTCTACTAAGTAAAGATTTAAAATTTTGAGACATAATTAATGTGTTCCTTTCCTGATTTTTATTTGATTTAAACATTGAAATTACTTAGAAGCTTAATAAATACAACACCGTACCTCATATATAAGATGCATGAAACATAAAGGAATAATTAATTAAATACTTTCAAACCACGTTATTGATATGTAATTCTGTAAAAAGTTTTCTTTCATTTTGTTCATTGAAAACCCAATTTTAGTATATATAATCGAGCATTTCAGGAAAAGTGCAAAACTTTTGTGTTCAATCAGACAAAAGATTTTCACATTATCTAATAATTAAATGTAAAAGTCTGTCACATTGGATTTCAATTTTCTAGAATACCTTTCACAATTGTAGCTACATGTTACACTTTATCTTTACCTTGCTCTTTCCAAACACTTTTATTCCATAATATTCTCCTACGTATAAAAGAAATTTTTTTCCACTACGTAACGGAAAACATTTTCAATCGATAATCGATTCACGATTTTCTTTTTATTCCTTATTTATGCATATATATTTTCAAACAAACTCAAAACTTTGTCGACAGTGCAACAAAGCATGGTTTTTATTTTTCAGCCATAATTTTTGCAATACGTGGATAAATGGAACATTTTTTGATTAGAAACGTTTAGAAAAATGTGAAATTATGGTTGGGAAATTTTAAGTTTATCTACTGTCAAAAATAATGGAAACTTGTGTATTAAAATTAGTCTAGATACATGTTTTCGAATCTCTAGAATCTTACATTAGAAGAATTTTAGGGTGAGTTAAACTTGAACTCTAGATATATTCCGACGTGTTAAACCCTCAGAAATTTGCGATACAGAAAGGAAAAGTTATATATATATATATATATATATATATATATATATATATATATATATATATATATATATATATATATATATATATATATATATATATATATATATATATATATATATTTATATATATATATATATATATGTAATGGCACGGGCGCGGGCCGACGAAGGAAGGCCCGAGTGGTATTTCTTTTTGAGGTAAAGATGGATGACTTGTCGCCCGGCCGTGCATCACATGTTTAATTTCCTTTCCCGCTTTTCATCTCACCCTCGGACACATAAAACACCACAACGTTAATTTAATCACATCTTTATTAGACGGAGAATACGTCTTTCCAAGACCGTTACAAAATCAAAAAAGCCTTACATGTACCATTCATGTGGTTTATATAAACATTGTCATGTGATCATCATCGCGATTAGGGATTTGCTGTTGTCGATAAGTCACATGTGGTTTTATATAATCTGCGCAGAGCTTATCTAATATATGGGGGACGCCACGCATTTTTGAAAAAGGAAGCCATTTAATATTTTCTCTCGAGGTTATTTTAGGACTTAGATTTGTAAACGAAAGTTAGCTCGTACGCCCAAGGGAATTTAGAATAATGTTAGATTTTAAAATGGTATGGGGTTTTTAATGTTATAGAATATCCCCCCCGTCCGAGAAGAGGCTGACCAACAATGCCTGCATTGGAGGACAGACTCACCCGACCATGTGAGGAAAATGGGCGTCGACCACAAATTTGGAAAAGTTTGAAAAGGAACATATGTTTTAAGTTAATTTAGTATGATGATCACATGGCAAGACATGGCACATTTCAAATTTGAATACATAAAAATACACTAATGATTTACTAATTTATGAACACAATAAAAACAAAAAAAAATTATAGTAACTAATGATCAATTATAGAAAATTGTAAATTATGTAAATTTCTTCCTGTATTGTTGCTTTGAAAAAAAATTAAACTTAAAAATAAATTTATCATCAACTGAAAATTGCTGTGCAGGGCGGGCCCTCCCCACACAACAGAATCTCAGCAGAAAAAAAAAATTCAATTAAATTTAACCAAAAAAAACTAAGTTATCAAATTTTCATTTTACATCAATTTTAATTTTGAGTCGACTCACACAATAATAGTATATAACAATGAAAATATCAAAATCAACAAACAAACATGTTAAGTAAATGGAATAGAACATGACAATAATAATTTGAAGTTATTGTACGTTCCTCCTCAGCGTTCACTACTATGGAGTGAGTCCAAAAAAAAATCTTTATTTACTTATCTTGTAATGATTTATCTGTGCAACATTTTTAGTCCTTTCACAGTCATTGGTATGTTGAGGAAAAAACATCAATTAAAAAAAATCACAGTCTTTTTAGTGCTGTGTCATTTCTGCTTCACAAACGTAGAATGCATAAATATCACATTATCTCGACTTGTTTACATATAAAGAAAATTAGTCCTTTAGTTACATAACAAAAATCACAGTTTATAATAAAAATCACATTTTCAATAAAAATCACAAGTTTTAATAAAATCACACTTCAAATATATCAATTGTATATAAAAATTACAAAACATATCACTCATTATCTAGTTTTCGTATCTTTATATCATTATTTTTTTTCTTAATATCTCTTATCTCCTTTATTTCAATATTACTTATTATCAAAAAAAAAATTCTCTTTTCAATATCTTTTATATTTCTTATTATTCTCATTTCATCATTTCTTATATTCATTTTATTTCGACAATATTTATTCATTCCAAAATTCTATTCAATATTCTTTAATTATACTTATTCATATTTATTCTAACTTTATTTATTCTCAATACTTTTCACTTTATTTTCAAATTATTTATCTACTATTCATTTGTGTACATTTATTATAAGTTTATGTGGATCCATTTCCTTGCTTTGAAGGTACCTTGTTGTATGTGTGTTACCCAAACTCTTAGTTTCAAATTTTTTAATTCTACCTCTAAGCAGTGAGGGTTGTGTTTATGTTTGTGTAACAAGTGGGTTTTCTTTCTCCATATTGTTCTCTGACTAATAAGGAGGAAGAGTCTTTTAGCCGTACAGTGGACTAACCGTTAATCTCCGACAGAATACGACTGCGTTGAAAAACAGCATCTTGTATAGTACAAAGATGGAGAAAAAGGAAAAGGTGCAGTTGTCATACCTGTGGGAGTATAATATATAGAAATGGGAGGACAAAAGGAGTGGCCATCCCAGCCCTGTTTTAGTCATTACTCAAGCATATAATCTTCAGCACTTTAAGTGACTGAGTTGTTGAATTAAAAACAAATAGTAAAAAAAAATTAAAAAAGATCTTAAACAGTTGGGACGGCATCCAACGCGCTTGTAGAGTTGGGTGATAGGAAAGTGTATTCAAGAAATAGGAAATTTACTGAAAGGTTAAAGAAGTAGAGTTGTCATAGTCGGTGTTTAAATTGAGATCCAAAAAAAATTCACATATAATAGTATTCTTAAGAAGAAAGTTTAAGTTAGACAGTTTTTTTTTTTGTTTTTTTTTTATATATCTTTAGTAGGACAACACATAATTAATTATATCAATTTTAAAAAAATATAATGATGTTAAGCATCACATAGAAAAGAAAGAAAAATGGATCTAATGTTTGTCATTATTCGTGGTGTAGTTTTAAGTTCTCTGGTGCATTATAATATCTCAATCTGCAAGCATGGACAATTTCAGAATCTCGTTTAGTGTGAAAGTTTGGTCTATCAATTTTATATTCAATAGAATTCAAAATACACAACATACGAAAGTATTAAACACACACTAATAAAATACTCCTAATACCAATAATAATAATAACAATAATAATACCTTAATATTCTCTATCAATTGCCATAATTTAATGTTAATGTTCAAATTTCAAACTATTATTCTATTAATTGACACAAATAATCAAAATTCTTTTACCAATACCCATCTCAGTTTTATTAAGTTAATCATGAAATCGATAAACCAAAATTAATTTTTCTTTTCTTATATCACATTTTGGTATGAATCCTCGCTGTAAAGTTCCCAAATATTCATCGTTCGTATTTAATATCTTAAAACATATTTCTCATTATAATATTCTCTCTTCTATTTATTTATTTTTCTTCATTATTTCTATTTCGAGAATTTTCTGGGGCGGATGAACCAAATATAACATACAATGGTTTTTCAATTCTCCAATTGTGGTTTTTTGCCACCCTAAGTCATGTTATAAAGACGTTCCGTTTATGAAATTCGTGAAACGAATTTTAACTGTCGAACTGAACCTCCAGAAATCTCCTTTACTTAAATTCGTAGAACAATTTACGAGGTTTCAACATCAAATGTAATATGTCAAAGTACTTAAATTATAAAATTTTCTTGATGTCTGAAAATTACTATGTTATCCCTACAGATATTTTCCAAAACCAAAACCACAGGCATCATATGTCTAAATTTAAAAAGTCGCAAAAATTCTAGGTCAAATGAATCAAAACAAGTTTGGGTCTTTTCGTGATCGTGTTTACAAAACTAATGCTGAGCATTCAAATTTATTGCGGAGGCGACCTTCGAAATGTAATACAACGGCGCTCGAAAACGGAAATGATTTACGTTATTTTTTTTTTCTTTTTCTCCGCGACGATTCAGAACTGCGTGCAAAATTAGATACTCATAACATTACTTTACTCATTTAATATTTCAGTTTAACGTAACCAAGGATCATTAATTATCTTAAAACACTAAAATATTCATTATCAGAAAAAGAACATAGAAATATTATAAAATTACACTAAAAACACACACTTATAATAAATTTATCACATATAAGTCTCAAAATTTTCTTTAAATTCAAATATCTTATAATATGAAAAAATATACTCTTAAAATTCCATCAAAATGCAAATCAAAATGAAACATTTTAAAATCAAAAACAAAATACACGTTTTAAACCAATGATTTTTACTTTCGTTTTACTCTTTATCGATTTATTTTTTATCATAGGTACTTAATTAAATCAACAATTTGAAAATACTTTAACCGAAACACATTTATAATAAATTTTTATCAGTATCTATTAATATTAAAATTTTTCACCCTTAACAATAATTCGTAAATTTTAGCTTACCAATTGAAGTGGTTATTCACACCCTTACCATTATCCGTATTAATTTTCACCATTACATATCTTCATAATTTTAACATTTGCAGCTCGGTTCTGAATTTATCTTGGTGAAGTTCTTAGCTTAGCTAGTCCCAAGGTGACAGTTTTTATTTCGAAATAGTCCTAGATCTCAGTATCCCAATAGGAGATGACACTAGATGACAGTCTCTCATAAAAGTGAATTTTCAGTCAATTAAATTCAAAACTTCGCACGTTGTATCCAACAGACTATTCCACTGCACACAGCATATGTTTTCGCAGAATTTCTCGGGATATTTTTATCCCCAGGTCAACGATTAGTGAAAATCGACGTTTCACATAATCTGAAAATATTTTTTCACGAAATCTCTGCCACGAAACTTCGGAAGTTCACATGATTCGACGACTGAAAAATATTCATATTGCAGTACACAAAACTAACACTGGTGGTCGACAACTCGTCGTTGAAAATCATTAATAGTAGGTAATCCACACTCCGAAGTCAGCGACATCATCTTGGCTTAATTTAATCCGGAAATGAAACTCCTTTTTGACACAAAAATTTAAATTTCAGATTCAATCAAAGTTCACTTCGTGGGAATCCACGGGATTTGTACGCGACACACTCAGCCCAATATTGTATTCCAGTAAAGTTATCAATGTCACATGGTAAGATAGGGGAGTTTTTTCTCCGTTGAAAAGGATTGATGGCGGCTCAACTCACTGTCTGTATCCGAGGGGAGGTATTCCAGCCGACTTTTGTAATGGCACGGGCGCGGGCCGACGAAGGAAGGCCCGAGTGGTATTTCTTTTTGAGGTAAAGATGGATGACTTGTCGCCCGGCCGTGCATCACATGTTTAATTTCCTTTCCCGCTTTTCATCTCACCCTCGGACACATAAAACACCACAACGTTAATTTAATCACATCTTTATTAGACGGAGAATACGTCTTTCCAAGACCGTTACAAAATCAAAAAAGCCTTACATGTACCATTCATGTGGTTTATATAAACATTGTCATGTGATCATCATCGCGATTAGGGATTTGCTGTTGTCGATAAGTCACATGTGGTTTTATATAATCTGCGCAGAGCTTATCTAATATATGGGGGACGCCACGCATTTTTGAAAAAGGAAGCCATTTAATATTTTCTCTCGAGGTTATTTTAGGACTTAGATTTGAAAACGAAAGTTAGCTCGTACGCCCAAGGGAATTTAGAATAATGTTAGATTTTAAAATGGTATGGGGTTTTTAATGTTATATATATATATATATATATATATATATATATATATATATATATATATATATATATATATATATATATATATATATATATAGTTAGTTATTTAGTTTAAAAGGTTCGATCTTTTAAGAAAAAAAGAAAGAATTATGTATTTAAATTAGAGTGGTATCAACGAAATATTTTTTTCGTTTTTTATTTGTACAAAATTTTATGCCTTGGTTTTTAAGGCAACTGAACTAAACCTACTGTGTAAAAATAAGCGACAAAACGTATCTGACACTTTTTTTAAAGACCGTTTGACTCAAATGTACTTGGAACTCCCTTACTTGTTAGTTTTCGATCGTAAAGGAAATCTAATATGCAATATTTATTTATAGTTCAAATAAGCGACAAAACGTATCTGACGCTTTTTTTAAAGACCGTTTGACTGAAGTGTACTTGGAACTCCCTTACTTGTTAGTTTTCGATCGTAAAGGAAATTTAATATGCAATATTTATTTATAGTTCATGCGCCCTTTCAGGTATTTTTATATTATGGGGCAGGACTGTTACCTCAACAGCATTTAGCGCATTGCATTATGGTGGAAAAAAATATTCAAAATTTCACTGAGATTTTAAGTGACTTCTGAAAGATATGCTCTTGTTAAAAGTCTCTTTTCTATAACGCTAGGAAATCTTGATATACCTCCTATATATTTTGTCAGATATATGTTGAAATGCTTTCTGTGACTCATTTAAATCTATTGCAATAGTGTCTCACTGTCCGATCAGGTGATTATCGCAGGAAACGAGAGACAAATGGCTAGAGCTTTGGCACCAGAGTTGGTACTGGAGTCTCTGGGTTCAAGTTCCACTATTCGCATTGATGTTTCGGAATCAGCTTTAAGCATTCAGCCCCGGTCGAATTAGCTCTCGCGTAGCAATAAATAAATAAAAATAAAAATTGGCTGTAGCGCACTGCAGGAAACGAATTACCAACAGTGGAATGAGAATCAATGAAATACAGGCACACAGCTTTCAAATAGGTGTCTTCTTCTCTTCCCTTTCACATCTGATCGCAAACTTTACGAAAGTGTAACCAATAGTTCTTATTTTATCACCTGGGGCAATATCATGAGCTTGTTATGTCTATATCACTAAAACTTTTTTGTATAATTGCGTATGCTGTCAGAGAAAACAGATATTTAACAAGGGAATCAAAATCAACGAAGAACATGAGTGGAAGGACCATTATGTCTACGGATTCAGAGTAGCCGGGAAATTTAATTAATTTCCTATTTCATTTAACTATCACCTATAGCTAACAAGGTTTAGGAATATGTGTATCATCAATCACAGGTTTTCAACCCAAATCCTCATATGTTAGATAATCTGGATTGATAAAGAACCCAAGCGAATCGATAAAGTTTTTAATAGTAACGCAAGAATTTGCACTGAATTTAAAATTATTGCCTAAAAATAAAGTCATTTTGCACAGAAGCAAATTTTGCCATTAAGGTATTGGAAGTGTATGTTTTTATTTGAATATACATAAGTAACAAGACTTTCGTGATTGGAAGGAGACTTTAAATGCTGTTTTTAAATTTTAGTTTCTCCCAGATCTCTGTCTGAAGGATTTAATATACTGTGTCATACAATAATTTTCCCTTTTCTCCTAACTTTTGAAATTTTTTATCACGCTTTTCATAAATCTACTCGATAATAGAAATTTTAAGCCTGTGAGTTTTCTTTCTATCTTTAAAAAATTGTATCCAATGGATCATTTATTCAAGAGCATAAGATCATATTTTCAAGTCATACATTCGGAATATAAAGGTTTTTGTGCCCCCTGATGACTCATAGCTATTCATAATAATATCGATCTTTTCAAACGGATGGATGTATGAATGACGTAGGATATGACTGCCGGTGAAGATTAGGCAGTGTTATATAGACCTCGGGTGCCCGGAATGTCATTTAACTAGAATCATTATTACCCACAGATTTACCACCGCAAAGACAGATTAGCAGACTTTATGGTCTATATATATAAAACAGTTCCGTAACTGACTGACTCACTGACTGATAACGCGCAGACCAAACCGCTGGACCTGAAAGGCTGAAATTTTGCATGGCAATTCTTCTTATAGTGTAGGGATGCATTAAGAAAGATTTTTGAAAAATTCTTCGTGTTTTTAAATTAAATTTTTAAGTTGTTTTTGTAACATTCTTTAAAGTTTGCATTCAAAATAATAATCAGAGGATTATAAAATTTATATCACGAGAGCGATCATAAAAATTTCTTTATAATGAAATCTTTTTCGAATCTTCGCCTCCATTTTCTGATTTTTGGTGTATTTTTAAAATTAATTTTTAAAATTTAATTTATTAAATTCAAATCACGGGGTTTCTTTTCTTTTTGTGATACTTCAAATTAATTTTGCATTACGTGCATAGCAACGAAATAAATTGACAAAATAAGATATTAAAATACGGTAAAAGATAAAATTTAACCACTAGATTAATTCAGATGGAAGTTTTTTAAGAATTTATTTCAAATTAGTATATATTATGGATATTAAACATACAATTCAATTTCATACACTGACCGTTGTATTTAAATCGAATATTTTCTTATACATAAGAATAATAACGAATAATAAGAATAATATATATTTCTCGCTATTATAAAAATTAACGTATATGCATTTCTAAACGAAAGCTTTTATAACGACATCTGTTAATGATTTGATACTTTTAAAATTCTGGAATATACGTTATGCAGATACGTTAATTTTTATAATAGCGAGAAATAGATATTGTTTAATTCGAGCAATTCTATACCGAATACAGAATATATTGTATACAGAAAATTCATTTTTCAGCCGGCTATCGCAGTAATGAAATATGAAATGACAACGTCCCCATTTTATGTCTCACAAAAATAGAATCTTGTATTACATTCATCATTAAAATTTCGATCATTTGGGAGAAACGGTAACTAATAAAAAAAATTAAATAACTTGATCTAACTGTTTTCTAGTCACATCATGAGTTTTGTATTTCTTATAAATAACAACACTATTCTTAGCTTTTGCTGTAAACTTCAACAATAAACCAACTCACGGGTTGGATTGATGTACATAGACGTCTTTACTTAACCTTAAAGAGATGAAACAATCAAGAATGCAGAATTTTGGACAAATAATTCGCTTCGATTTATCTGATTTAATCGTAGCATCGACCGGTAAAGATTTGGCCATTCTTGCATTACCCTCGTCTGACGGCCATAACAGTACACTATTGAACTACCGTCGTATGAAAGTCAGTGCCCCAGATATTAAGTTGTTATTCATAAAGTTTAAAGATAATTAATTAATTACAGTTTGTGAATTTAATTACAAAACTAGTTGAAAAAAAACAATAAAATTTTAGCAAAATATTGAGCAATTCCTTTCCTAATTAGCAGTTTGAATTATGTTCTAATTCTGGAAAGAAAAGAAGTGTTCCGCAAATAATGTGAAACGGGCAAACTTTTTATTATTTCAACTAACCCCCTGGCGAGAATTTATTCCAGACGAAGCCCATATAAACTAGAGGGCAAAACCGGTTTTAAAATGGCACTACAAGGGTAGGAGTCCGATTTAGGTTGGGGCCATCCCAATTTTGACCGAGCAACCCCAGGGGCGGTATCTGGGGAGATCGTAACCTCTCAACCCCTCTGACCTCATAGAGGGACTTTCCGGTCTATGAAATTAACGTGCCTATATCACTGGTCTGCAAACTTAAAAACAAAAAAAAATTGAGCCCTGTCACCATTTTTTCTGATTCTTATGTAAAATGACTTCCTGAATCCGAACACAACCCCCGTTTCCGCCCATCACCCGCCGTTTTCGGGGAAGGCCCACCAACCTATTTTTACCATGTCTTTATTGCTTTCTTGTTTGAGTGTTTGTTTGAGTGTGTGTTTGTCAAGTACAAATCTTTCAATCGATTTTTAACTCAACAGGCTAGACATTTGAAACTTTCAGAATAGCTCAGAACACGATGAAAATGCATTTTTAAAATACTTTAAGCCATCTTTAAGCAGATTTTTACCATGTTTTTATTATTTTCAGTTAATTTTGTTTTGTAGACTGGTGCAGCCATCTGTCGGCCGGGACGGGAACGAAAAGTTAAACGCAAGTTAACTTCATTTTCTTTCAAGTTGATGGGATAATTCATCAAAAAATTTTAAAAAAGTATTTATTATTACATAGAATTGTCAAGTTTATATGATTCAACAGAAAACTTAAAACATGGTATATTAAAAGGTCTTTTTATCTTGCAATTGTTATCAGTTTTCGATAATTTGAAGGGATTAAAAGGATTATTTTAGCCTTTACATTTCTTCTGAGGGGCTATAAAGGTGAAAAGTTCTAAAACATGAACATTTGTAGCAAGGGATTATATTTGGGTGGGAGGGATTTGTCCCCTTAAATTGTAAAAAGAATCCTTAAAAAGATTCACAATTTTTTAAACTATTTTCTACATATTCCAGCTTCTAGCCCCCTCATCCTCCCCCAAACACTCCCAAATAATAAAAATATATATCAATAATATATAACAACAATAATCTCTCTATACATAAAATAGTTCCGTAACTGACTAACTCACTGAGTGACTGACTGACATACAACGCACAGACCCAAGCACTGGACATAAATGGCTGAAATTTTGCATGGCGATTCTTCTTATAGTGTAGGGGTGCACGAAGAAAGATTTTTGAAAAATGCTTCTTAGATTTTTTTAAATTAAATTTTTAAGCTGTTTTAGTAACTTATTTTAAGTTTGCATTTAAAATAATAATTTGAGGGTTATAAAATTTATATCCCGAGAAAGATCATAAAAATTCCTTTAAAATGATATATTTTTCGAATCTTTACCTCCATTTTCTGATTTTTGGTGAATTTTTAAATATTAATTTTTACAATTTAATTTATTAAATGCTGATCACGTTATGGTGTAGGGGAAGCTAGGCCGGTGAATAAAAAGGGAAATAAAAGTGGTAGTACAGAATTAACGCGTGAAAGATATAAACCCAGATACCATCAATAACCAAGGCAGACCACCATCTGGCTGAAAGGATAGAAAATGAGAAAAACCTGGTACTTCATTCCCAAAAGAACTAACACCACAAGTTAATGAGATAACGAAATAGGACTTTATTGTAAATCGGTTAGGGCTAGGGACATGACACGTGGTCAATCCAAAGACTAAAATTTTCAGAATAAACTAAGCCGAAAATGGGGGAATTAAATAAATAATTTACCAAATTAAATCAAAAGAGAGAGAAGGATAAGCTGATGAACAACCATGTAAAAACTTGCAGCGTCCGTACCATTTCTCCACATGGAACTATGACGGTCTCGAGCGAAAACTCCGAAGAGCTGGGCTGGTCACGTTCTCGGACGTCAGGCTTACATTAGAAGTCCAGTTTTTCGACTCTGACCTCGACGGGTCAAAGTGCGCTGCGCAGAGCCTCGCATTTGTAAGGTATACACAAGATTCGATTCACAAGAATCGAACTTTTGAGTGAATTAAAGAAGCTGCTTTAGATATGCTAATATCGGCATACGCGCTTAGTATACATACCACGCAGCGTCATTAATGAAAAAAAAAGGGGAGGTTGTTAAGGTTGAAAAGGTGTTATCCTGCGCTAGTGCTTAGCGGGCCAGAAGTTTACGTGGCAGTACTGCTGGTTTGACTTGCTGTTCGTGAGTATAGAAAATATATTGTTCTTGAAAGCTGTATTTATATTCCGTACAAGTGTACGTATGCTTATTGCTGTAAAACCCAATTATATGTGCAATGAATTCAATAAACATTCTTTCATGTATAAACTGTATTTGCATCAAATTAAAAAAAAATGCCACTTTAAATTATATACACCCAAAAGAGGGGAAGAAGTGAGCAAAGAAACTCTATACATTCACGTCCGCCGCGCAGGCTCTCCTAATCGCTCGCCTTTCACCCATTGGTCAGAGTGACAACGATAGCACAGCCGTTGCCAAATCACCTGTGACCAGGGCGCCTTGAGAGCTGAACAGTGATTACTGTGTTTTTTGAATTCATGCAGATCTCCAACGGGCTTGCGAACAACTCATATCACACTCCATATCACACACGTGATTTCTTTTTCTGGTACTTTAAAAAAATTATCGTCACGTGCATAACAACTAAATAGAAAAAAAACTTTTTTTTCTTCTTTCTAATGCGGCAGACGATTGGACATTATCCAAAAACATATTAAAATTCAATAGAAGATATTATGTTCCTTTTGAATATTTTTTTCTATATTATTTTGTCTATAAAAATACCATTTACAATTTTTTTAAAATATATATTTTTTTTGTTTTTTTACATCAATTGTATACATTGATCTCGTATTCATTATAAATATATTTATATATATATTTATTTTTTTTGGCATTAATTGCATACATTGACCGTTGTATTTATTTTGAATGTACTCCGTAGAGAAGTGCGAGTTTTCAGCTAGTAAAAATGTATAACAACTTTTCTCCTCTCTAGCCCCTCAGAGGCCCTTAAAGGGTAAATTTACCCTCTTCATCCCTCCAAATTATCGAAAAGTGATAAAAATAGGAGGGGGAGTGGTCCTTCCCCGAAACGGTGGGTGATGGGAGAAAATTGGGGTTATATTCGGATTCAGGAGGTCCTTTTACATAAGAATCAGCAGGAATGGTGTCAGGGCCGATTTTCATGCAGACCAGTGTATTCGGCCTAGAAATGGAGATATCAATGGTGGTTGTCGTGATTTGATCCGAGCATCCTCAGCACCGATAGCCGATTCGCTATCACTAGGCTATCTCGAACCTGGGCAAGCTATAAGCAGTAATATAGATAAAAGGAATGAAGAAAAAATTTGTATTGTTTACAACAGTACTGCCGATAAAGGGTTTCATGTTTGTAGAGATAAAAGCAAAGTTTCCTTAAAAACTCTCGCCTATTTTAACGAAATTTTCCGATAATTATACTGAATCGATATAATGCCAATACAATATATTAGAAATAATATTCCCATAAATAGAAAAGATAAGAATAAATAACACATCCTGAATTCAATAAGATGTCAATATACTCCCTCAGAAATTAAATAAAGTACGAACTTAAACAATAAAGAATCCTTGAATTCTATGGCCCCTTTATCGACATTCCCCCAGAAATTTATGAGCAACAATATATATCAATGCTCTTCATATAAAACATTGGTTGTCAATAATTATTGACAGTTAAATTACATTCTTTCTTCTATACTGATTTTGATTTTCTTTCTTTTATGTTCTTTCAAATCATTCTTCAATTTTTCTCGAAAGATCGAATAAGTGTTCAAGAACCACGTTTTTGCCATACTGCAATCATTATTTTCTTTGTTGTTTTCTCTTTTTTTACAGGAGGATTTTATAGTTTATTGAATGAGTGGGTGATGTTGCATTTTCCTATACAGACAGAATATATCTTTCAAATTCACGAATTGAAAGATCCTAAAGCAAGTAATATTCGTGCCATTATGTAGATGAAGCTTGTTTTATTTTTATTGCATAATTTTGAACTTTTTATTTAGTTATTGTTTCTTTTCTTTCCGAAAGGATTTTTATAGTTTATTAAATGAGTGGCTGGTGTTGCCTTTTCCTGCCCTGATGGAGATGATATTTCAAATTCAGGAATTGGGAGATTTTAAGGCAAGTTATATTCGTGACATTATGTACATGATAGTTGTTTTACTTTTATTAAATAATTTTGAATTTCTTATTTAGTTATTCTCTTATTTTCAACAAGGATTTTATACTAGTTTATTGAATGAGTGGGTGGTGTTGCATTTTCCCTTCGCAGATGTAATATATCTTTCTAATTCACTAATTTGGGAGATCTTCAGGTAAGTAATATTCGTGTCATTATGTACATAATACACTGCTGGCCACTGTAAATGCAACACCCTGAAGGAAACATGCAAATAACATGAAATTTACAACATGCATTAGCGGAGGTGAGATATGCAAATGATTAGAATTTCAGCGCAGACGCACATCACGTGCGCCTGTGGCGCCACTTCAAAGCGTTATTTAAGGCTTGGAGATTTCAACTATTTCAAGTTCGGTAATTGTGTTTTTCTTGTGGTGTTTTAAAAAAAAAACGATCAATTATGCCTCGTCGAAAACAGCGATCATCTTTTGATCAAGTATCCGAGTTCGACAGAGGAAGGATAGTGGCCTACCGAGATTGTGGATTATCTTTCAGGGAAATCGGTAGTCGTGTTAGACGAAACCAAACAACTGTAATGCGGATATGTGATCGTTGGATGCAGGAGGGTACAACGGACCGGCGTGTTCGATCGCATCCACCTCAGAGCACCACTTTCACGTGATGACAGGCAAATTGTGCGCATGGCAGTGACGGATCGCTCAGTCACAACACGAACCATAGCACAGCACATGCAGTCTGTAACGCATCATCCAGTGTCTGCGCGTACCACTCGACGCCGTTTACAGCAGAGTGGTCTGTCCGCAAGACGTCCATTGCTTTGTCTACCCTTGACGCAGAACCACAGACGTCTCCGCCGCCAATGGGACGATGACAAAAGGATGTGGACGGCAGAATGGAATGAAATTGTCTTTACTGACGAGTCACGCGTCTGTCTGCAACACCACTATGGTCGCATTCGAGTCTGGAGACACCGTGAAGAGAGGATGCTGAACAGCTGCGTTATGCACCGCCACACTGGTCCTGCACCGGGTTTTATGGTATGGGGCGGTATTGGATATCACTCTCGCACACCTCTAGTACGCATTGCCGGTACTTTAAACAGCCAGCGCTACATCTCCGAGGTGTTGGAGCCAGTTGTACTTCCTTACCTTCAGGGCTTATCCACAGCAATATTTCAACAGGATAATGCGCGACCACACGTGGCACGCATTGTCCAACGGTTCTTCGTCAATCACCAGATTGAATTGCTTCCCTGGCCGCCTCGCTCTCCGGATCTTTCGCCGATAGAAAACATGTGGTCCATGGTTGCTCTACGATTGACCCAGATTCTATCCCCAGCTGCCACAGCAGATCAACTTTGGCAACATGTGGAAGCTGCTTGGTCTGCTGTACCCCAAGAACTCATCCAAAGTCTCTTTGAATCAATGCCGAGGCGTGTGGCAGCGGTGATCTCCAACAATAGGGGCTACTCTGGCTACTGATTTTGGCAGGAACCACACTTCACATAAGTCTATAAATTTAATCATTTGATACTTGGTCAACATGTTATCTACAAAATAAATTTTGTTGTGATATCTCTTGTCTTTCTTGGTGTTGCAATTTGGGTGGCCGGCAGTGTAGTTTCTTTATTTTTATTAAACAATTTTGAATTTATTATTCAGTTACTCTCTTTTTTTCACAAGGATTTTATAGTTAATTTACTTTTATTAAATAATTTTTAGTTTCATGTTCTGAGTTTCATGATGAGTTTCAGTAACTCAGTTTTGTTCCAGGAGATTTTATAGTTTATTCAATGGGTAGGTGGTGTTGCATTTTCCTTCACAGATGTAATATATCTTTCTAATTCACTAATTTAGGATATCTTAAGGCAAGTAATATTCGTGTCATTATGTACATGATAATTGCTTCATTTTTATTAAATAATTTTGAATTTCTTATTCAGTTATTATCTGTTTTTGGAAGGATTTTATAATTTATTGAATGAGTAGGCGTTGTTGTATTTTCTTTTACAGATATTATATACCTTTCTAATTCACTTATTTGGGAGATTCTAAGGCAAGAAATATTGTCACGTGAAAACTGACGAGGCGGTTAAATACACAGGCGTGGAGTAAAATTAATTTATTGGAAGCAATGAAGAACTATCGGAGTGATAGTACAGAGCAGGACTGCCTCTCAACTGGAGTGCAGCAACTTATATATCCTAACAGAACATTCAAATTAATTCAATTTACATATACTGGAATATTCTGGAAATTTCCAGAAAGGAGATTTAAATTAAATAAATAAAACGTAGCCTGGACCGGCGGGATTCAAAGTAAGGACCGGGCGCTCCGAAGTCAACTCGCTACTTCATAGCCACCGGTTCACTCGCAAAAAATGGAAAATGCGGCATTACCCTTCCTTTAAAAAAGAAACCTCGTATCAACGTCAAGCTAAAGTTTCAACATCCCGTCCTGGATCTCGTCATGGGGCCTTTGTAGGAAGTGTTCTCTCCAGAAGCTTCAGGAGTAGTATCTTCATCGTGCCTTTTAGACTCATAGGCAATGTCTGGAGTGGCTTTATCTTGTCGTGTCAGGGAGTCGTCAGTTAGGACTTGTTCTTGTTCCGACGGGTCATAATACTTTTTCATACGGAGGACATGGACAACCTGTCTCGTTTTCCGTCTTCGTGGTCATTATGTACATGGAAATTATTTTATTTTTATTATAAAATGTTTAGTTACTTATTTAGTCGGTTTCTGTTAGATGCAGGGTTTACATTTTCGCAGAATGAAGAAAAAATTCCTGAATTTTGTTCTTATTAGTTAGGGTTTAGAATTCTTTTTTAATTTTAGAAAACCCTCATTGCCAATTTATGAATTTTTATACATACTAAAATACTTTAATTGTTTGTTTAAAATCTAAAGAATTTGTGTGAAAATAAATAAAGCGTTCAGACCAACGTTTCACATGCTAGAAGTCGCAGTGATATGTAAGGGTGGTTGTAAAAAGTTGCTATGAAAGCACCTTAATAGTTGGAACTAGTCCATCGTATGTCGGAGCCACGAAGTGTTCTTATTTTTCTTCTTTTATATTTTTGGGGGGAAAGGGGGGCATGGGGCTAAAAATGTTGAAAACCGCTGATTGAGACAATTACACTAGTCAACAAAATTTAACTTTTTTTCTGTAACATTGATGAAAACAGTTCATCTTTATGTTTTCAAGGGTGCTGAACACGGAAATGATAATTAAAATGCAAGTTTAACTCTCGTTTTTTAGTTATTGAAGCTCTTCAGAATTGCCCTTAAAAGCCTATGCATGTATTTACCTTGTAATTTCTCCTCGGAGGAAGGTCACTGATGGTGCATTCGCTTTGCCAGCTTTTTGTATTCTGTTGCTGGTGATTCCCTGATGAGCATCCAGCTGTAATCTGCTAACATTGATTGACTCCACTTTCCCTGGTACCTTTCTTCTATGCCCGAAATTTCTTGGTGGAAGCGTTCGCCATGTTCGTTCCTAACAGCACCACAGTTTTCGGGGAAGAAGTCCAAGTGTGAATGTAAGAAGCGTAACTTTAACGACATGTTACACCCTAGTCTATGGTAGCACTGCAGAAGATTTTCTACATTATCCTTATAGTTTTCTGCCTTATGCTCTCCAAGGAAGTTTTTTGCACACTTGAACAAAGGAATCCCAGGCAAACTTCCGATCACCTTTGAGAATATTATTGAAATGTCCATCCTTAAACATTTTTCGGACCAACGAAAACCCCCTCTTTAATTTTGGCTTCACTGAGAATTGGCTTCACTGGAAATTTTGTAGACAAATACAAATATGCTTCCCCAGCCTTATCCATCGCTTTTACGAAGTTTTTCATAATTCCCAGTTTTACATGAAGAGCAGGGAGCATAATTTTGCTTGATTCGACGAGTGGTTCATATAAAACATCGTGTGTTCCAGGTTTAACTGTTGACGCACAGGCCAATCCTTCTGTCTGTAGTGATGTGCCCTTGCACGGCTGTCCCATAAACACAAAAAGCAACAGAATTTGGTAGAACCTTGTTGCAGACCAAGTAATATGGCAATGACTTTCAGATCACCGGAAATTTGCCACTTATACTTGTCATAGTTTACTGTGCATAACAGTTGCTGCATGTTCCCATACGTTTCTTTCATGTAAGCTGCGTAACCAATCGGAACAGATGGAAACAAATTTGCATTATGCAGATGGATAGCTTTTAGACTTAACTTTGATGAATCGATAAAAAGTCTCCATTCATCAATTTTGTAGTCAATTTTCATAGCTGCCATGAGACCGTCTATGTTACTACAAAATACCAAATTGTTTTCACTATTGAAAAACTGAAGTAAGAGAGTATGACGGTCACGGAACGCAGCCACATTTACCGTCTGCTCAAGACAATTCCACTGCTGCAGTCTAGACGCCAACAGTTCGGCTTTTACTTTAGGTAATTGTAGATCTCTTACCAGATCATTCAACTCACATTGTGTGATTTTATGTTCCTGTGTTGACTCCTCGTTGCTCCAGAAATCAGGATCTTTCGGTGTAGTCTGTTTTGAAGGTGTGGAAATAGCACCAGAATCACTGCCGCTGTCATCACTTACTGTATAAGACTCAGGTGGAATTGGAACCGGCAGTCCGACTCCATGAAGCACTGATCGCATAGCCGACGGTATGTAAGGATATGTCAAGGCTAACCTTTTCTTCTTTGAAATACCATGTGTGACTGGAGTTGTCATACAAAAATAACAGTCATTTACGTGGTTTGATGGCTCTCTCCAGATCATGGGGATAGCAAAGCCCATTGATGATCTTTTATGCTTCAACCAGGAACTAAGACTAGCGACACAAGAAATGGAACATATATGCGGTGCCCATTGCTTGTCCTGGTCTCCGATTCCACAACCAAAGTACAGGCTGTGAGCCTTCTTAATCATTGGCCTTATTGTTCGCTTTTGTGATTTTAACGTCACCTTTCCGCAAATATAGCAAAAATTATCAGCAGAGTTTACACATTTGCGAGACATTTTGAATCACACACACGAATTTAAACTGAAATGAATCACTATTATGGTAGTGTTGTATCATGTCTTTACATGCAAAGAACGCAACCGGTACGAACGGAAACTGGACTGAAACTGCGCCTCAACGCATGAAGGTCATCTGCCACCACACGCTTCGCCCCTCCATTCCCCTCCCCACTTAGGCTGTAAATAGACTACACTCAACAATACACCCAGCATGTTTTTGAAAGTTGATAACGTTTTTTTTTTTTACAAATCGCGGAATTTCTAAGGCAATATTGGGAAGGCACAAAGGAAATGCTTATCATTAACTGATATGCCCCCCCCCCTTCATATATCGAAAACTAGAGCTAATCGAGGATTTTCATGATCGTTTTCATGATCAGCGTGATCGATTTAGTACAGAACAACTCACCTTGTTCTTGTTACATTTTCACTGTTGACTAGTGTTATTTCTTGACAATATGTTTAAGTGATCATAATAATTTTAATAGCTGAATAGTTAAAATTAACAGGTACGGTAATTTAAAACAGCAGGTACCAAATTGAGGTGGTACCTGGCCAAGGCGTACTCAGAACCGTGTGCTGACACTGCAAACGGGAGCAGCATTCCTCTGTCTGTAGTCATCTATGGACCTGCTACAGCATTTTTTGGCCAGGTAGGAATAAGTTACATCAACAGAAACGAAATTATTAAGTAAATAAATAAGTTTAAATAATAAATAAGGCCATTACCTCACCAATCCTGTTTTGTAATTTAAAGAGTTAACAGAATATAAAACACCACCAAATTCAAACCTCACCATTTAATGTCCGTACTAATATAAACAGTCATATCGGGTTCAACAAAAATGCCACGAAAATCAGACGAGCATGTTCATCAAATTGTAAATTTATAGGATAATGATACTGATAAGCAAGATGATAGAATATTTCGTTTTTAGACGACACAGTTATGCAGTAAAATTTACCAAATTTCTCGACTGTTATCTCTTTCAAATTGTTATAGAATAATATTCATATCTTCAACCCCGTATTTCTACTCAACGTTAATATTCAACCGTCAACATTATTTGATATCTTTATCGGATGATTATGAAGAGGAACGGAAACAGCATGAGTCCAAATTAACTGCACACAAGTAGTAAAATGATGGATATCTAGACTCTTCTACAGTCCGGAACTGTAAGGATATGAAATTTGGAGAAACTGTTATCTGAGGTTTCAAAACACCTGCTATTAACTTGTTTGGATAAATTATTACATATTCTTGAGACGGTTAAAACGAATCTTCTCCAATACTCTTCTTCAGTTACTGAAAACTTTATTGCACACATTTCTAATCACAAAAGCAGTACTTGAATACATTTGGATGTCATTGTTTTTAGACAGTAAAGTAGAAATTTATATATGTAGTGCAGCTTTTAAAATTTTTATATTTCCGATAAATGTTTTTAACGTGTACATCGACACGTTAAGTATTTTTGGAATTAAATTTATTTTCTCTAAAAGAATTTAATAACTTCTGTAAAACCATTCGTTACAGAATATATTAAAAATCTTGTTTTATGGCCCTTTTGATTATATTTTATTATGTTTAACATTTAGTGAAATGAAACTTTACATTTCAAAAGTTATAATATCCAGGGTAACAATATCATTCATTTTCAAATTTCATAAACAAAATGCCAAGCGTTTATTCATTGTTTATTATTGTGTTAAATTAAAAATGAGTTTCTTCTACTAATTCTATTTTACAAGAATTTAACAAACTTATTGATGTATACATGATGTGTTTCAACTGATTCTCAATATTTTCTTGAATTTCTCTCTATATGAAATAACTGAAGAACAAAAGAAACGGGCATTTTTCCCCTCACCTTAAAAAACCGTCCTCGAAGAGGTTAAACTACCAATTTACTAATAAAAAGTTAAAAACATATTTTTTAAATAAAGTTAAATTAAAAACAATACATTTAAAAAAACACGTGTGCTGCAGTTAAAAATCGACTTCCGTATACAAATAAGTACAATTAAAAAATTGCAATTGTTCATATGTAATTAGAATAATTACAAGATAAAAAGAATTTTTTATATACCATGTTTTTAAATTTTCTGTTGAATCATATCAACTTGACAATGCTATGTATTAATAAAAACTTTTTAAAAAAAATTGATGAATTATCCCATCAACTTGAAAGAAAATGAAGATAATTGGAAGTTAACTTGCGTTTAACTTTTCGTTCCCGCTCCGGCCGGTAGATGGCTGCACCAGTCTACCGGCAAAACAAAATTAACTGAAAATTTGTACAAAACAAAATTAACTGAAAATAACTGAAAGTAAATTCAATTCTGCTTAAAGATGGCTTAAAGTATAAAAACAATTCATTGTTATCGTGTTCTGAGCTATTCTAAAAGTCTCAAATGTCTAGCTAGTCGGGAAGTTATTAAAAAATCAATTGCAAGATTTGAAACAAAAAAACCAAGAAAGTGAGTTAATAAAAACATGGAAAAAATTTCTGCAAGAAACTTCTCTGTATTCGGGAGGACATATGATGATCCACCTTAAAATGAAATAAAACGATGGATATTTAACTTTACTGTAACCTTTTAGCAAAAAGCGTACAAAAATATAAGTCAATATTTTATACAAATATTTTCATTTTAATTAGAAAAATCAAAATGCAATTATATACCCTAATTAGAAAAATTCCTATAAGAAATTCCCTTGTATTCTGCGGGGCAAACTGATGATCCTTCAAAATTAATTAAAACGATAAATAAGATAATTTTCTTTGTACCTTTTAGCTACAAGCGTACAAAAACAGAGGTCAATATATTATACAAATGTTTAAATTTTAATTAGAAAAAATAAAATGCGAATATTTACATTAATTAGAAAAATTTCAATAAGAAACTCCCTTGTATTCTGAGACGTAAGCTGATGATCAGCCTTAAAATGAATTAAAAAGATGGAAGTGAATTTGATTTAAACCTTTTAGCAATAAGCGAACAAAAACAGTAGTCAATATTTTATATAAATATTTACATTTTATACATATATCCCCCGACAAAAAAAAGGTCCTAGCTTTTTTTTTTTTTTTTTTTTTTTTTTTTTTTTTTTTTTACAAATCAAAGAGTAAAATCTATTAAATACCACCAGTAACAGATTACCCATTTCACTTTTTAGTACGTTAAGAAAATACATTTCAATACACTTCATTAAATTACGAAACGAGTCACTTTAACTGGATCTCTTTCCAAACATGAAACGTTAAAAATCCTATTAAAATAAAAATTCATAGACGAAATGCGTCTGTTAGGGATCATTTCATGAAATACAATTAAACACAATTTCTAATTTCAACGCCATTACTACGTTCAGCACATCAACACAATGATTATTACTTTTTTCCTAAAACAGAAGTAATTAGTTGTATTTCGTGATTGGATACATGAAATAAAGAAAAGCTTGTGGGAAAAAAAGGTTTAAATTTTTCTGATGGTATTGCGTTCCACAATTAAAAAAAATAACTATTTCTATAGAGGCAATCTTATAAAGAAAGTTAATTAGTTCACCGTTAAATTAAAACTGAGCACAAATATCAGCTGAACACCCCAATGTTAGTTCACATTGTTAATTAAAAATCTTTGACGATAAGCTATAAACAAAGGAGTTTTTATTCTAAAAGATTTTACTATTACATTACGTAATGATTTTTTAGCTTATATCGTACACATAAAATATTAAGATAGAATTAAATTATAAAATATGTCATGCTGTCTGATCTCATATTTAAAACTCTATATAACAAGCATTTTCTATTTTAAATGATTAGTATTGAATGTGTTGTCTATAAGAACACTGTCTCTCTCTCTCTCTCTCTCTCTCTCTCTCTCTCTATATATATATATATATATATATATATATATATATATATATATATATACAGTCAAACCTCAAGATCTCGAACTTGAAGGGAGAGACAAAAAAATTCGAAATATCAAAAATTCGAATTATTGAAAATCGTATGTTATCAATAGTAGAATAGAGGAATAAAGATTTTTTACATACCTTTTAATAAAGTAATCCATTTTTTTATTTTAATAAACACTATTTACAAAATAATTTGAAAAAATGCAATTGGCTTTAAATGTGACAATGGCTTTAAATGTGTCCTGTGACATATTTGGCTGACTTCCAACATATCTCCTCAAAGTGTCCACCGCAGATAGTGCTTCTTTGTTTGTCACATTTGGTGGCAAATGGCGGATTTCTTCCTCCTCTCCTTCTGATAACATACAAGAAGCTTTCGTCTGACCGATGATTACATTGTCCTCCCACTGACCACACACTATTACTGCATCGTCTACGACAACAAAATCATTGAATTCCATGTTATCGAGGTGCATGAGTCTGCTTAATCGGTTCCAATCATTTTCTGCGCAGTTGTCAGCAGGGTGGTCGATGTTGATTATATAGGGTGTCCCAAAACGACCGCATAAACTCTGCACAGCTAGATTCCTCGTTAGGAGTACATAAAAACTGCCCAAAGAAGCGTTCCTGTACGATCCATAGTTTACGAGAAAAATACGAAAAACAAAGTATGACGTCACTGCCAGTGCAAGAAAAACACTTTATTGAACATATCAACAGCATGCACAATTTAAAGCAGATGTTCAAAGTGTCCGCCGTGCATGTCGAGGCAAACTTGAGCACGCCGTGGAATGGCTGTCATCACACGTTGTAGCAACGCGTGATCCACCGAAGTACAAACATCATGCAGACGAGCAACTAAGTCCATTTGTGTTGTCACTACGTCTCGATACACCAGTTCCTTGAGATGGCCCCATAGGAAAATATCCAACGGTGTAAGATCTGGCGAACGTGGAGGCCATAGAACCGGACCCCCACTTCCGATCCAGCGGCCGGGGTATTCCATATCCAGCCAACCACGTACAGAAATGCGCCGGAGCCCCGTCATGCTGGAACCAAAGTCCCTGTATTGCCGCTAATGGTATGTCACCGAGGAACTCGGTTAAGACGTCATTGAGAAACACCAAGTACGACTGTCCCGAGAGCCGTTCAGGCAACAGATATGGTCCAAGCAGGCGATCCCCGAGTATGCCGGCCCACACGTTAAGAGACCAACGTCCCTGATGTTTCTGCGGCCGGATTGCATGCGGATTGACCTGGGACCACATATGGCTGTTGTGATGGTTGAATACCCCATCACGAGTGAAACATGATTCATCAGTCCACAGGATATGTGCAATGAAACCATTATCTGTGTTATGTTGCTGCAACAGCCATTCACAGAAGGCCTCGCGTTTCTGAAAGTCATCTGGTTTCAGACCTTGCACGGTTGTGTACCGAAATGAGTGTAGCCTCTCAGACCGTAAAAGCCTGTGCACAGTACTTTTACTCGAAGTCATCCCACGGGCTAATGCACGTGTGCTTACCTCGGGCGTCTGTTCTACCCGCTGCAGTATTCCTTTCGCCTGTGCTACCGCCAGGTCGCTCCGCGGTCTTCCAGTATCGTGAAGATTGGCTGTTGGCAAGTCGCTTCCCGTATTTCGCAGTCTGTCGTCCAGCCTACGGATGACGTTGACATCGGGAGGACGGCGGGGCGGATATCGACGGGCATACTCCCTAGCAGTTCGTAAGGCATTTCCATTACATCGGCCGTACATCAAGTACATGTCGCAGTAGTCACGAACGGCTTACATGGCCACCATACAAAGACTACCGATAGCTGCAAGATGCAGCCTTTTAAATACCAGTTCAACGGCGGCTTAACGTCATTCCATGGCGCGCGCGTATGCATGACGCGATATGCGCGGCGAACGTTTTAAACATTATCGTCTGGAAAGATATGCAAATATTGTTGTTGATATGTCCAATAAAGTGTTTTTTTCTTGCACCGGCAGTGACGTCATACTTTGTTTTTCATATTTTTCTCGTAAACTATGGATCGTACAGGAAAGCTTCTTTGGGCAGTTTTTATGTACTCCCAACGAGGAATCTAGCTGTGCAGATTTTATGCGGTCGTTTTGGGACCTGTATAAGCCCTGTATTAAAACTTTCTTGGTCTTTTATGAATCCAGCCTTTATAAAGCTATTCATTATCGTAGAGGAAGACACAATGTTCTATGCTTCCTCTTCCATTCGCATAGCTTGTAGAATATTTACACCAGATGGTGAAACACCTTCTTCCATTTCGGACAGCATTTTATTAACCACTTGATGATGATACTTTACTTTGAAACTTTGGATGATGCCCTGGTCAAGTGGCTGAAGTTTTGATGTAGTATTCGGGGGGGGGGGGAGGAATTTAATTCTTACGTTTTCCATATTAGGTATGGTAGTGTGCCCCGTACAATTAGCAATGAGAAGCATGATTTTTCACTTTTCTGTTTTCATTTTTTAATTTAAATTGCGTCAGTTTTCAAAAAGGTTAGATGTCATCCAAGCTTTATGGTTAGCTTCGTAATCCAAAGCAAAAGATTTTATCCCGCTGAAACACCTTGGTTTTTCTCAATTTCCCTATCATTAACGGTTTTAACTTCTCTGTTTCATTCATATTCACGCAAAACTATAAAGTTAAACGGTCTTTACTGCTCTTCTCTCCGTGACATGCTTCACCCTTTACATGCATGGTTTTGTCTGGAGTGCATTTAAAAAAAGTTCAGTCTCATCCGCATTGAACGCATCTTTTTCGTCGTAATCTTTCAATATCAAGATTACTTTCTTTCTAAATTCTACACAAACATCTTCATCTACGTTAGCACTTTCAATACACATTTTCAAAAATGTAATATTGTTTCGTTTTTTAAAATTTTCGAACCACATATTACTGCCTTTGAAATTTAAAAAACCCAATTCTTTTAAAAAAGATTCAGCTTTATCTTTGATTAAAAGTCCATCTAGGGGGATGTTTTGAGTTCTACATTGCGTAATCCACATCATTAGGCACTTCTCCATATCGGGAAATTCACTAGTTTTGAGCTTCTTTCGCTTGCCTCAGCCGTCATCGAATTTTTCTAGGATAATTTCTTTATTCTTTAAAATTGTTGACAATATGATGCCTGGAATCCCAAACTCCTTAGCAATTTCCTTTTCTCTTTCGAACTTTTTTCAACTTCTTCGATAATTTGCTTCTTCACTTCAATAGTAAGCGAATTCAATTTTCATTTGTTAGCCATTTTGAACAGAAGACTCGCAGAAGATCTCAACTTCTCCATATGTTGTTTTGGAACGATTTCTAATTTTTTTTTGCAATAACCAAGATAAACAGAAAGGAAGCTTTTCAGTTTTTTCAGGAGCGGCACTAGCCTGAATGCGAGACAGCACAGGCATGCATTCACACGTGTAGTTTTTTCTTTCACTCCTTGTTGAAATGAAAAGAAATTCTACATTTTTCTTGGAAACCACCCACCTCTTGATTTTTCATGCTTTCATTTCCTGCTTTGTTAAAACCAAAGGATGGATGGTCACTGCATATGCATGGCAACTGACTGAAAAGAGATAAGAAAACAAAAAATAGGAATTTCGACTCCCAACTTGGGGGGGGGGGGGGTCAAGAGAAGTTGTGATTTCATTCTGTCATCTTCCGTCCTTATATCCCTTCATTTTAAAGTTTATGTAGGGTTTTACAATTGTAGTTTTTCAATAGCTTTACTATTTTTTAGAAATTTCTATCTTTTCGATATTATTTTTTTGATTTTAGAAAATATTTTCTTCTCCATTTATGGAAAAAAAATTCAAGTTATCGAGGGATGAGACAAAAAAATTCGTCAAATCAAGGTTTCTTTAACATTGAGTGCATAGGGAATTTGAAGGGAATATTTTCTTCTTCGAAATATAGAAAAATTCGCGAAATCGAGGTTTGACTGTCTGTATATATTTATATATATATATATACTGTATATAACATTAAAAACCCCATACCATTTTAAATTAAATAATTATTCTAAATTCCCTTGGGCGTAAGAACTAATTTTCGCTTTCAATTCCTAAATTCATGTCCTAAAAAGCCCTCGGGTGAAAAATTAAATGGCTCCCTTTTTCAAACCTGAGCAGCGTCATTCGAGATTTCATATAGGCGTTGCGCAGATTACATAAAACCCCAAGTGACTTGTCGACAACAGCAAATCCCTAATCGCTATCATGATCACATGACAAAGTTTATATAAGCCGTCTGATCAATATACCTGTACGCTTTTCGGATTTTGTAACTGTCTTGGGAAGACGTATTCTCCGTCTAATAAAATGTAATGCCGTAACTTGCCACGTCGTTTATTCGAGCCACGACTACACTCGTCATTCCTTGTGATGTGCTGGACACCAGTCTTCTCCTTGGCTGGGCCAGTATATTACAACTAGGCGGCAGTGATTAAGGAACCAGCATGCGAGACCAGAAGTATTGATGGATTTCCAGCGTATATTTTTTGCCGATGCTGTTTACGGTCAACGGAGAAAAGTTCAACTTACGCTGTGGGCTTTATGTGTCAAGGTCGATGTCTCCTTTCCCCCCCGTTATTTCGTCGTGGTACGTGTGTGCCGCCTAAATAACGGTAGCACAAACCGCCTGGAAAGGAGAATATTGGTTTTGACTTTGCGGATACTGATAATTAGAAGATCGCTGGCTTCATTCCGTGTTACCTCGAAAGATGCTAACTACTGTGATGATTTGCGCCGAGATAAATTTCTGTGTTGATTGCTCCTTCGTATCTTCAGTTTTCTTGGACGTGTCATCGAAGATTGTACGTGTCTACAAAAGTTGTGTTCTGCCTTCTTCATTCGTGTTTTCTCAAAATTTGTAAAGCCGCTTTTTGTTTCCGGTTTCAACTTCAGTGAATCTTCTTAGTAATTGTGTTCTCCATTGCTCCGTGTGACATCATCCTTTTTCCAATTCAGCGAGTTTCCAAGATCAACGCTTTCCATGAGTCTTCAGTAGAAAAATTGTGACTAATTCCGTGCGACATCTGTTATTCGTTCAAGTGTTTGTGATCTTTAGTGAAAGTGCTGTGTCATCGATATAGAAAACTGTGGTCAAGGTGCAAGGTTGTTCCAGCAATTCAACGCAATATGTCATTCCTAAGATGTTACCAAAAGACAAAATTCTACAGATTCCGAAGAAGAAAAAAAAAGGGTGTGTCAAGAAATTTCTTTAAAGTGCTCGTTCATAATGTTCCAATTCGGATACTGTGTTCTGGGACTAACTAAGCCAAGAACTTCACCAAGATAAATTCAGAACAGAGCTGCAAATGTTAAAATTATGAAGATAGGTAATAGTGAAAATTAGTAAGGACAATGGTAAAGAGTGTGAATAACTTCTTCAATTGGTAAACTAAAATTTACGAATTAGTGTTGAGGGTGAAAAATATTAATATTAATAGATACTGATAAATATTTATTATAAATGTGTTTCAGTGAAAGTATTTTCAAATTATTCATTTAGCTAAGTAAAAATGATAAAACTAAAAACGAAAGATATCAATGGCTTATAATGTATATTGTGGGTTTTCATTTTATAAAATGAATGTTTTGTTTTTATTTTGGATTGCACTAAAGAAATTGTTGATACTCAAATTTGATAAATTGAATATAAATGTGTAATATCTGTCTTCTTTTTCTAGTAATGAATATTTTAGTGTTTAAAGAACAGTAATAATCTGTGGTTAAGTTAAATTGAAATGTTAAATGAGTGTGGTAACTCTATAAATACTTGTTTTTCGCACCCAGTTTAAAATCGTCGCGGAGAAAAAGAAAAAAAAAATGACGCAAATCATTTCCGCTTTCGAGCGTCGTTGTATTAGATTTCGAAGGTCCCCTCCGCAATAAATTTGAATGCTCAGCATTAGTTTTTTAAACACGATCACGAAAAGAGCCAAACATGTTTTGATTCATTTAACCTAGAATTTTTGTGGTTTTCATATTAAGCTTTATAAATCTAAACAGCTAATGCGAATCTTGTGGTTTTTGATTTTGAATTTATCAGTAGGAAAAATTTTGTAATTGTTTAGGACATCAAGAAAATTTTAGAATTTAGATATTTTGATTATTATTGCCATATTACATTTGTTGTTGGACCTCGTGAGTATTTTTACGAATTTAAGTAAAGGAGATTTCCGGGGGTTAAATTTGGAATTAAGAGGCGTAATTACGGTTTTCATATAAAGGGAATGTCCTTATGATATGACTTAGGGTACCAAGAAACTTTTGAGGATCTTTAGAATTTATTGATTTGTAAACCAATATTGCATTTATATGATGTAACAAAAGATTGCCACTTATTTGTGGACGCGAGTAAACACCAAATTGGAGCTGTTCTAAAGCAGCCAGGTGAAGATGGGGTGTTACATCCCATAGCATATCATTCACGTGTTTTGAAACCTTATGAAGTAAAATACTCAATCACAGAACTTGAGTGCCTCGCCATAGTTGACAGTATTGATCGGTTTTACAATTACCTCCATGGTAAGAAATTTACGATTCACACTGACCATGCAGCCTTGGTCTGGTTGAGGAACATTAAAAATCTTAGTGGAAGACTTTTTCGTTGGTCACTAAAATTAAGTGTGTTTGACTATGAAATAAAATACCAGAGAGGAACTGCGAACATTGAGGCCGACATGCTTTCCAGAAATCCTATTTCAGAACCTAATCAACAAATAAACCATTTAATCGAGTTACAAAAGATTGTGGATTTTCAAAATAAAGACAATGTGCAGGGACTTAAATATAAAAACTAAATGATGTAATTTAAGTGAGAAAGAAAGGGTTTTTTAAAAATTGTAGTACCATTTTCATTGAGATTAGAAATTTTGAAAAGGGCCCATGAGGACTTTGGACACCCTGGAATAAATAAAACAATGCATTTGCTTACACCCCAATATTATTGGCCCAAAATCACTGAGAACATTAGTAATTATGTTAAACATTGCCATACTTGTCAATTAAACCAAAAGAAAAGACAGAAAAGGTTTGGATTGCCGCAAGAAGTAAATCCGACAGACCAGCCTTTCGAATGATTAAGTTTGGACACAGTAGGCGGATTTAATTACTATATTTCCACAAAGAAATACTTACATTTGATAATTGACCACGCAAAGCGTTATATTTCAGCTTTTCCATCAAAAAGCGTAACTACTGAAACTTATACAAATTACTTAAATCAAACATTCCAAATTCAAACACCAAAAAAATTGCTAACTGACAGAAACGCAGCTTTTACATGTTCAAAATTTAGAAGATTTTTAGAGCATAACAATGTGAAACAATTATTGACGACGGCTCACTATCCACAAACCAACGCAAGGTAGGGAGAGTAAATCAAACAATAATTACTAGATTAAGGTGCAAAATACATAACTCAACAAGTAAAACTCCCCGGACAACCCTGTTAAATGAAGTAATTAATGAATACAATCATACGCCTCATTCAGTTACACAAATAACCCCAGCTTACCTACTTTTTGGAATATTACCTTACGAAACTCATGTTAAAAAACAATACATTTACCCTCAGGTGGATGAGGCGAGAAAATTAGTAAGGAAAGGACAATTAATTACCAGAATAGGAATAAAGTTAAATATGACGCACGCTGCGTAGAATCTAAATTTAATGTTGGAGATTTAGTATTATTAGAAGAATTCCAATACCCTAACACGAGAAAGTTAAACTCCCCCTATTCTGGACCTTACACTATTTTAAGACAAATGTCAAAAGTTAACTATGAAAATGATAAACCAAACTTTCACATTAAACAAAATTCTGAAATTGTCCATGCTTGCAAATTAAGATACTATAATGCACCAGAGAAATTAAATCTGTACCATGAATAATGACAAACAATAGATCCATTCTTTCTTTTCTGTTTGATGCTTAACATCATTATATATATATTTTTTAATTTAAGGAATTAATTATGTGTTGTCCTACTAAAGATAAAACTGTTGACAAATAAAACTTTAACTTAAACTTCCTTCTTAAGATTACTATTATATGTGAATTTTTTTGGATCTGAAATTAAACACCGACTATGACATTTCGACATCTTTTATCTTTCAGTAAATTTTCTCTCCCATGAATAATCCTTCCTTTCACCCCTCTACAAGCGCGTTGGATGTCATCCCAGCTGTTTAAGATCTTTTTTTAATCTTTTTGTTATTTTTTTTTTAATTCATCAACTCTGTCACTTAAAGTGCTGTAAACTATATGCTTAAGTAATGAATGAAACAGGCTTTGGGATGTCCACTCATTTGTGCCCCCAATCCTAAATTATACTTCCACAGGTATGACATTTGTACATTTTTCCCATTTCTCCATCTTTGTACTATGCAAGATGTTGTTTTTTAGCTGTCATATCCTGTTGGGAGAATAACGGTTGGTCCACTGTACGGCCATTCTTTCCTCCTTATTAGTCACCGTACAATAGGGAGAAAGAAAACCCACTTATTTCACAAACATAAACACAACACCAAAACTACTTGGAGGTAGGACTCAGAAAGGGTTTGAAACTAAGAGTTTGGTTGATACACATACAAACAGGTATCTAAAACAAAGAAAAGAGAGCTCCACCCATCTATAAGTATATACAAATGACTAGAATGAATACATTGAATATTGAGTGAAAAAATTTTGAAAACAAGTAAAATAGATTAGAAGAAAAGTGAATAGAAAAAATATTGAATAGAATTTTTGAAGAAATAAATATTGTTGGAATAAAAATGAGTATAGGGAATAGTGAAATGAGAATAATAAGAAATATAAAGATATGAAACTAGACATAATGAATAAGGATTTAATATTGAAAATGTTGAAATGATTGAATTTTTTCTTATGGTATAATAAATGTTCTGTAAATTTTGTATACAATTTATATATTAGAAATGTGATTTTTATTAAAACCTGTGATTTTTATTTTTCAGTGTCATACAAAATATTGTTTTGTTAAAAGTGAAAATTTTGAGTAATTACATTTAAAGAAGGACACAGCAATTATAAGAGACTGTGATGAAATACTCCTTGAGGAGGTTGATAAAGCTGAAGCAATATTTCTCTTCTGTAACCTACTGTCCAAAATGATGAAACTTTCTTTAATAAAAATGGACAGACGAACAATGTACGAACATGTTATGATGGACAGAAATTCCTGTCATTTTTCTAGGGGGGACTCACTCCATGGTAGTGAATTTTACAAAGGAATGTTAAACAGGTTACATTTTGAAATGTGTCAAGTTCAACTTCAAATACTTAATTTTATTTTGTTTTGTTTACTATTCTTACTGCTCAATTTTATTATCTGTATGAGTCGACTCGAGGTTAAATTGAAATTTCAGTGTATATTTGAAGTGAATTTTTGGTAATTTTGTAAATTTTAAGAAAGGTTTCATTTGTTATCTTCTGAGATTTTGTTGTGTGGAGGGGCGCCGCCCTGTTGAAAATTGTTTTCAGTTGATGATAAATACATTTTAAATCTAATTTTTTTTCAAAGCAACAATATCAGAAGAAATTTACATAATTTACAATTTTCTATAATTGATCATTAATTACTATTTTTTTTTGCTTTTATTGTGTTCATAAATTAGTAAATCATTAGTGTATTTGTGTGTATTCAATATTGAAATGTGCAATGTCTTGTCATATAATCATCATACTAAATTAACCTAACACATATGTTCCTTTTAAAAAATTTTTCCAAATTTGTGGTCTACGTCCATTTTTCTCATTCAGCTGGGCGAGTCTGCACTCCAATGCAGGCATTGTTGGTCAGCCACTTCTCGGACGGGGGGGGGGGGTATATTCTATAACATTAAAAACCCCATACCACTTTAAATTCTAAAATTATTCTAAATTTCCTTGGGCGTACGAACTAATTTTCGCTTTCAATTCTAAATCCTAAAAAGCCCTCGGGTGAAAAATTAAATGGCTCCCTTTTTCAAACCTGCGCAGCGTCATACGAGATTTCATATAGACTTTGCGCAGTTTACATAAAACCCCATGTGACTTGTCGACAACAGCGAATCCTTAATCGCTATCATGATCACATGACAAAGTTTATTATAAGCCGTCAGATCAATTTACCTGTACGCTTTTCGGATTTTGTAACTGTCTTGGGAAGACGTATTCTCCGTCTAATAAAATGTAATGCCGTAACTTGCCGCGTCGTTTATTCAAGTGACGACTACACTCGTCATTCCTTGTGATGAGCTGGACACCAGTCTTCTCCTTGGCTGGTCCAGTATATTACACACACACACACACACACACATATATATATATATATATATATATATATAGTATCCTTTATCATAAAATAATGATAGTGTGAGTATTGCAAATATATATTGATAGAAATTTGCCTGATAAACTGTGTCAAGTGTTTTGAGTTTTTAATTTTAAAAAATACTAGCGTTTGTGACAATAAAAAAATAACATTTGCAAATATTAATAATTTGAGATACAAACTTTTTTTATTTATTTTTCGGGAATTTATATTGAGGAAATCACAAAGTTTTGGACTTTACCGTATATTTCAGTAAAACTGTAAGTTATATGAACACTTCTGTAAGTTATATGAACACTTCTTTCCTTTTACCTAATTTATTCATTATCTTGAAATTACAGCAATTCGTGTGACATAAAATTATGTGGATCTACAGGTTTCTAAATTTTAAAAAAATCGGATGGAATTAAATCGAGAACTGCAGTTTGACTGCCTATGAAATTTACTTTAAGAAAGTTTAATTTTAGATGTGATCGCAGATGCGTTCACTTGCATTGTGCGTAACTAATAATTTGTCCGGAGATTTCTTTTAAAACATTCTACTTTTTGAGCATTGAATTTGATTTCAGTAGTTCTTAATCTGATTATTTTTATAGATATAGTTTGTTATGCATGGATAAATGCATTTTATCGCCAAAAAATTAAAAAAAATAATCGATATTTTCTCTCAGCCAGATTTAATTCAATGTATTGTCTATAAGCACACTTGATGTGTGCGCGTGTGTGTTTGTTTTGGGGGGTGTTTGTACATGTCAGTTTACTTCTATGTTGTTAAAAATCCCCACATCTGAAAATCACCATTAACCAGATTTCTCTCTAAAAAGAAAGTTGTCTCTGTAAAAAAAAAAGTTCTTTACAATTTAAGAGGGGGGAAAAAAGATGCACTTAAGGCCATCCGCACACGAGTCGTCTCGTACTCGGCTCGAAGCGATTTTTCACACCACTCAACTTCCTACGTAATTGAATGGGACTCCAATAACGGGGCGATTGGCAACCGGCTCGAAGTCGAACCGAACTCGATTCGTACTCGTGTCGTTTCACTCGAACTGTATTGAACCGGAAAAATCGAGCGTGACGCGCGGAATTTTTTATTATCAATAGAAGTTTTCAACATTAAATTTGTAGGAGAAGAGGAAAAACACCCGGAGCTTTATGACCAAACAAATCCGTAAATATTCTAGAAAAGATTGTACAGAAAAAGCGTGAAATGAAGTTGCACGAGAAGTCAACTTGACAGGTAATGTATTTAATTACAAACTTTATTAATGTTACATAGTTTAGTTAAAAAACTTTATTACATTATAGTATTTCTTTATTAATTACAAAAACTTATTACTATCATTCATTAAAAAATCTTATTAAAATTTCACGAAATTTATTCTGATTAAATACATAAAAAATAAGAATAATCAAATACAAAACACAAACCGAATTTCAATATATTTAAATATTTAAATCAGTAAACATAAAAATTATGTTTTTAGTTTTGATGAAAAAATGTCAAAGCCTTAACTTTGTCGTGGTTGATTGCTACCTGAGTCCCACCGTCTCACCAACACAAACACAAGAGCTTAGCACAAACTTTTGTTTCTTAGAAATTATATGCATTTATAACTCCGATTGAAAAAGAAATTTCAAATAATTTTATAATTAACCAAAAAAATTGTATTTTTATACCATTAAAATATATCGAACTGAAATTTTTTTTTACATTCTTTTCACATTTTATAGAATGCTAAAAATTTTGAATCCCTTTCTTGTAATTAATGTTGCCACACATGTGACAAACAGCCGATGGTGAAAATTCCGTTCCAAGTACGGATGTACTTGTACTCTCCTCCGAAACCTTCTCCTTTTTTTTCTTACGGTACCGATATAACATAAGAATGTCCTCCTCATCACTGTAGCTGCTCATTTTAAGCAAATAAAACAAGAATTTTTGTACTTTGCAAGTTGAAGACATTCAACCTACTGAGAAAAATATGGATTCGTCATCCCGCTTCGAATTCGAGACGAAACCACTTCGAGTGGGATTCGACCCGTGTGCGGGTAGACTTCGCATCGTTCATACAAGACGCACATGTCTCTTCGAGTTCGAGCCGGCTGCGAGACTACCCGTGTGCGAATGGCCTAAGAGATAATTTGCAAAATATGGTCTCCTTCATTTGAAAAATACAATGTCAAAGTATCGTTGAAATCATACCGAATTAAAAGATTTTTTAGGCTGTAATACCGATAAATCACCATTTTACATATTTTTTCCATTTAGTTGTAGCATTTTTTACCGTGACAAAATGCCATATGTTGATTGCTTCTCTAAATTAAGTACATTTTAAAACTCGTTAGATTTGGCAAAAAAATTCCCCCAAATGAGACGAAACTACGAACGGTCAGCTAATTTTAGTGTTTAGAAAAACATCTATTTTTTAACATTACACAATAAAAACATTTTTATAAAGAAAGAGAAAAAAAATACGCATATAAGTCCATAATACTGGACAGAGAAAAAAAATGCTGGAAATAAAATCTAAAATAACATTTTTTAGAGAAAACTGAGGAACAACATTTTTATACATTTTCTAGTAGGATTAAAATTAAAATATACATATTCTCATTTAAAATCATTATCTAAGAAAGAACCTTAACGAAAGAACTAAGAGTTCTCCATGAGAAAATGAATTTATATTTTGAACTTATGAAACATATTTATTCTAATTGTGGTAATTCACTACGTAGTTGAAAGTAGTTTATAAAATTACTTAAAGTGTTTTAGAATAAATCTGTGAATAATTCAATTTCTATGGAAACTTCACGCGTCAATCTTAATTACACTTAAACTAATTGTCTTTCCAAGTTCGTAAATGCTCAGTTAAAATCAAATTACTAGTACGTGGTTCAAAATTTATTTCTGAGAAAATGACTGCTCAAAGAAGGAGGATGCATAGCCGAAAAATTTCCAACCGAGGCAACAAATATTAATTTAATTTCGTTTTCGTCATTTAAAAATTGAAACTTATGTCATTATTTAAAATGGAGGGTTTGTCAAGTATCAGGAGTTATCAAATGTCAGCTTACATACATTCGGAAGTTCGTTCTTTCGGTTTAAATTTATGTACTCTATTAAAACGCAGATGACTTTGGTTTATCAATTAAATTGTCCTGAAAATTATTTTCTTTCTCACAATGTATATCATTCTGTTACGTTTGTGAAATTTAGTTCGTAGGGAGTTTACAAGAATCAGAAAAGACTTTATACGAGCTATTCTGATCGATACCAAGGTTTTCTTTTCTACTGCATACATTATATCCGAAACACAAAATCATACAATGACTCATAGGCAATTTAAGTAGAACCTTTACAGTTATGATAATTCTTAGTTCATTCAAAGGGGTAATTTTTTAAAGACCACGGTAAATTATACTTAGTTTTTCTAGTAACATCTCAGTTCTTTACTCTAGAAACTGAGGATTATTAAAAAATATACTTATCCCTTCTGTGGGAACATATGCATCTCAGAAAGCTATGGTTCCTTTATTCACAATGGGCCCTCTATCTTTCGACCTTGATTACTGTGAGTCTACATAAGCTTCAGTCAACATCATGTCTTCGGTTTGGGTGATTTGTGATGCCAGCCTTTATGGTTCAGGTAAAAATTAGATTAATAAGAGAAAAAATTAAAATTCTGAAGCCAATTACTCGTTCGACTAACTAAAGGGCTCTACAAATCGAACCGTAAAACAACCTGTGATAATTGGTTCTGTTGAAAAGAAGCAGATCAAGATTTAAGGTTGACGATTGTGGCTAACATAAAATGTAATAAACCACAAATACCCTTTGAATTTCTAGTTAAGAATTAGTTTTAATATTATTGTAATAGTGTTTTGAAATACTTCTAAAATCAAGATAAATTTATACTAAAGAACATTTAATTACTAAATTATCAAAAGGAAATTATATGCTTTTTTGCTGTTTTGAGAATTGAAGATTTATGATTACGATTTTTGTTACATATTTTTCTAAACTGAAGCAAAGAAAGATAAAAAAGAAATTCTAAAAATAATTAAGTAAACTAATTTTTTTTTTCATCCTAAAATATTTTGCATTAAGATGAAGTATTTTAAATAATGAAAGATCACAAAAAATCACTTCGCAAATTAATTTTGTTTTATGCATTTCATAATTTATCTTTCATTTAGTCATTTTCTCTATACTTCTGATATTTCATGTATATTTGAAGCCAATAAAACTTTTGATTATAAATATATTCATTTTTCTTTATTATTAGTGTAACACTGTATAATTAATTAAACGTCAGCCAACAATATAGCAATATTACAATACAAAATTTTGACTACGAAAGATTAACAGAACATACTTCATTAGTTTAGCTGTTGCTATTCTGTTATTCGTTAATCAGGGCAGTGGACCGAAATGTCGCGTGTGTGATACACAATTGAAGATATGTTATGTAATAAATACAATGCCCTTCGCATCGTTGCATAGTGAATACATATACCCACATTACAAACGAGGCGTGATTTCGGATTTTCAGGTTCAGTTATATTATGAAGAGAGAATTAGAAATTAATTTACGTAAACGAAATTACAAATAGTTTGTATTACCTTGAATTTCATATTTCAATGCTATAGTTTAAAAATTTCAAAAATTGTTCTAAACTGTAAATAGCTTTATATGTTCTTATTTTCAATAGAAGAGTTAAAAATAGTAGATTTAACTCTACTATTAACTCTACCTAGAATAAATAGTTCAATAATAGAGATTCAACAGTAGAGTTTTTTCAAAATATTACACGGATATTTATCTAATGAATTTCTACATTATTAAATACACTTTCTTTTATAATTCCAATTAAAGTTTTTGTTTATCCCCATTATCAGTTTTTGAAATACAAATTATTACAGAGCCTCAGGTAGCCTAGGGGTAGCTCTTCGGCTTTCGGTGTTGAGGATGCTGGGATCGAATCCTGATCTCCCTGTTTAGGCCGAATATGGACACGTTAAATCTGTAGCCCGGAAAGTCTTTTTTTGAGGTCAGAGAGAGTGGGAGAGGGTGTATCCCCCCCCCCACCACCAGATGTCACCTCTGGGGATGCTCGGTTAACCCGAGAGCACTCGCGCCGAATTTCGAACACAAGTACTCGCGCCGGGTATCTCATACCCTAGTTCATTTCTGCTATTTAAATATCAATTAATATTGTTTATATGCAAACCTTACGTAACTAAAGAACATAAGATAATAAATTAAAGATTTTTAGTGAATTTTAATAATACTTACATTTTTATAGACAATTTTTACAAACTATATACTGATGTTCAACACAGACATTTTTCCCATTTTTGGCACATAAACTTTGTTTTTCAGTCCTTATTACTTGGGCAAATTTAACATCGTTTATATTTTGTCTTGAGTTTTTTTGCAGGCGGTTCATTATTAGTGATTTCCAGTTCCATTCAAGGGCTTGAATAAGTTGTTTTTGTTTGAGGCACCATCATATTTAGCATGTTGCTATTGAAGAGAACATGCCATGCATCTACGAGAGAAGCGACATCTCTTGAATAATTTGTATTACCTGGAAGCTTAATAATTACGTTCCTTCAAGGCTTTCTTACATTTTGCCGGTATTTTTTCTTCAGCCATTTTGTAATTTTATCTTTACCAATATAAAAATCGGTTGTTGACAGTGAACCTTTATCTTCGGTTTCTGTCTCAATTTCAGTAGAAGAATCGTGATTGTTACAGTATTCTGAATCCTCAGAGGCATCAATTTCTTGGGATAAAGTTTCATTATCACTAGAAACAGTCTCTAAAAGGTGTCGCAATTGTTTTATTTCCTCGTCGTAATTTCAAAATCGCGCCATGATGCACTAAACTAACAGAAAAAAAAAGGAAAGATCTGACTGACGCGAGGACTCGCACGGGTATGACATACCCGTCGAAATATTTTTCTCAAAATCTATTTATTGAGCAGACATAGTTTTTATCCCGCTGAAAGAATGTGACCTTGAATACAGCTACACGAAATTTCGGCCTAATCCGATAAGAAGAAGATAACAAAAACATTGAATGAAAACGGATTGGGTATGTCATACCCGGTGCAAGTTCTCGCGGGTTAAAATTGAGGAGACACCCGGCTGCATATTACCATACCTTACATGAATTCACGCCATTACATCGTCTGGCGGCTGGTGATTGGTCAATTGAGTTTACATCACTATTTGTGTATTTGGTGCGCTTATGCTTATGAAAGCATGTCTGCTTTTCAAGAATCAAAACTTCCATCATTATTTTTGAACGAAATAGAATCTATTTCAAATAATAGTATAGTAGTACGCAGTAACGTTCAAAATTACATATTTGTGCATTATAAAATTTATGCATTTGTACAATAAAGTCACTTTATTTTCAGTTTATGTTTGGTAATTTTTAGAAGAGCATTTATAATTTTTATTTTTTAAGAGTAAGGTTAAAAAAGTAAAGTGTGCAAAACACCAAAAAATATATAATTTGCAACTTGCAATTAAGATTTTAATTTTAAAAAAGTAATTTTTTTTAAATTCAACATTTAAATTTAAAAATAAATAAATAAAGCTTTCATTTTTTTAAATTCAACATTTAAATTTAAAAAAAAAGAAAATATCTTTCCTTTTTTTAAATTCAGCAATAAAATTTAAGAAAAATTCAATTTGAATAATATTTACTTTATTTTATTCTACTCCTAAAATTTTACAGTGAAATTAGTACGGAAATTGGTAATTTCTTCAAATTTTCCATGCAGAAAAAAGAAATATGAAGGCATTTATGGCGAAAATTTCTTTTAAAAATAGTTTGTCACTTTAAATTACTTTTACATTAATAGATGGCGCCACTTAAAAAAATTCACTTGTAAAATATGGCGTAAAAATATATATATAAATGAAAACAACTAAGAAAGAGATTTTATCTCATTTAAATTGCTGTTAGGATCAAATATTATGCAATTATCGAAATGAAAGCAACTAAGACATATATTTTAGCATTTATCTCATTTAAAATGCGCTTAGGATCAAATATTATGCCAATTACCGATACAAACTCAATTGACCAATCAGCAGCCGCAAAAGGATGTAATGGCGTGAATTCATGTAAAGAGAGGTAATATGCCACCCGGCTAAATTGAATTCCGTCCCTTGTGGTGCCTGTACCAAAAATTAAACGTATTCGACTCTTCTCCTTTACTAAACTGGACATTTATTCACAAATATCACAATCACAACACTAATTACAATATTCTCGTTATAATGGTTATTAACGGCTTTCTATTCATGTCGTCCAGATTTCAACTCGACTATGTCAAGCCATTACATGATGCTAAGAGCCGTGCTCTCCTAACGCGACAAAAAAAAGTTAGTTTCATTTTGACACGGGACGTACACATACAGTATTTCCCTCTAGTAGGGATAGTAAAACCAAACAGTTACAGACGGAGTTTGAAGTCGTAAAAGTGTCATTTTAAACCGAGCCGTACCACTCAACCCTCTAGGCTATATGGATCTGGTCTGGAAATACTTCCCGCCAGGGAGCATTAGCAACAACAACAACAAAAACAACACCAACAAATTATTGAATAACAATAAGTTAACAAAATGTTTTAAGAAATAAAATTTCAAAAGCCATCTGAAATCCTTGAGAGAAATAAATCAATTCAGGGTTATTAGTAAGCATGATTTTTGCAGCAACTAAACCAAGTTTAATGAAAATAATATATTTATCTTAAACCGGTCATCCAACACATATTAACTTTTAGTGTTATTAAATATTAATGAATTAAAGATACGGATTATTTGAAGGTCATATTTTAATAGTGATCCAACTCCATTCTTGTCCATTTTGAGACACAGAGCCTTAAAGTCTAAGAAGTGCTGAGAAATGACTGCTGATGTCTGATTTATAATGCCCTCTGTTGGCAGCAGAAATAAGCTGGATGTATACCGATATAAAAAATAAGATAGAAATGGCTTGTATGAACACGAAAGTGACACTAACTCCATTTTTTTTAAGTGCTGTTGGACCACTATTCAAATAAGTCCTTCGTTTTAGACTAAGGCTGTATTCAAGAAGTATGCATACGTTTAACGTTATATCAGAAACTAGCTGAAAACCTGTTCTTCGCTACGGAGCACATTGAAATAAAATAGAATGGTCAATGTATGCAATTAATGTCAAAAATATGTATAAGTATATTTATGATAAATACAAGATCAATGTATACAATTGATGTAAAAGAAACGAAAAAATATATTTATAAAAAATTGTAATGGATATTTTTATAGACAAAATAATGTAAAAGAAAATATTAAATTAAATCTAATAGAACATACTAAATAATATAGTACAGTTAATATAGTACAATATAATGGGTGGCTATTGTTTTGGAGAATGTTTCGCAATAACTAAATTGTTTTTCTTATTCATTAACTGATTACTATCGAGGTAGCTAAATTTGGGGTGTATAGCCAATATATATATATACTAGCGGCCCGTCCCGACTTTGTCCGGATGGAACAAAATATTATACCAATAAATTTCCAGTTGATAGCCAATAAATTGTAAATATTTTTTTACCTTAAATGTCCAATAAAAAGCGTAGTTCCAAATATAGTTTTTTTCAATAAACCCTTTAACGTTGCCAGTTTCAAAAATCCGTTTTGTATTTATCAATACCTCCTCTACTTGAATCTTAAAAATATTAAACCTTTTCCTTACGGGGTGGGATAGCATATATCCGAAGCACATACTCTCGAAAAATATGGTGTGATGTCGGCAGAGATATAGTCTCGAATTCTACATCGTTGTGACTTTCCTAACGTCTTTGCCCCCAAACAACAATTGGGCGACATTCTGGGAACGAAGGGTGAATCTTGCCGAAAAGGACTGAATAATAATCTTTTGTCGTTCTAGCTAGAGGCTATTTCTTTTCAGGCGAGAGACATCAGAAGTGCGGTTCACCCACGGTTCATCCATTTTGAGTCTTTAGAGAGATGAAAGAGGCACGGAGTGCCGATGAACTACTATTGAAATTCTTCAATAGTAAGAAAGCAATAAGAGAGCAATTAACCACTCTTTCCCCTGACCCCCCACGCTGAATGTCCCCCACGTAAAATGGGGATAGGAAGTAGATAACATTTTTCCGTTGTAAAGAGCGATTTCGAAAAACGGACCCCGTAAGCTAAAGGGTGTTGCTATGGTTACTTGACTGCGGTTGACAAAGGAAAAGATGTAAGGTACATTTTAATGTGCAAAAGTTGTACATTACCCTCCACATACAAAAACTGCTCTCTCTCTTTATATATTATTATAGAAGTATACAGTTCGACAACAGTACGAAGAACCACGGTTGGCATAGTGCCAAGTTGATTCTATTCACGCTGTAGGTAAGGCTAATGAGGAAGGAGGGGGAAAAGTCTCCTATTCTCTCGACATTCTTTAGAATCGGTTACTAACTGTGCTTGCTTGCTTTTTCCTCGTCTGTTATTTTGATTATTATATTAAAATTAATGGATCCTTTACCTAACACAACTGCTCGGAATAAGCCGTTCCGTAGTGATTGTAAACGTATTATACACAATGTAATTAAATTGTGTGATAAAGAAGCACTACAAGGAAATGTTATTGTTCCACTTTCGCAATCCCTAAAGAGAGCTAGTGAAATGACCTTGATATCAATGTCCAGAGTACAAAGAATACGCAGAGAAGCAAAGGGTGAAGAAACTCGAAAATTTGAATCTCTGAGGAAACGTCATAAAAAAGAACCACAGAAAACGTAGCTTTAGATAATTTTGATTTTGATGTAATCCGAAAATATCCACTCCTATAACACTCCTATTTTTTAAATAGATTTGCTTCTTTCTTTTTATTATTTTGAAATTATTATTCACATATTCGATCAAAAATAAAGTTTTAAAAAATAACATTAAAATTGCGAACAAAAAGCAGTCTGAAATACATTCCGTATTTCATAAACAAACACATCCGAAAATATATCGTTTTCCCCTATTTTCTAAGTAGACTAGCTTTTCTCGCGCAGCTTCCAGGGACCTTGCTTCCGTGGTCGGACAGTAGATACACATTGGTATCCTAAAATTAGAATAAGACATGAAATAAAAATACAAAAATAAAAAAGGATTTTAAGTAAAGAATTTTTATAATTATTTTAAGCACCTAAAACAATATTCAAATTAATATTACGTTATTTATTAATTACGTAGGTAAGTTAATTTTTTTTAAAAAAAGGTGTGCTTGAGACGTAGTTTTATTCAAAAATAAAAAAGGATTTTAAATAAAGAATGTTTTTTTTAATTATTTTAAGCACCTAAAATAGTATTCAAATTAAGATTACGTTAGTTATTAATTAAAGTTAATTTTTTAAAAGAGAGAGGTTAAGAGATGAAATAAAAATACAAAAATAAAAAAAGGATTTTAAGTAAACACTGTTTTTAAATAATATTAAATTTTTTTTCAAATAATATTCCTAAAATATTCAAATTAATATGACGTTAGTAAATAATTAAAGTTAATTTTTTAAAAGAAAAAGGCGTGCCGGAGAACGGCTAGGTTCGAACCACTATCGTCAGAATAGAAGCCCACCGCGATAGCACCACGCTAAGGATCGGTATGCAAGTCTCCGGCACAAAAAGCGGTAGAGGACAGTAGCGGTAACAATGGGGATTGTTAGGATTAAGCCCCTAACTTTATTTCTACTTATCAGATATACATAATATATAGTCTATGTCCATCTGGAATAATGTACCTTTCAAATAGTGAAAGAATTTTTCAAATAGGTGCAGCGGTTCTGGAGATTACCCTCCACGTACAAAATGGCTCTCTCTTTATATATAAGTATAGATAAATCATTTACCATACTACCTGATTAATGCCGTCTTCTTTAATTGTGTTGTGTTTTTATGAATACAATAATTTAATTACATGATTGAAATTGCAAATGGATAGATTTATTGAAATTAATAACACACATAAATACATTATAATACCGGGTGGCCATAATTAAACTGACAGTGCTCACAGTGTTCTGTAGCGCGATCTATTTGCGAGAATGACGCCACATTTTGTAGGAAGATTAAACAAGACGGGGGACGAAGGATTCCGCGAAAAAATAAATTAGTTCCAAAAGTCACCGCTAGGGGAATATTTGGCGCTGTGTAATAGAAAATAGAGTGTTAACAAATGCAAATTAATACGGAATAAAATTACCTTTTATTATGCACATTTTCTTATTTAGTTCAAGTGCAATATGGCAACAATTTTAAAAAAGCGTAAAATCTACATAAACACCGATAAAGTCTCGTGATCTGCAATATCACGTACGCTGAGCAGTAGAAGAAGTTCTTTATTCAAATTTCACGTTACATCCATTGGCACAGTGCCAGCTGCTTGGTTTTCAAAGGCAATGTGTTACGTTTCGAATCAATCGGATTGAAAGTTTATGTGCAATGTCTCCTTCTTTAGTCGAGCGCGCGTTACTGGTCAAATTCTTTTACCTCAACCAGTGCAACGCGTCAGCCGCTCTTCGTGCTTCTAGAACGCACAAAAAAATGCGTAAAGGTAACGGTCCTGTGTCAGTTAATGGGCTAAAAGCGATGGTTGCGACGTTTGAGAAAACAGGTTCTCTGAAGGTTCAGTCAGGCAGAGGACGAAAACCTATACCACAGGATACAATCGAAGCAGTTGCCACGGAGATTGTCGACAGAGGACCAGACAATATTGCTGCCACCTCTAGCGCTCGTGGATTAGCTCGGAATATGGATATGCCTTACAGTACGGTATGGAAAATCTTACGAAAGATTATCAACTTCTATCCGTACAAGATCAGCCGTGTACAGGAGTTACTGTACCCCGACCATGATAACCGATTGACTTTTGCTCTCACCTTTCTTACCAGAATGGAGGTGGATGATGCTTGGCCGTGGAAAATCTTATGGGGAGACGAGGCCCACTTTTATCTGCATGGAACTGTGAATACCCAGAACTGCCGAATTTGGGATGACAAATCACCACATGCAGTCACAGAAATTCCCATACATTCACCAAAGGTAACTGTTTGGTGTGGGTTCACAGCGGAATTTATCGTAGGTCCATTCTTCTATGAGAACATTACCCCGACAGGTCCGGAAACCTGTTTTGTTACCGGAGAGAAATATCGCCACATGTTGAACAGCTTTGTCATTCCGGCACTTCAGCAATAATAAAAGGTAATTTTATTCCGTATTAATTTGCATTTGTTAACACTCTATTTTCTATTACACAGCGCCAAATATTCCCCTAGCGGTGACTTTTGGAACTAATTTATTTTTTAGCGGAATCCTTCGTCCCCCGTCTTGTTTAATCTTCCTACAAAATGTGGCGTCATTCTCGCAAATAGATCGCTCTACAGAACACTGTGAGCACTGTCAGTTTAATTATGGCCACCCGATATATATATATATATATATATATATATATATATATATATATATATATAACAGTAGTTTTCAAGAGAAAATAGGGAACAAGTTAAAATAGTATTGTTCTTGTGACTCACTTTGTCATCCGTCGGGTCAAGTCACATGGCTCCCAATTCAGGTTCACGTACACTTTCGCTGGGTCACTCCGTCGGGCCTCTCTCTTTCGTTCGTCGGGGAATGGATGTCTCTACGCACCTTCTGTCATCTTTTCTAGGCAAACCAAAATCTCTCTCTCTCTCTCTCTCTCTGCATGTAATCTTTATATCGCTTCTTTTATATCTGTCACCTGTGCCTCTAACTCCTCCTATATTTTCTTGATTGGGCCCCTATTTTTTTCTGGGAGTTTCCATCCCGCCTTGCTGGAGCGTTTCTTCCCATCTCACTATCGCACCTTTTCCTGGGGGTCGTATTTGATCTTCACCGCTCTCTCTCGCTTCCGATCTCCTATCATTTCGGCTACGTCATTTCTTTACGCCTCTCACTCCTCTCTATCCATCTCCTCCCTTCTTACAGACCGATTCTTCTTCTTAACAGTTTCCCATATGTCATCTCTTTTCATGCCATACTTGCTTCGTTTCGACTTAATCCTCTGGCGTTTCTTCGTGATATTTCTTTTCATACCGTAACGATCTTTTTTTTTACTTCTATAGGATCCCTCAATATTCTTCTTTCTATCGACTTCTAAGGATTATTATTTTCCCAGCTTGCTTCACCTTCTGACCTATTCACGGGCTCATTCATTATCCTTTTCTACTCTCTACAATGTCACTTTTACCCGTGACATACACTTTGAGGATTATTTTTTTCACTGTATGTTAATATTTTTTTGGATAATGTCCAATCGTCTGCCGCATTAGCAAGAAAAAAAAAGTTCTATGTCTATTTATTTGTTATGCACGTGACAAAAAATTAAAAGAAAAGGAACCACGTGATCGGCATTTAATAAATTAAATTCTAAAAATTAATCATTGAAAATACACCAAAAATCAGAAAATTTAGGTAAAGATTCGAAAAAGATTTCCTTTTAAAAGAATTTTTATGATCTTTCTCGTGATATAAATTTTATAACCCTCGGATTATTATTTTAAATGCAAAATTAAAGAATATTTAAAAAAAAGCTTAAAAATTTAATTTAATAAAGTCTATGAATTTTTTTTTAAAAATCTCTCTTAGCGCATCCTTACACTATAAGAAGAATCGCTATGCAAAATTTCAGACTTTTATGTCCAGCGGTTTGGTCTGTGTGTTGTCTGTCAGTCAATCAGTCAGTCAGTTACAGAACTGTTTTATATACTATATAGATTAGAACACTTAAATACGACTTTTAATATAATTTCTAAATAAAGGTGTGTGTGGAATTAATACAAATGTTCAACTGAAGGGATAACTTGACCGTTTGTATTTGTATCTTTATTAATAAAAACTGTGATACTGTTGTGTTTAGATAAGATACAAAATGCTGATTGCATGAGATAATCGGCGTAACGTAATTCACAAAATCACTGAATCAATGATATTTCAGTTTTTAACATTATTTTCCAAATTATCATACAATGTATGGTTATGTGAGTTTGCTTGACCTACAACTGGGTATTTTATCTTATAAAACTTCTTTACGCCCCATGTACTACCTGAATTTCCGAAAAATGTTCAAAGGACGTCATTAAAATTCGTATTTCCAATTTCATTAACGTCGCACTGGAACTTATTAAGTTGGGCGTGAACATGCTCAATATCAATATTTCATTTTCCCCGAGGCACAATTAAATTTTGGCGCAAATGTAAAATCGATGATGAATTGTTCACCTGATTTAAAACATAATTTATTTAGATTTCAAATGATTTCTAACCCTACATTTATGCTCTGCAAGCGGTGCATAACGGGCGTGTCAAACTTTTAAGAACGACGCACAACAAAAAAAAAAAATTAAATTTTGTAATGATGTTTCAGACTGTCTCCTTATTTTATAAATTATTCAATTAATGATTTATTCCAAGTTTGTACCCCAGTATAAGCTGTTTAATTTCTATCCGAGAAGTTATACTACATGGCTCAGCCATTGTGTTGATTTTTAAGGATGTTATCATGTTTTTTGTATAACGCTGACGGCCGGGTACAGATGTGAAGATGTGTAGTGGGAAATCCTTTAGTTTTATAATAAACTAGATTTATTACCCGGCTTCGTATTTTTTGTCAATGATTACCCTCATGTTATGATGCTCTAAAGTTTTCGCTAAAATTCTTTTGCGGTAGCAAATAGCATTAGTTTCTTGTCGGTGCTGTCGTTGTTCTTCGCTTTCCTCTCCTTTCGATGTTAAAGCTCGAAGACGATCGTATGTTCGACTTTTTAAAAGTTTCTTCATCAGTCTCACTACTTTGAATCACTACAATTCGAATTATGTTGCCTTCGAGCTCTTGGGAATGTTTTTTCTTCAGATTCTTGTGTGCGTCTATCTGCATTTTGAATTCTGTTGGCTTCGCGAGGTTAGGAATGATTTTCTTCAGTTTCTTGTGTTCGTCTAACTGCATTTCGAATTCTGTTAGCTTCGCGCTCTTCTGTTTTTTTCATCACATTGCTCATTCCTCAACAATCTTTGACATTATGCCCTTACTTCTGCAGGATTATAGTATACACGTATTTCATGATTGTAATTCTTTCTCAAAACTAAATCATCTGCCATGTTTCAATGTCACTTCAGTTATATAAATCATCGCGTCAAGGCTAAACGCACGTGTTTCTAGTTAAGTCTACGTGTCCTGCAGTATATTTGAGTTTGAACAGGTAGTTTGGTATACATTCTATTCATGAAATGGATAGATAATAATGTCACCGGGAAAATTACTGCGACATTTGAAAACAGATTAAGAGATGGAATAAAGAAGAAAGGGGGAGAATAGCAAAGCGGAATTGAAAAATGAGTACGGCAGAAGACCGCGACAAGAATTGATGAAGGCAGGAAATGAATAAACGATAGATTTAGACGAAGTCTAAAGAGAAGAATACTTAGGCAATTACGGGTTAAAAGGCACACCGCAAAGAGGAATTGCAGATGTGAACAGATAAGAAGCTAAGTAAAAAAAAGGCAAGTTAACGAAGAGGAACGATGTGTTGGGGCGATTTGGCTAAGAAAAGAGGAAATGTGAAACAGATGTAGAATATGGAAGGCGGCCGTGAGAACGGTGTGTTAATGACATAAAATGCCACACCTACGACAGGGTGGAGAGTAAGACATATGGCAGAAACGAATAATCCAATAGAAGAGAAGTAAAAATAGTGGTCGACCAATTGAAGAAGGCGGTATTCATTGGAAGAAAGGGCGAAAATTTAGACCCAAAAAGAAAAGGGATAGACACTTTGCGCTCCGATATAAACATGTATAGACTGACGGAGAAGCAGAGGTATTTTTAGAGTACGAGCGACACGTAATGCAGAGAGAGGTAACTGCAGGACTTAGAGTGATAGCCAAATGAGTAGTGGCATATAGAATAGAAGATGATGATGAGACCTCACAATTAGATAAGAAGGAATCAACTTCATAATTCCTACGTCTGAATAAAAGAAGGAAATAGCCTGTTTCCTGATCGCAATCCCGAAAGAGCAGACAGCCCAGATAATCAACTCCCAGGGAGAAGAAATCCAGTGAATGAGGCCGAACGGACAATTGAATGAAAGGACAGCACCACTCCCCAGGGACCAATCGACTGACACCATAATAGCTCGAGGACCACCCACCGATGACAGACCGTATTTTGATCTAGTATGCAGATTTGGAAGGAATCACCTCAGACCCAGCGGCGTTAACAGAGTGTGATGTTAAAATATTCATCAGCGAAGGTATTGTGCAGTCTTTTATTGATCCCTAATGAATGTGTATGTAGCGTGCCTCTCATCCTAAGGTCAATTTTGCAATGAGTAAAATATATGATGTTGAATTAAATGAATATATTTAAAATGATTTTAGGGTACCTCACATCTTAAATAAATAATCGATAGGAATATAATATATGCAAGATTGATGTATACATAATGTATGTATATGTGTGAACTTTCAATAAATTCATCTGTTATTAAGCAATCAGATAATTTGTGATTTCTACAAACACAACTTATGATACTAAATGTTTTCTTTTTGGTTGGTCAAATAGATAGTAATGAGTTAATTAATAGTTTGGCAATACACTCCAAATTAACTACTGTGACCAACATGATATACGATCATGAATAATCCATAAACTTTTATATTTCGTCACTTGACCTTACTCCTATCTCCCATCTCCAACGAAGACCATTATAGATACATTCATTGAAAATGAATGACTTTCCATCCTTATATTTTCATTTTTAAAAAGAAATATTCCGGCGTTGCCGCGTATTAAAATAATATATCAAATTCATTCTTGCATGCGCCAATATATGAATAAATCACGTTTTTAATTCATGTCTATTTATTTTTACTGAAATGTTATAATTTAATTGGCAACAATGAAATGTTACAATGGCTGTGAACAAAAATATCCGTTGATACCGCGCAAACTCGGAATTCTTTCTCAAAACTAAATCATGTGATATGTTTCAATGTCACTTCAGTTACATAAATTATCGAGTCAAGGCTAAACGCACGTGTTTCTAGCTAAGTGAACTTATCCTTAAGTATATTTGAGTTTGAACAGCTAGCTTGGGATGGTTTCAATTCATGAAATGGATCGATAACACATTCATTCAAAATGAATGACTTTCCATCCTTATATTTTCATTTAAAAAAAAAATGTTCCGGCGTTGCCACGTATATGATAATAATATATCAAATTCATTCTTGCATGCACTAATATATGAATAAATCACGTTTTTAATTCATGTCTATTTATTTTTACGGAAATGTTATAATTTAATTGGCAACAATGAAATGTTACAATGGCTTTGAACAAAAATATCCGTTGATACAGCGCAAACTTGTTCTAACATAATTTGGGAATGAAACGTCGTAGCGGGATGATAATAGTCTATAACCTTCTCGCAAGTTCAAGCAATAAGTTGACCAAGTTTCATCGCAATCGGATGAACGTTACAGCAGCGCATAAAATACGAACAAACAAACATTCATTTTTAAATGTTTAGATGTTGATGATAATGAATTTAGTTTTAGTTATTGACTTGATTAATCTTGAGATATCGAAAGAGAATATAGTCCAGCGATCGAAACTTAAGTATTTGCGCATAAATAAGTATTTTATAACTAGGCCGAGACATATCAGTTGAGAGTAGGACTTCGTGGCTTTCTAGAATCCAATACCTAACAGGGTTTAAGGACTAAGAAGTGGTTAGAGGTAGAAAAGAACTATCTGGTGATTCAAATCATCTGGAACAACAAGGTTTTGTGCAGTTAAATTGACATCATGAAAAATGGGAAAATTAATGCTATATGGGTTAAAACAACGACTCTTTAAAACAACGTAATTGAGAAAATAATACTGTGTCCCAAATAAATAAATAAATAAATATATATATATATATATATTATTTATTTATTTATTTATTTATTTATACTATCTGGTCAAAAGTATCCGGACGCCCAGTGGTACGGACTTGGAGAGTCCAGAGGCATATATTACTATGGTGTTGGTCCTCCGTGTGCATCGATGACAGTCTGCACACTTATGGGGAGACATTCCGCCAGTTTTTGATAGGTGTCCATAGGAATTGACTTCTAGACGTCCATCACAGCTGAAGTGAGTGCTGACAGTGAGGAGGGTCGACTTGGCTGGCTACGTAATCTGCGTTCTAATTCGCCCCAAAGGTTTTCAATGGGATTTAGATCGGGGCTCTGAGTAGGTCATTCCAGGTTTTAAACACCCATTTCGTCAAACCATGACTATGTGTGAATTGAACGATGAATTGTCTCGATGTGTGAATTGAACAGTTATCCTGCTGGAAGAGAAATGGGCCTTAACCGAAATATTGCCATAGAGTTCGGAGAGCAGCATTGTTCAGAATGCCCACATACATCTCAGAGTTCAGGTTTCCAACCACAGGAACTAAGGAACCCAGGTCAAACCATGAAAAAAACCCACACCATGATGCTGCCACCACCAAACTTAACTGCCGTCTCAATGCAGTCACGTAAGAAGCGCTCGCCGGCATCCGCCAAACCCAGACGTGTCTATCGGACTGCCAGATTGTAAAGCGAAATTCATCACTCCAAAGAACATTTTTTCTCATGTCCACAGTCCAATGACGGTTAGCTTTGCACCACTGCAATCGGCGCTTCGCGTTCTGGGGAGTGATGTTCCGCTTGTGAGTGGTTGAACGAACATTGAATCCCAGGTTTTTTAACTCTCGGCGAACAGTCCTGCCGCTAACACTGACGCCTAATGAGCTTTGGAACTTCTGAGTTATTTCAATGAACGAGGACTTGCGATTTTGTTTCAGTACCCTTTTCTTTAGTTCTAAATTCACTTTTTTCTCTGGCCTGCCACTTCGTTTTTCTGCAGTTTCATTGTCTCGACATTTCCACTTCCCAATTACATCAATCACAGTGGCTTCTGTAGAATGTCCGAAATTTCACAAACTGATTTCTCACAAAGGTGGCATCCCACTATAATGCCACGATAGTTAATATTATCCCCTTTTTTTTCTTTTTTTGTTTGTTGAATCGAACTCCTTTTGTATGTGATTGCATGCCGAATATCACAGACACGTCTTTGTGCTTTTTAGCCGGCAAAAACAAAAGATCACAGTTCTGAGGTCAGTCAAATAATAATCAGATGGAACTTTTGATTGAAAAATACAAAATAATTGACGGAAACATATTTAAGCCCCTTTTTTAGGTTTATATGAAATTAGAAATCGCAGGGCGTATATTTTGGACGGGGTCCAAACTTCACTTTCCTCCCTGTCCATAACTGGATGGTAGAAATTATATGGACCCTAAAATGTCAGTGATTCGCTTAATTCCGAAAAAATAGCTTGTATGTCCCATGACTTTTAATTATGAATAACAAATTTCTCGTCCTCCGAAATGGCCTAGGATTCTCTGAACTTACGCCTATGGTAATTGAGCCCTGGGTGGAACAGATCAGAAACTCTTCGCACAAATTAGGAGTAACACATCAAAAGTTTCTTTAATAAGCTCTCTCACTTTCTCTTTCAACTATTTAGTACGAATCTTTTAGAAGAAAGTAATATGTTTTATACGGTAAGAAGTATTCCTGAGTCAATATTTCCTATAAGCTCTCGTCTTTCAGATTCCAGGGCAGAGCAACGTGATTTGGATTTGAGATGCCGTTCTAACCACTTTCATTTCTGTAATAGTTTTGTTAAATGTATTCGATCATAAATGCAATCATAAAATATTAGTGGTATATAAAAAATAGATTCAGAGTTTAACTGATTTTCGGCTGCCGTTATTATGAGAAAAACAATTTTTCTTCCCATAGTACTTTTTTGTAGCAGTTTGTTATAATTAATCTGAATCCCACTTATCTTTCTCTATTTTTTGAGCGCAGTTAATGACTGAAATTAGAGTTACATCAAGGTGAGATGTTAAAATTTTTCATTTCTTCACAAGTTTAATGATGAATATCATATAGGATTAAATATTTGTTCTATACATCTTATCTGGAAAAGAAACACATAAAATAAATATTTAACCATATTGCCTTAAAATACACTCTGTCACAAAAAAATATGCAACCAGAATGAAACGATCTACTATCACGAAACTTAACATGTATGTAGTGTATTAGAAGATAAGCAAATGATTACAAATTCAGAAGAAAAGACCGTTTTATTAAGAAGATATGACATGAAAAGTTTTTAAATAAATAAGTAGTAAATCCACCTCTTGCAGCTATACAAGACGAAAAACGGCATGGCATAGAATCAATGAGGTCACCTATGATCTCGAGAGGAAGATCATGCCATAATCTTTGCAACTGGGTAGTTAATTCCCCAGTATTCCGGGACGGTTGCAGTTGACTTCCAAGCACGTCCCAGACGTGCTTGGAAGTCAACTGCAGCCGTCCCGGAGTCTTCTCTATTGGCGAGAGGTCTGGTGACCTGACAGCCCATGGGAGTACTTCAAATCCTTGAAGACGTTGGGAGAGTCGCGCAGTATGTGGACAAGCGTTGCCTTGCTGATAAATGGCACCTCGACGACTTGACAGCATAGGCAGTACAACATGCGCTAAAATCTCGTCCACGTAACTGCGTGCGGTCAAAGTGCGTAGAAGGACGACTATAGGTGATCGTGTGTCCAACAAATCGCTCCCCACACTGTCACACCTTGTGAATCGCTGTATGCCTCTCGACAACAAATGCCGGATAGGACCGGTGGCCTGGCCGCCCCTACACGCGTATGCGCTGGTCATCAGCATTGAGACTGTATCGGGATTCATCGCTGAAGATCACACGTTTCCAGTTGGTCACACTCCAGCATGCCCAAGGTCGGCAAAAATCTAATCGACAATGCCTATGATGTGGGGTCAGTGGTAGGCGTCTTAATGGACGTCAGCTCCTTATACCTGCATAGGCCAGTCGTCTCCTAATGGTTTTCCTTGATACCACCGGATGTCTGGAAGGTGATAAATGGCGTCGAACTGATTCTAGCTACGTTGTTGGTGCGGACGTGGCCGCTCTTATGATTGCGCGATCCTCGCGTGCATTTGTGTTCCTGAGACGCCCTGGCTCTCCGCGACGGTAGACTATCTCTTCTGTGATCCATTGTCGCTAACACCGAGCAACTACCACATTGCTCCGACCGACGTGGCGTCCGATACGCCTGTTCGACCAACCTGCTTCTCTGAGGCCTACTGTACGTCCCCTCTCAAAGTCCGAAAATTGTTCGTACTGTCGCCGGTTACGTCTCAGAGGCATCTCTAGTCAAAATACCGTCCATCCAAGTTGACAGATTTGTTTATATAAACCTATGACCCGAGTAGTCATTCTTTTAAACTCTCCCAGCTGCGCGTCGCATATGCGCAAAGCGCGCTTACCCTTGTCTCATTGGCGTCGAAATTTTAATCATTTGCATATCTATTAACAGACTACATTCCTGTCAAGTTACGTGATAGTAGCTCGATTTCTTCTCGGTGCATATATTGTTTTGTAACAGAGTGTATATATAATTTCCCATTTTACTTATTTTCGCCTTTTTCTTGGGAGTGAGAGTAAAAGTTATATTTTTTGTATATGATATCTTAGGTTCAAATTGAAAATTTATGAGTAGTTTTAATGTGGTTATAATTTCACAGAAATACAACCCATTAATATTAACAGAAATACAGAAAAAGTTGTGTTGAGAGGATTTATTAAAATGTACACAAAAAAACTGCACAGAAAACAACGCGCGTTAAGTCGATCAAAATGAAATCCGGAAATAAAAATATCATGACTGTTTTTCTAGTCTTTATTAAATATAGCAAAAAGATCGATTACTGATAGGTTTGTACAGAAATAGTTTTCATATAATCTGATGCAAAGATTTTAACTTCTGTAAGCCGCAATTCCGTTTAATTCCCTCTTCCCCCATAGAGCTTTAAAATTAGTAAATTGAAAAAATGAATATTTCTTATTTATTAGGTCATAAACAATATTTCAATAAACAAGAGTTTTTCCTCTGGAAGAAAAAAAATCGTAAGACCTCTGTAAATAATAGCTCTTTCAGACACTCGCAGGGATCTAGCGTGTTCAGTTATTGGTAAGTATATTTGTGACCTAAAACCGTAAAATAAACAAAGTTTTAAAGATACCTAAATATCTAAAATTATGCTTGCATTCAATTTCATTTTTTTTACCTAGCCACAAACACATCCGAGAAAACAATAGTAGAATTGATTTTTCCTTGTATAATTTAACGCAGACAACTCCAAAAGGCAATCCCTTAATTTAACTATAAAGAAAATTATTTTCTTTATGGTAAATTCTTTATAGAAAATTATTATACTTCATTCTGTATATTAGAGTATGCATGTAATACCATATCTCAACCAGAGCTTGGTGGTTGCTAAGAAATAAGTGATGAATCCATAAAAAAAATTATGCTGTAGAAAATATAAAAAGTAAGTAAGGAAAAATTAATCTCAAAAATTTAAGTTACAACTATTTTTATAACTATTCATAAAAGCCCACAGCTACTTTTCGCGTGTTTGATTACGGTGTTGTCTACATCTATCAGAGAACTCTTCCGTGACACATTTGTAAGTGTTTAAGCTCAATATTTTTAAAAAAATTAAATACTCCTCTATCCGAAAACAGAGTATACATTTCAAAATTACTTGTGTCCTAATTTATGGTATACATTTACAAGTAATTATATTTTTGTTAAGATGACAGAATCACCTCACTTACTACTTTACTGAGGGTGGACGAGTGAAGCGAAAATCAGTCGGAAATATTCGAGACAGTATTAGAGAGAGTTTTCACACATCACGAAGAAGTAATGCTTTTAGGTACCAGAGGTAGCACTATTTTGAATAACCCTTGTGTTTTCTCCCTAATTTATTTTTCTTTTTTGAAGAAACAGCTGAAAAGATTTTACCTTCGCAGTATTGTTTTTGAGCCGCGTGCCAAATTCTAGCTGGTTACCTACCGGAAGCCCGAATCCTGAATTTGCAGCTGCAGTTGACTGGTGGGCGTGAAATGGGGGAATGAAATGGACTACTTGATTGGTGAGTTTCAAACATTTTCAAATTCAAATTTTAATTTTATAAATTTTAACATTTTTTTTATACATTAATTTTTACATTAATTTTTTTTTATTAGGTATCATGAGAGTCAGAAGATCGATACTAAACTGAGAAGAAACCCTGATAATGCAACATCATACAGTGCTGAGGTTACGGCCATTTCCATGGCAATAGACGATGTTAGGGAAAAAGGTCTAAGTGAAATTGACATCTTTAGCGATTCCAGGAGTGCTTTGCAGGCTCTTGGGTCCTTAGAATATAAGGGTGAGATTATTGAGGAATTGAAACACAAGATCAAAAATAATGGTGTGGTCGTGCATTTCCACTGGATAAAAGCACATATCGGGATCAGACAGAATGAGGAAGTTGACACTGCGGCTAAAGAAGCCACGGAACTGGACATAATTGAAGGTACCTACAAAATGACCAAGCAACAAGTAAAGGCAAAGATTAAGGCATATGGAATGAAAGTCTGGCAAGAAAGGTGGGCCGATAGTGAATTGGGGAGGCCGGTTCATAAAATCTACCCTCATGTTTCCTTAGAAAGATTAATATCGAATTTCTATATAAATCAAGCTATCACACAACATGGAAGCGTGGGCTCATATCAAAGAAGATTTTTTGGGAAGAGTGACATCTGTGCATGCGTAGAGGTCCAGACAATAGAACATTGTTTATTTAATTGTGTAACATGGAGAGATTTGCGGTCGAGTTTACCGAGGGAAATTACTGAATGGTCACCACATAAATTCTATAATGACTATTATTGTAGAAAATTCATTTTGGCTGTGATGAAAGACCTTATGGACTTTCATTACCCTTTTTTGGGTCATTGATAACTTTGTTGTTTGTTTGTTTCGGTTTTTATAATTGTGTAACATTGCATGTATTTATCTGTATTGTATAATCCTAGTCAAGCTGATTGCCATTGCGAAATTTGTCGTCTCTCTAAATCATCCGTATACCTTCGGGAAGGACGGATTATCTTTTGGATTATAAATTTTAAGAATCGATCTAAATATACATAATAATAAGTATAAATTGGGGAAATTCTAAATTAGTATAATTCATTTACATACCTACATACAATAAGATCACAAATATTTTAATTTTCAGGCTCTTTTACGCCAGAAGTATGGAACCAGCATGGTAACTTCGGTGCCCGCACTATGAATCATATTGAAGGTTGGCATCATGCCTTAAACAATGCAGTTGGAAAATCGCATGTTAATATTTATTAATTCATAAATCAAGTAAAAATCCAACATGAGAACACTGAGAATCAAATGGCATTATTGGATGCAGGCAATAAACCTCCTACAGTGAAAAAACAATATTTGAAAAGTAATGAAAAAATGATGTTATTCACAAGTGTCTATATTAACAAAGAAATAACACTGCAAGCATTTATATCTGCTGTTGGTTATTGTTTTGTATTATTTATTATACAAAATGCTTTAACTTTAGTGTTAACCGTTTAAGCACCTTTTTTTTCAGAAATATATTTATTTTGTGTTTTTAATATTCGGAATTCCGGCTTTCGGTGAGTCACCTTCTAGCCTCAGTCAGACTGCAGGTGATTTACTCCGAAATCAGCTGCAAACTTATTAGCAGCAGAGTGTTCCAGGTTTTGGCCTTTCTTCAGTTCTGACAACTTTTTCAATACAATATTACGCTCATTAGCAGTTTATTGTTTATATTTGGTACTCTTTCTTCGCAATCCTACTTTCGTACAAATCCTCTACACAGCGGGTGTTACAATTTTATACGAAACTAGTTATCAGCATCGGTGGTTCAAATCTGTGGTTTGTTCAGTGGTATAAATCTGTGGAATCTCACGCATCGACGACAATCAAATAAAATATGACAACATTTAATATTCACATCGCTCATACATAGTACGTGTTTCTCGTACGCTATCCAGAAGGTCTCTGGTCACAAAGCATTCAAATCTGCGCTAGCAGCGCCATCTACATGAGTGGGTTCAACCATTTCTCCCCACTTAAAATCCTATGGATTTTATCTTTCACAATTAATCAAACAAATAAAATTATACTAATTGAATTCTTAAATCACATACATCAATTTGTAACTATACTGTAAAAGAGTAAATATGTAAAAGGAAGTAAAGTTCAAAAATAAATGTTCAAGAATATAAAGTTCAAATAAAAAAATAATAATTTAAAAAATTAAAAGTTCCAGTATCTTCAGAGTTATCGGGAAAAGGTAATGGCACAACCTTGTTAATGGCTCGTTTTAGAACACCTGTAGAAGTCTTCAACTCAACTACTCTCACAAGACCATCTTTACCTGGAAAAACTTTTAGAATGCGGCCCATTGGTCAGTCTATTGGCTTGGTATTGGGATCCTTCAATAATACAAGCTGGTTCACCTTTAAGTTTGGATTCTGCGCCGTCCATTTCATTCGTGATTGAAGGTGATGAGTATTCAGTGTTCCAACGGTCCCTGAACTTGTCTCGAAGGCTCTGTATAAGTTTCCACCTACAATGAAAAGACAAAGAATCCGAAGCAGTATATGGTTCAGGACAAGATAAAATAGCATTTCCAGTCAAAAAATGTCCCGGAGTTAAAGGTATCAAGTCATTAGGATCTGAAGAAAGCGGTGATAATGGGCGTGAATTTCAAACGGCTTCAATTTGAGTAACTAGAGTAGTTAACTCTTCAAAGTTCAGGATAGCAGATCTTGTCATTTTTAACAGAATGCGTTTCATCGATTTAATATTTGTCTCCCACAATCCGCCAAAATGAGGAGAAGCAGGTGGAATAAAGTTCCATTGAATTCCCTCTTCTGCACTAAATCGTTGAACTGAGTTGGATTTACAAATTTCAATCCAACTGTTAAATGGACATATTGAAGAAATTTTAACTGTTGATACGATTTCTGAAGACATGGACGTTTCGGAAGAAATCAAAGAAAAAATAATATTTTGGAAATCGATACATAGTTCTAGAATTAAGAAAATGAATTCTAATTCTATCCAAGTTGATACAGTTTCACGAAATAATCAATTGAATGATTCTGATAATTCTGATTGTGTAAATATTTTTTTTTCCAATGCGGAGGCACTTGTAATCAAATTCGCCCTTACTACGCCGCGGTTTTATTGTCCAATTAATTGTAAGGGCACCATACAGGCGCACAGTATTACCCCCTATGAAGGGACGACACGAACGGAGGCATTTTTTGCGGCGCAACGCTGGGATTCGATCTGAGCACCCTCAGCACCGCAAACCAGCGCGCTGTACCACAGGGCCACCACAAACCCTGATTGTGAAATATAAATTTACCGAAATTGCATATAAATAAGTTTTTTAGAAATTATACAACATGGTTAGATTTTTATAAATTGTTTGAATGCTCTATTCATAATAAGGCGAAACTTAGTAAAGCTGATAAATTTAATTACCTCAAATCATATTTGTGTGGTAATGCGCTTTCTTGTATTAACGTATTTGCAATTTCTGATGAGAATTATGATAAAGCTCTTGATTTATTAAAGAATAGTTATGGAATTAAATCTATGTTGATTAATTGTCACTTAGGTGATCTATTGAATTTAACACCTGTTAAAAACCGTAACGATGTTATGAGTTTGAGAAATTTGTATGACAACGCAGAAACACAAATAAGAAGTTTCGAAAGTTTGGGAATAAAAGGGGAATCATATTCAAATTTATTAACCCCCATTTTAATGAAGTTAATTCCTTCAGAATTTGTTTTGGAATTTAATCGTACTCAAAATGATAAAGAATGCGATTTAGATGCTCTTTTGCAGTTTCTCAATTCGGAAATTCGCAGCCGAGAGCGATCATTTCAAATTAATAGTCATAAACCATTGAATCAAAAACAAAATTTCTTTCCTTCACAAGTATAGAGAGAATAAAAAATAAAAATCCCCTTTGTATTAGATATACCGACAGACTACAGCAGAAAACTGAGCAGATGGCCTTTTCAACGACTGTGAAACAGTCACTGGGGCCCGGAAATTGTCTGTTTTGTTATAGAACAACGAATAGATTAGAATCTTATGATACTTTTAATGCTAAGGAAAAATTAAACATTTTAAAAGGTAAGGGAATATGTTATTTATGTTTGAAACCCCGTCACCATGCATTCGAGTGTCTGAAAAAGGATTTATGCTCTATGTGCTGTGGATCTCATCACATTGCCATATGTTTTCGAAATCAAAACAGCGACAGTTCGACTGTGAAACAGGAAACGAATAGTTTTGTTTCGGCAGTTTTAAAAACAAAAACAAATCGTTCATTATTACAAACGTGCGCTGCGTTTGTTGATGGCAACAATGAAGAAGAAATTATAAAGCTCTTTCTCGATAACGGAAGTCAGAAAAGTTTCGTTTTAAGAAGTATTTCGGAAAAGTTTTAACTTTCCTATTGTTAGAAAGGAGAACCTTTCTATTTGCTCATTTGGGGATAAGGAAACGGAATCGAAGACATTTAATGTAGTTAAAATTAGACCAAAAAATAGAGACGACCAGAATTTATGTATAGAAATAGAAACGCTAGAAATTGAACGTATTTCGGCTACACATTTACCCACCCCTGATAAAAATATTGATAAAAAATTTACATAATTGAAAAATGTACAAATGGCTGATTGTTATGAGTTTTACAATAAAGAAATATCGATTCTAATTGGGGGAGAATTTTACTATCAGGTAGTTACTGGAAGAATTACACGTCTAAACAAAACTCTTGTAGCAGTCGAAACATTTTTTGGGTGGTCCTTACAAGGGCGAGACACAGATTGTGAAGAACAAATTGCAATGAGTGTTATGGTCAACGAAGATAATATATTTAAACAGCTCCGTGAATTTTGGAACTTAGAAAATCTAGACATAGAGGCAGAGGAATTTGATGACAAATATATTGATAAAGTTTTAATGTCTGAATTTGAAGCTGAAATTTCGTACGAAAATAAGCGGTACAAGGTTAAGATTCCTTGGAAACCAATATGAAAACATTGTTAAGAAATAATGAACAAACGGCAAGGAATAGATTTGTGAATTTAAGAACATCTTTTAAAAATGATCCTTCCTTATTTTATAAATACAAATCAGTTCTAAAAAATTATCTTTACGAGAATATTATAGAGCGTGTTCCAGGAGAGGAAGAAAATATTCAGCAAAATACATTTTATCTGCCACATAGAGCAGTGATTCGTACTGATAAAGTTAAGAGCAAATTACGAATCGTGTTTGATGCATCATCGCATTCGAAGGGACAACTATCCTTGAATGACTGTTTACATGCAGGACTTAATGTTTTACCAAATTTATTTCTCCTTTTGATCAAATTTAGAACAAACCCGATTGCATTTGTTGCCGATATAAAAATGGCCTTTTTGATGATTGAAATAGACGAAAGTGAGAGAGATTTCACAAGATTTTACTAGGATGAAGATCCAGGAACCGATAATAAAAACAAGAAGTTTTAAATGTTCCGAATGACGCGTGTTTTATTTGGAGTGAAATGAAGTCCATTCCTCCTTGCTGCTACAATAAAACATCATCTGGAAAAATACGCAGATACATTTCCTCTAACTACTAAGCATCTTAGCCAATCGCTCTATGTTGATGATTTCCTGAGGGGTGAGGTCAATGTCAAGCAAGCTTTGACAACTCGTTGAACTCAGAAGTTGATAGCTCCGAAGATCTTAGGAATCGGTTGGAGGAACGAGAAAAGTTATACGTTTTATTTTGACTCTAAGGGCCTGTTCACATAGGAGTCCGTTGCGTTGTGTTAAAACCCATTAACCGCCAAAACTATAAGACGTGAGTTATTTTTTATACAAATAATATTGGCTATTCATTTGAACATATACAACATTAATTTATGGGTAGAATAACAAAACTGGTCTTAATTTTCGAAAAATCGAGTGTTGCGTTCGCGCAACGTCAGCGGAATAAGAGTATTGACATTAAGTGAGTTCAACTGAACTTCTGCAGGGTTTTCTTTGATTTGAGCACCGGGAATTTTTTTTAACTTTGTTACACTTTCGAAAGATAATAATCAATTTACAGGTAATTTATTTATTATAAAGATTTAAGTTATTTTTCCTTTACAAAATTACTTATTATATCCAGAAAACAGTTTATATCACGAAAAGCTTCACTACAATCACGATGTAGAGTAAAGTGACAAACTTTGCATGGATAAATTGTCTGGCTATGGCATTGTTTACTAAGCAGTCTTCTGCTGTCTTCGGACTTGATATTAATTTCTCCACGTAATGGCTTTTGCATGTTGAATGTCCTTATCAAGAGATCAGTAAATTTCTTCCTGAGGTAAAGAATAATATCCCGTCGGCAACAATATTCCAATGAACCGTGTCATGTAGGCTTCAGATGCTAAAAAAAGGGGGTGATTCTTTTGTTGGCACATGAATTTATCTATTCGACGAGAAGGAAATAAACCTCTGAGCCAAAGAGAAGATCAAAAATCTCTGCACTAGTTTTATTTTGTATTATACTTTTCATAGTTCCGATTTGATCTTTTTCTTCATTTTTCGGCTGAGACATATTCAATGGTCCTTCTTTATCCATTTCAAATCTTCATTTTTTGTTTTTGAAAAAATTTTTGAAAAACTTGTACTGCTTTTAGGAGGCAAAAACTTCTTTTTCAGTCACACTTCAATTTCGAGAGCAGTATCGCATGGTAAATCATCATTGTCACTATTCAAAATATTATCATTTCCTTCTTCTTCATCACTAGCCTCTGCTGTCTCTGGTAGAATAACAACAATACCAGTTTCATTCTCGTCATCATTATCTGAATCTTCGTCGAAAATTCTTTGAAGAACTTCTTTAAACTTAAAGTATCTAGTTTTAGGCATTTCTATGACCACAGAACGGGGGAAAGTTCCACGGAGTAAAACGTCACAGGTGAATAAGGAAACTACCCTTATCCCGCTGACGTTGCCCCAACGCAACACCTGTTTTTTCTTCCTCCCCCACGCAAACAAAATCAACCTATTGATGGAATGTTCTGATAAACTTTGACCTTAGCTAAAAATAGCTCTTGCTAAAGCTCACGTTAGTCACAATTTGCCTAAAGCTCACGTTTGTCTCCCTATATTTCTTCTGTGAAAAAGACCAAGAGAAAGTTATCGTTCAAAAATGCTTAACTAACTGTCTAAGTTTGGAACTCGTTAATTAATTAAAAGAACAGATGAAGGCAAATATTTTTCAATTCGATTATTAACCCTACTCAAAAACTACTGTTAATATAAAATTCATTTGATAGCTAAATTTTTATACGCATTTATTTTGACCGTTGCGTCAACGCAACACCAGCGGTTAATGGGTTAAGGAAAAGATGACGTTGAGACGAAAATATACCAATCATAGGACTCCAAACGATTAGCAATGAAATTTTTAACGCTTATGATTGGTTTATTTTCGTCTCAACGTCATCTTTTCCTTAACGCAACGAAACGGACTAAAATGAGAACAGGCCCTAAGGGTCTGGAAACATTTCTTTCTAAAATAACTGACACAAAAAGATACTTGCTACAAGCAGCTGGCCGACTATTTGATCCAATGGGTCTCGTGGGTCCCTATGCAATTCTAGTTAAATGTGTAATTCAGGAAATTAGGTGTTTAAAATTAGACTGGGACGACAATTTGCCCAAAGAATTAGAAATCTCTTGGAATAAATGGTGTAATGAGATCCAATATTTAAAGGAGAGAAGTATTCCTTGATATTATTTTCAAAATTCATTGCCGAAAAATGCAATTTCCATTCAACTGCATACATTTTCAGATGCTTCTGAAAGGGCGTACGGTACTGTTGTGTATTCACGCATAGAATTGGATTATGGAAATATCGTTTTTAGTTTCGTAATATCGAAGGGCAGGGTAGCTCCATTGAAGACACTTTCGATTCCTAGATTGGAACTCATGGGTGCACTTTTGTCTGAAAGAATTAGCTATAAAATTTCAAATGCTTTTGAATTTCCCGTTAGTCAATATTTTTGGACACATTCATTGTTTATTATTGGATTAAACGAGACCCAAACAGACACAAAGTGTTTGTGAAGAATAGAATACAAGAAATATAAAGATTAAGTAACCCTAAGGATTGGCATCACTGTATGGGGAAGGATAATCCGGCTGATTTAATAAGTCGAGGTTTATCCTTAAGTGAACTTAAAAACGACGAAATGTGGTGGCATGGACCCAAGTGGTTGACTATGAAGGAAGCTGAATGGCCCATATCCTTAGAACGAACAGTCGAAACCGACATAAACATCGATAAATTAGAGTTTAAGAAATCCGTTGCTATAAATACAACAGTTGAGAAGAATCAAATTCAAAACGATTTGATTACAAGATATTCTTCGTTTAGTAGATTAATTTGAATAAGTGCTTTGTGTTTCAGATTTATTTATAACTGTAAAGTGAATTCTGAATTTCGGAAAACAGGTGGTATAAGTGCTTCTGAATTTGAACATGCAACTGAAATTATAGTGAAGCACGTACAATCAACTGAATTTCCAACTGAAATATAGAGCCTTAAAAACGGACAGCCTATTCCTAAAGGTAGTAAAATATAATCTTTAAATGTGTTTTTGGACAAAGATGAAATATTGAGAGTGGGAGGAAGATTGAAACAATCTGCCCATTTTGAATTTCAAAAACACCAAATACTTTTGCCAAAGGTTCATCATTTCACTGAACTAATTATTGAACATTATCACAAAAAATCCTTGCATTATGGTGTACAATCTACATTATATTTAATAAGACTGTTATATTGGATCCCATCTAGCCAAGACCGAGTTAGAAGACTACTGAATAAGTGTATCACTTGCTTTCGAACAAAGAACCAAACAATAAATCAGATGATGGGGGATTTACCGCGAGATAGAATTGTGCCTTCTAGACCATTTGAACATGTCGGACTAGATTATGCAGGTCCTATAATCCCTAAACCCAACTTGAAAAGGTCAAGAGTGACTCTAAAATCATACATTGCTATACTTATCTGTTTTAGTACTAAGGCTACGCAGTTTGAAGTTGTTTCTGATTTAACAACCGAAGCCTTTCTGGCAGTTCTTCGACAATTTATTGCAAGGAGATCTAAGCCGTCCGTCATCTGGAGTGACAATGCAACGAATTTTAAGGGTGCAAGACACATCCTTAAAGAATTCAAATTACTTTCTTTTTCGATTAATTGTTCTAAATATGCTTCAAACTGATCAACAGTTTCGACTTCGTTGTTTATCGATATCTCAATTTTATTAATCAATTTCATCAACATAGAACGTACCACTGTATGTTTCTTCTTTAATTTTGAAAGTTCTTCTGTCCTTTTTACTTTTCTATCCTGGTATAATTCAGTTTCAATAAAAAAATTCTCTTTCCTGGATTCAATGTCGCGATGATATCAATCACTTTCCCTTTGGCGTTGCACTAAAATAGTTATCAGCATCGGTGGTTCAAATCTGTGGTTTGTTCAGTGGTATAAATCTGTGGAATCTCACGCATCGATGACAATCAAATAAAACATAACAACATTTAATATTCACATCGCTCGTACATAGTACGTGTTTCTCGTACGCTACCCAGAAGGTCTCTGGTCACAAAACATTCAAATCTGCGCTAGCAGTGCCATCTACATGAGTGGGTTCAACCAGAAACACAAAATTATTCATATTAAAACCATCATATTTACTAACATATGTATATCATGAGTTAATTATCAACGTATTTGGAAATGATTCCACAATTTCGGGCATAGGAAGTATATTATTTTAACGAAAGCGTTATTGCTCTGACTCCAATATATTTTCCCATTATTTTTTCTTTTACCTTTACACCTATTTTTAAGAGACATATTGTGTTAAGCATATTCCCCTCAGTAAAACTTCATCAATTTTCAAAAACATATCCTACCCTTAATGAGAGAAAATAATTCATGCAAAAGTGGCAATCAAAAATGATTGCACTCATATATAAAAGCGCTTTTCCATTATCCACCCTCCTATTCCTGTATATAGGAAAAAAAAATAATTCTCCTGACAAGTACATTTGCGTTAAAAACAATTAGCAAATATGATAAATTCAAAAATTACTTTATAATAGTCTACGTTATAATAAAATCACTCCAGATATACAGAGGCTGTTCGCACATTTTTAGCCGATTTTGGTAAGCGGTAATAAAAAATCGTTTGCTGCAAAAGAAATAATTGCAATTGAACTATGTTTTTAAAAGTCAAAATTATCGACTAGGGCTTGAAGGTTTTGTTTTTATTCAAAATGGCGTTTTTAACAAAGCAGTGGCTCGAAGGCTACATTTATGTTCTTTCCGAAGAGAAATATGCATACTCCGTTATCCAAAAACGATGTGAGAGTCATGGTTTTGTGATATCTAAAGCGTCGATAGGTAATATCGTCAACAAAAAAGGAAAAAAAAACGTCAAATTGGAGCCTCAAGTGGGACAAAAATTCCAAACAAGTATCCAAGGAAAAAACGGACATCTTCGACTATTGCAAAGGTATGTTGTTTAATGTTAAAAGAAAATCCCCCTAGTCAAAACACAGTTGTAAAATCATTAAAATGCTCGGTGTCCACTGTAAACAAAATGATAAACGTTGATTTAAATTTTAAGAAAGCGAAACAACGCAATGTGCATCGTCTTCTTCCAAATCATATCGCTGAACGCAGGACACGCTGCAGAATTCTATATGAGAAACACTTATCCACAGAAAAATGGAAAACGATTGTCACAATAGATGAATCATGGGTGTATTTAAATGATTGCAACAAAAAAAAGCCATTTATTATCATAAAAGGAGTGAAAAAAATTTAAGTACATTGTTCAAAGAATCGAAAGAAAGTTTTTCTAAGGGATTCATGATTGTTGCTGGTTTTTCTTATAATGGCAAGTTAAAAATAAAGAGAGTGGAAAAAATGTCAAGATTAACTCCAAATACTATCAGGAACATATTTTATCGCCAATTTTTCTGAATGAAATACTATCGCTTTACCCACAGTGCCATCCGTCTGTGAGACTCCATCAGGACAAAGCCAGCAGTCACTCATCAAACTCCACTGTTAATTTCCTAAAAGAAATGGAACAAAAAACTGGTATCAAGGCCATACCCTCCACTGATATCCCTACTAAATCTCCCGATATATCACCTATGGATTTTTCTGCTTTCGGACTTTTAAAATCTGAATTATCCAAACGTCGTCCCAAAACCATTACAGGACTCTGGAAAGCTGTTCAGGAGGAATGGGATAGAATACCTCTTCTGACACTTCAAAAGGCATTATTATCCTAGAAATTGCGGTGTCGAAAGATAGTCCAGAATAAGGGATGTCAAATAGAACATTTAAAACACAAGAATTTTATGTAATTTGTTTTGTGAATACAATATAAATCGTCTAAAAAATGTGTGAACAGCCTCTGTATAGGTGATCACTTTGTGAAATTCCTATAAAATTTATAACCCTATACGTTCACCGGACGATGGCCGAATGACTATGGAGCTGCCAGTCGGAACCAGATTCGATGGGTTTGAGTCCAAACGGTTTTGCGATACCAAGATCTATGGCATCTCTTGGAATGGATCTTTGTAGCCCTTCGGAATCGTCTTTAAGCAGTAGGTCCCGGTCTAATAAGCCCATGTGTAGTGAAAATTAACCGTAGTGATCCAAACCTATGAAAGTTAGGTTAGCCATTTGTAGATGATTTGTTTAATATAGAAAACTATGCAACTGAAATAAAATTACTTCTCTCTTCTTTTTACATGAAAAAGACAGACAAATTTGACTTTATTTCCCTTAAAATTATTTGAAACATACTTCTAGAAATGCTACACATCAGGATTCCACAGAAAAATTTAAAAGTTTTAAATTTAGAACACACTGTATAGATAATAATGATTGGTAAAAATATATCTTAGAACAATATTCATCTAAAGGTTTTTGATGATAAATTGGAACAGTGTTATAATTTTTGATGCAAACAGCGCTGCATAAAAAGGATACCCCAGCCTTCAAAATAAATGTCGTTAACGCCTTCACAGAAGATATTATTAAAAATGGACATTCTTACTCTCTTAACTTTTTAAGAGAAAGCTGTCTTTTTTTGCTGTTTAAGGGGACAAAATGTGCATCAGGGAAAAGAGGTTAAACTGCATAGTGTTACTGAATTCAAAATAATAATAATTAAATGGATCAATCGCTTGAAAATAATTACCACTGCTTAATGTTACTGAACTAGAAATATAAATTATTAAGAAGATCGATTTTTAAAAAATAATTGATGCATTTACCGAAAAAATATTACTAAAAATAGAATTTGCTTTTAAAATTTAAAAGAAATCTATTTCCTTGTACTACATATAAATATTTTTATTTTCTTGTAATCATCATACCCTGTCATTTCATTTTTGATCCTTTTATAATTTTTTATAACAGTGTAGTACTAGTTCTCTTGATAACGTATACAATTGTGTACACTTTCCAGGGGATCCGTATAAATGAGCATTCAGTAGTCCTTATCTGTCCCTGAAGAGATATATAAAGTTACCAAGCAAAGAATGCATGTAGAATCAGACTTTTTCTGGTGCATTACTAATATCAATATAGTATGCAAATAACGCTTTGTTACCTTATGTATCGATTTTTTTTCTATGAATTCCTCATTTCATTTAATAATACATAGCAGATAAAATATTAAAATATCTGAATATTTTACGTTGGGAAGAATCAACATCTACTTCAAATGAAACTTTGTGGAATGTAAACACGACAGTGTGTAAATAGGATATAGTAGCTAGAAAGCAGAAGTTACCAATAATAGTTAGATATAGTTAGTACTCAACGACAGTTTCAGTCAAAATACAAAAAAGGCTCATAATATTTGAATTATATTGCAATCTTAGTTTTTTTTCTGCTATTAATTGCAAAATATATAAAATTGTATTAAAATAAATATAATTAAGATGAAATTTACTGTTCCTAAAATATCCATCATCTGGAGTTTTAAGAAATTTTAATAATATAATTTATTCTTAATATTTTCATTTTTAGTATATAGAGAATCTGCAATTCTACCCTAAATTTGGGTATGTATATCTTGAAGTGGCACTCTAAATAATTTCATTCAAACACAATTCTTACATAACAACAATGTTTATTGAAGCATTTGCATATGTAAATTTTGCTTTTCAACATTGTAATAAGCGAGATGTGAATACGCGTCAATCTAAATGAGTAGGACCACACAACCTGTATTGTGAGAAGGATTTATGACTCTCAAGCGGCCAGGCGCCGGCGAACAGGGGCGTCGCAAGCGAACAACGCGGGCAATAAAACCATAAAAGTTAAGAAGACAGCAGCTATAAACCGAAGATCAAGATTAGGAAACGAGGGCAGGGGAGTTGAGAAATTTCCCAGACGAGGAGAGGCACCCAGTGTAATAAAAATGCAAACATAAAAACAGGAGCCAACCTATGAACATGGTGGTTCCTCCCCCAGCACAATCAAGAGGAGGAGCGAGCGAATCACAAGCCAGAAGACAAGATCCAATTTAAAAAAAAAAGAAACGACATATATATATACAGGGCGTGAAGCATTTTGGGGGAGCCCGTTATTAAAAAAAATAGATGCCTAAAAACTAAGCTGCCACAGCGCCGATAAGAGAGCCCCTTTACTAAAGGAAAAAGACGACTGATAAATAAGAGGCAACCGGACCGAAGAAAGCTCAAATATTATCCTAGTGAATGTTAGAAAGTGCTCCCGACGTAAGAAGAAAGGGAACAAACGAATTACGCTGCTGCGAAAACAAGGAGCATCTAGATATAACAACAAGTAATCAAAACGTGGAGAAAAATAACGCCAAAGATATACGACGATAATGCATGTTGAATAAGGTGACCTATGAACTGCGGCTACCGGAGCGAGCTTTGCGACGAGGAGATGATGGAGACGTCGATGACCGACAGACAGTGCTGACTGACACACGGAGTAATCTAAGGGCACCATCTCTACCCTATGAACTAAATCAATCCTCAGTTATCATCGAGCTATGAACTTTCAGTGCCAAGGTAGAACTCTTTTCTGACTAACTTAGTGCTCAGGGATTATCGAACATTAGACGAACTTTGTGAGTACAAGTGGTGAAACGAGTGTAAGCGACAGTGCCGGCAGCCTATGGGTGAGCATATTTGCTGATATAATTTATTTCACATCTCTACTTATTACATATTTGCCTCTTGACCTAGAGTCGGCATTGCTGAGTATATGTTAATAATACGCATTGTTCACGTGTAGAGATACTATTTTATAATTATTTAAATACATATATTCTTGATTAATTCTGTGTACTATTGCGGTGAAAAGTTAGCATGATGCTATGTGTGTAGATGTATATATAAGTGTGTAAATAAATTGTATATATGTAATCGGAGTGTCTTTACTGAGAGTTGTAACCCTTGACTTACTTGTGGATAGAAAGAGAGTTGGTCGCAACGCGACATTACTAGCCTAACGATCATAGCCCAATAGCCCCAGAGTGGGTTGTTACAAACATAAAACAAGTACGAGATATATAATATTTATGCAAGGGAAATACAATTCAATATATTTTCTGGTATAACTATTCATGCAATGACAATACAACTTGAGATACTTACAAATACTTCGGAAAGTCGACCAGCACTGCTGCTTTGTAAACTTTGGGCCTAACAAGAACTCGCGTAGGTTTGAGATGCAACCTAGCTATGCCTCGAGCGGTCTCTCGCAAAATTCAACTATTATTAAACCAGACTCTAAGCCTAGCTCCAGCTCGATACTTCGTTTCGTCAGCTCTACTCCTCCTTTCAACTTGAGATACTTTCACTTCCTCTCACTTCCTCAACAATTGGTGTCTTTAATCGAGCTACTTGGTATTTATGACAACCGCGTATGCCGCAATTAGCATATCTTAAGCGGTTTCTTTAGATTTATTCACTTAAAAGTTCGATTACTGTGAATCGAATCTTATGTAAACCTTACAAGTATAATATCGAGTATCTTATTGTATAATATCATTTATAGTATATTATCGGTCCTTGTAGTATTAATATATTAAAAAACTAAAATTTTTTAAGTACTTATTTCCTGAGAAAGCTCAAAATGCATTGTTTGTGTTCTTTTAAACCATTTTAATTTTTTTACCCTAGTTTATATACATGGTCGTGGCAGAATGGGAGCAGATTTCTTAAGGTCACTGGTAAAGGAATAGTGGGAGTAGAACGGGGTTCTTCAAAAGAGAACGCTTTCGTAACTGCGACACAGATGGCATTTATGAAGCGCTTCGATTTGTAAGCAACTGATGCCATTACTGATCAAAAAACAATCATGCGATGGGTTTCAAACGGGAGACCAGGTGGAAATGTATTACGAAGGAAACTAAGTGGTCGTCCTTGGAACATTAGAACACCTGAAAATGAGTAATTAACCCGTGAGTCCGCTATTTGTGTGTTGCCATTTCCCTGTAGATGGCCAATACGATAATTGAAATCTTTAGTACACGGCTTTGACAGTGCATCGCAAGTAATGGGCGGCATCTGAGTGATGTAATTTTCAAAAAATATTAGATAAAAGCGATTATAAGTACTTTTCGAAAGATAACGCTCTTTTCTGTAAATTGTTCTGTTTAAGGCTGCTATGTACTAACCCCATTGGATTCGCTCACCTCAATGTTAACCTATGGTGAAAATTTGTCCACGCATTGCCGACTTGGAATCAAAGATTTTTTTTTAAAAATTGTATGCCGTCATAGAGAAAGAAATTTTACATTTGTGTACCTTTTTCGTTTTTTTTTAATGCAATTAATATTTTAAAATTTAAATTATTCGAGAAAAAAATCTGGTATAGTGTGTTTTAAACGCTCATAAATTCCTTCGGTGGACGAAATTTACAAAATGAATCAGGTACCGCTTTGCAGAAAAATTTGGGCTATCTGACAATACCAATTTTATTGGATTATCAGCATTTATGTATCTGTAAATAGGTGACAAAAATATATTTTAAATAAACAATTTGGGGGCAGTGCTTAACCCCTCTATAGAGAGAGAGCCATTTCAGTCCCTCAAAATGTCAATCCTAAGGGGGGTGGAATTCTTGAACTGACGACTGGACTCCTCCCACCACAAGAATCTGCAAGAAGAGGAAAAGGGAAATACGATTTTTTTCTTAGTACATAGCAGCCTTAAGCCCGATTTTATGTATGTTTGGAAATGTGAGGTGTCGCTGATATAGCGATCATTGTTTATGACACCGAAGCGTGTGTATTAGTCGGTAAAAGGAAAATGAAGCACAGCTCAGACCAGATGAATCGGTCCTCAAGTAGTCTTGTGTCGTGAATCAGTCCATTCGATTATCTATTACTTTTATTGTGTGTTTTGTGCAGTTACATGCATATACCTAACATGTTCCTTTCGTTTTTGTTATTGCCCTTTGAAATGAGGGAGGTCCATTCTATGCCCTGAATTTTTGCATGCATGCGCATTATATATCACCAAGAAATATATTATCACATGTAATATTAAATTTTCTGTCATTAATTTCTTCTGTAAATATTAACAGTCGAAAAATATAACATGGGAAACTAATATTTATATAAACTGTGCATCATTAATATGTTTTAGCTTAAAAGAGACAAGTAAACGAGTATTGAAGGCCTTATTTGAATAGTGGTTCAACTCCACTTTTTAAAAAAAATGGAGTTAGCCTCACTTTCATGTTCATATAAGTCATTTCTATCTTATTTTTAAATTGGTACACCTCCAGCTTATTTCTGCTGCCAACAGAGGGCATTACAAATCAGACTTCAGCAGTCATTTCTCAACTCTCATTAGATTTTAAGGCTCTGTATCTCAAAAATGAACAAGAAGGGAGTTGGGCCACTATTCAAATAAGGGCTTCATTTAATATGCAAAAAAAATTACCAACCATTTTAAAATACATTATGCTCCCCCATCCTAAAGTTTTGTTGACAAGAACTGCCAATATTTCACCTTTAATACCGTATTTCTTATTTTTCTCTCTCTTGCCAGATAATCATCTATAAAATATTTATAACTGCTTTATTGGTATTTCAAATCATTAGCGCTTACAGAAAAGCAGCACTGATTTTCATTAACTGCCTTAATGAGAATTTACTTTTGTAATGACTTTCAGATATTATCCATTATGAACACACTGACTTTTATTAGATAATATTACTATCCATTTAACATTAAAATATAAACAAAAATGTAAGAAATTGATTTCTGTCTGAAGCGTAATGAGTTGCGTGCTAAAGAAGGAAATAACACGTTTTCAGAATGTTTAATTAGCATTTTTGTGCTTCGTCGTTTTTTTTTGCATAAAATACATTTACGAAGCTTGAATGTCAATGTTTTTTTCCAATCCTATTCATCTAGCAAAATCGGGAGAATTTGACGGGAAGAATTATAAAAAAAACGGTTATGGAGATAATTGGATAACATATCGTATAATATTGCATACTAACTATTAGTAGTTGTTAAAAACTACGGATAATAAATCATACATTTATTTTCTTTCATGTCAACACATGATATTTTTGAGACATTAAGGGGGAAGATTTTTTTTTTGGCAGAATATTTTTGCCTTTACAAAGTAATGTATGCCAATAAATGTATTGGAGTTAATGCCACTATGAGACGATTTTTTATTTACTTATAATATATGGCAATTTTATTTATTGACACAATTCTCACGGTTTATTTGATTAGATTTCGCCAAACCAAGGAAGCTTGATTCTAGAGCTGGATAGCCAAAAATGTACTCTTTAAGACGACAGTAGAATTTATGGATGACAGGTAGCGATTAGCATATATTGTACTTCTATATAACGAAGCGTAATAGGAGATATATCCCAAATGCTATACCAATCCCAAGAAGCTTTTAGGCCAAGACATATAAAAGCTAAGATAGCAAAACATTTACTCGTTAAGACGAGGTAAGAATTAAAGAATAAAACGCAGCGATAAACTTTTATTGTACGTCTCGATAGTGAATTTATAACGATGAATCCAAGATGGTATACAGATCAACGTTATCTTGTACACTGTCGAATCTAAGAAAATTTTTACGTCCATTATATTATCATCATGCGTATCAGTTTAATTCTAGTAATTCAAGCCTAGATATTATATAGAAATTAGGTGAAAAAAGATTTAAAAAAAACTAAACAACAGAAAAAAAATTCAGTTAGTCTCTTCTAATGATACTACTGTGGGTTAGTAACGTAGGATTACTTATTGTTGCTTATCTCTTTTGTATGTATATATGTATTATGTGTTATGTATTTATGTCTCTCTCTCTCTCTCTCTCTTTATATATATATATATATATATATATGTCAAAATTTTGACGCATTTTGGTACTTTTCTGTTTAAATATTTACTGCTTGCCCAAGCGATACAGACAGGGTTGCCAAAATTATAACTCGCAATGCAGGGCATCTGAAATTTTGCTTTCCGGAGAACCATTATCGAGGAACGTAATCCTACGTTAAAATATTCTCCCAAAAATATTTTTCTGCACATCGAAATACCAACAAAGTAATGTTGGGTTTTGATATCGGGATTTTCAAAGAATGAGAAATTGATTACTACATTTTATAAGATACCTTAGCGAACAGTTTATGTAGAAAAAAATAACATGAAACACTTATCGCAGCAATGAAGTATCCAAATATACAACATTTTTGTTCACACAAGAAGTGAAATTGCTCTTTCTTATGTCATATGATAGAACATGATATGTGCACCAAATTCAATAAAGAACTAGCCGCTGCGCGACCAGCATGGTGGCTTTTAGTTTCATATTTTCATTTGCAAAGCAACTCAACTGAAATTAACATATGTAAGGAATGTTGCCATTACCTGCCATCATAAATATACGTTGTTAAGGGGTATTCTCTATAACGCTGATTCTAAAAAATCGTGATTAAAAAATGTGAATTTCCATTATTTCAGAACAGAGTTAAAGATAAGACTGAGAAACCCAACACCAATGATTTTAAAAATTACATCCCTCTCTGTATGTAATACTTTTTCAAAATTAAGATATCTACATTTTATCATTACGTCAAATTAGAAACTGTTGGGGAAAAAGTTTTTCACTTATAAAATGGAGTAAAAATTCAGCAAGTACTGAGAAGAGTGTACAAAATTAATTACTACTGGTTCTCGGTTGCTATGCGACAGTTAAGCCTAACATCGCTGTCATTTACGCTCTCTCTTTTAGGCCTCTCTCAATGAATTATTTCTTCTTCGCTTTCTATCTTGAGACTGTTCCTAATTTTCACTTTATCGTGCAGCTCTCTTTCAAGCATCACTGATTTCAGTGCGTAAATCCATGTTGACACGTGGTTGCAAACTGTGGTTGGCCGCTAATGTTTACATTTGGTAGTTGCAGCCGTTGCCTTTCGGAGTCTAGAAATATCGGCGATTTTTGTGCCGCATACCTACGCGCTTTATATATATATAGATTCCCTTTCTGGAATCTCACATATCCTTTTTGTATTTGTAAATGATTGGTTGATTGGTTGGTTTAGAGCGCTATAGGTAACTTTTGCTACACAAGGGCGAGTTAGACCTGGACTTACACCGGTCTCAAAGGTCTTACAGCCGATTTTTAAAGGTTACAAACACCCATGGCAATGGTGAAACTCGAACTCACAGGCTCTGGACCGAATCCCAGCGCCTTAGGTATTTAACTATCAAGCGGCATATTTGTAAATGAGGGATTAGAGAACAGGACCCACTTTTTTAATACATTTAAAACATTAGTGGTTGGAATAGAAATCTACATTTAATAAAGGTTCTTGTGTTAATTAAAACAGACATAAAGAGAATTTTAAAACAAATACATATATCTTTAAAAAAATTTAAAATATTCATAATGTTTTTCCTATCTTTTATGGAAAAAAGTAATTCTTTTAATGTAATAAACGTTTATGTAGAATAAAATGCGATGAATTAATTAAAGCACCTTTAAATTTTCAAATGACTAAAAGCATTCGAAAATAATTAGCAATTGGTTTTGAATTTCGAAAACTTAGGGGCAACGTTCCGTCTTCTTTTTATTACACTATTTACCGGTTTATTTAGAGTTACAACACAGAAGCTAAAATTCAAGTAATTATGTTAATTTTAAATACTTTACTGTTATGAAGAGTAAAATCAATGGCACTTCTTGTCATAGAGTATGGCAGTGAAAAATACTTAGAGAAGCACTATAACTAACTAACAGCTTTTTCAATTGACATAATTTGAACCTTAAATTTGACTAAAGATGTTATTATAAAGTGTTTGATAGTCATAGGATTACTCTAAGCTGTTACTTTAGGATTTTTCAAGTAGACTTTATTACTATGGATGTTGATAAATGTTTTGTTTGGTTTGGATTGGGACGCTAAGGTCATTTTTTGCTACATGAGGGTTAGTTAGACTTGGTCTTACTTGTGTTGGTAAAGGAAACTGTAATCGTTATATTATTCCGAAGTTTACTGAGCCTGTTAACTTCGGAAAACAGAAGAAGATAACAATATATTTTGTTTTTAATATTATACAGGGTGGTCATAAAAAATCTTTGCCGATACATGGACCTCTAGCGACTGTTCCGTTCAACCGATGAAGATGAGATTTAAGATATAGTTATTCAGAGATATGAGCTCGGGATTCTGTGAACGACAATAAAGTGGTGCTCACGGTTACGGTTATAGGTACAGAAAATCGAAATTTTCGAATGTCAATGCCCACTTTTCCCTGCCCCAATATGCTTAGCGCAGGCCAAAACCCTAAATAGCGTTGGAACGGTACGTGTATCACAAAAAACTGACGCGTTAGGAACACACAAAAAAACAGCTTTGCGAACGGCCAACAAAAACACGATCGGGGCGCACGGAGAAAATTCGCATATGACAGAGGCAATACATCAATCACTGATGACAACACAGATCGGACAAAACAAAACTCTTGTTTGGATTGCACATTTTCCATATGGGTGCCATCATCGTGTTTTTGTTGGCCATTCGCTGAGCTGTTTTTAGTGCGTGCGAAACGCGTCCGTTTTTTGTGATACACGTACCGATCCAACGCTATTTAGGGTTTTCGCATGCGCTGAGCGTATTGCGATGAGAAAAAGTGGGCGTTGCCTTTTGAAAATTTCGAGTTTCTGTACCTATAACCGTAACCGTGGGCACCACTTTGTTGCCGTTCCCAGAATCTTGAGCTCATAACTCTGAATAAATATATATGAAATCTCATCTCGATCGGTATAACGGAAGGGCCGCTAGAGATCCATATATCGGCAAAGTTTTTTTATGACCACCCTGTATAATGAAAAAATAGTTAGAGGTACTCTAAGAAGTATGCTGCAAAATGATTTTAATTTAATTATTAAAATATGTTTGAAGCATACATTTCAACAAAAATGGATGATCATTTTATATAAATAGATATTTTCCCTTCTTTCCATATTATTTTACTTCCTATAATTTTCATAAAACATGCAGTATAATATTTTTCTTATCATCTCTCAGTTACTACATAAATTGTACGTCTACATTAATCTCCGTAATAGAAAATCTTTGGATTTTTTTTATTTCTCTAGTTTTTATTTGATCGTAAATTTAAAAGCGATTAATAGCATAAAATGATAAAAATTACGCAGTTTTATTTAGATAAGAATTTGTTTTTTCTTTTAATAAAATAAAATTCAAATTTATGCCAAAAATTCCTTACTGTTTCTTTCATAAAAATGCAAAACCATCTCTAAAAATTAATTGCATGCTATCAAATTTAAAATTTTTATCCTTATGAAACTCGATATAGGTGCGTATTTTTAAACTCGTAATCCAGGATAAAAACTTAAAATGGTTGAAAACTTATTACTATGTAGTGTCGCTTCGGCAGACGACAATTAAATCCTCATCAATTTATTCCACATCAATTTATCGTTTGGCCATCAAGATTTTAATTAAATAAGTTGAACATGTGTGGCAACATAGGTGATATAAAAAAGAGAAGAATCAATGTTTTGGTTGTGCCAGTTAGATGTATTCGATGTCAAAAAGTAGATTAATTATTTAGTTATATAAGCAACATCTAATATATAATAAATAATATTTATATTGGAGTCAGAGAAGCGTTATTATTATTATTATTATTATAATTATTATTCACCTACAATTAAAGACGCTTCAACTACTTAATTATGTGTGCATTTTTTAATCTACATATTTTGTGCAAAAGCATAATCTCATCTATCGTCAATATTTTATAGGTTATGAAAATGTAAAATCTTAATTTCAACATATTTTGTGATTTATTTCCATAGATAAGAATTACCGAATAGTTTTTTTAATAGAGAAAGTTTAAGTATTTGTATGTAAGGAATTCCATTTTCTTTTTTCATTATTGTATTATTTTTCATTCCTGCTTTTTATGACGGCATCCAAGATCAACCTGCTGTCATTAATTTAAGGACATCCTTGGTTTTGCGAGGAAATGAACATACAATTTGGCATAACCTTTGAATCTATGAAAATTACTAGCTGATTACCCGTGCTTCGCTACGGAGTATATTTTAGGATAATTACAATGATAAAATAATTTAATCTCCATAAAACATACTAATTTGAATTAAATTCTTAAAAAAACTTCCATCTCAATTAGTCTAGTGATTAAATTTTATCTTTTACTGTATTTTAATATTCTGCTTGTATGTTTCATTGCTATGCACGTGACGCAAAATTAATTTAAAGCATCACAAAATGAAAAGAAATCCCGTGATCAGCATAAAATAAATAAAATTCTAAAAATTAATGTTTAAATATTCACCAAAAATCAGAAAATTGAGGTAAAAATTCGTAAAAGATTTCATTTTCAAAGAATTTTATAATCTTTCTCGTGATATAAATTTTATAACCCTCAGGTCATTATTTTAAATGCAAACATAAAAAAAAGTTACAAAACAGCTTAAAAATTTATTTGAAAAAAAATCTAGAAATTTTCAAAAATCTTTCTTAGGGTACTCCTACACTATAAGAAGAATCGCCATGCAAAATTTCATTCCTTAAGGTTCAGCGGTTTGGTCTGTGTGTTATCTGTCAGTCAGTCACTCCCCGGAATTGTTATATATATTTATATATATATATATATATATATATATATATATATATATATATATATATATATATAGCTACAAGACTATCACTAACTATTTTTTTATTTAGCAGAGATTTTACAGACAAACTTTAAGAGGTGTTCGAAATGTTTTGTTGGTATAGAAGTGAAAATAGTCATATGTTTCGTATTTACATTCACATCGGTCCTGACATCGCACCCTGGTAAGAAAAGTGACGCAAGTCACAAAATGGCAATTTTGAGGTTATGTCATTGAAAAATATATAAGAAGTGTCCCATCGTGCATGAAAAGCGACGTATCTCTATCTCGTAATTTGTCCATCTTATGGCAGTTGTAACAGTTTTATTGTAGTGCTAGTTCAAGCTGTATATTATTCTTTAAGTTGATTTTTCTCAAATGCTTCATTTTTGAGTTGATACACTTTTCTTGCCGGGGGATGATATACCTGTATTACCCTACTATTTTCGAGTCACGAATGGTTTTCACGCGTTCTGCGGTCCGCCATCCCTTCCAATACCACCTTGAATATTTTTGAACAAAAAGCACTTTAAAGACAAAGGAAAAACACAAAAATAATGTATTTTCTATAATTTGATTCCAACTACGTAAATGTTTAATTTCAGAAAAATGAAATTTGTAAGAAATGGAGAACATTAAAATTATTTATCCCTCAGTCAAAGGTGTATAATAGAAACAGCGTGTAAGAACAGAACAGAACTTCAAGAAAAATAATGTGCTTATAGTACTGATCTATGAAAATATGATAATAATGAAAATAAAAATCGGTATATAAAAATAAAAATCGATATATAAAAATAAAAATCGGTATATAAAAATAAAAATCGATATATAAAAATAAAAATCGAAAAACTCTTACTTAAATAAAAAAAAAATTCCGTTGGGGAAACTAGTACAGTAGTAATACCAAAAGTGACACAGACTTAAGAAAGACAAACGTTTATAATTTCTGTTCTGTGGGCAGCGGTGGGCCTATTGGCAAAGCCAGCTGGCAAGTGATCTGGGCATCACTGGTTCTGTCCCCGTCGGTCACAAATCCACCGCCGTGTTCACTACTGGTAACTGCTGCACGTAAAATCTGTCGTCGCTGCAATGCCCTCCGAGTTCTCAAATTTACCTCTGAAGGTGCGAGGTCAAGTGTTCCGGTCTCGTCACTTCACTTGGTTCTAAATTACGGGAATGGCTTGTAGGGGGGTAATGCTGGCCACCTGCACGGTGCCCCCTTAAATGAATGGCCATCAGTCTCGCCCTCTATCTTAGAACTAATGGTGTCATAGCCAATCTTCTGGGCATTTGTAATAATTAAATTTCTGTTCTGTACGTAGTGCGAAACAGCAATTTTCATTTACCACCAAATAATGGAGGTAAATTTTTAATGAACTGAGTTTGCGCTTTGAATGAGACTTTTTCTTTAAAAAAAACATCACTCTCTTGGAGTATCATGATAACATTATCAAATTTTTTTCAGTGAAATTTCCTAAAAAGCTATTTTAACTGAATATAACCAAGTCCCACCACCCAGAAAACACTTTTGACGCACAGTTTCGGAACCCTTATAATATGTAATGAGTGTGCATATAAATAGTTCTATGTAGTGTGAAACTGGAAGTTTTATTCGTTTAAAAAGTAGTTGAAATAAAACGTTTGTCAAGTACTGACATGAAAAATGCCAGAATCTGATGAATGGATGCCTGTCTTCTTGGTTTTTGCACTATTAAAGAGTTAAGTTGACACATTCATAGAGAGAAGTACTTGTTGTAATGCCTCCAAGCAATCTTCCAATGATCAAAACTAACGTAATGCCAATTTCCCTTTAAGTGACACGTTAGGTCAGTGATTCGCAACCAGTGGCAGTTTAGGGTACCGGGAGATCGGAAATGAGTGCCGCGTGAATTTTTGGGAGATACACGAAAAAATATTAGTAGTGCCGACTTGAAATAAATATTAAGTTGAATTAATTTCTCTCACGCCCAACAGATTATGATACGGATCGATTAACACGTTCCTGGGGATGAATTGGCTGTTCTCCCGCTCAAAACTATTACTTCTGATATCAAACATTTGTGCTCTAAACATCATATTTATAAAGTAAAGTCTCATATGAAGGACTTATTTGAATAGTGGTCCAACTCCACATTAAAAAAAAAATTGAGTTAGCCTCACTTTCATGTACATACAAGTCATTTCTACGTTATTTTTAAAGTGGTATACCTCCAGCTTATTTCTGCTGCCAACAGAGGGCATTACAAATCAGACTTCAGCAGTCATTTCTCAGCACTAATTAGACTTTAAGTCTCTGTATCTCAAAATGAACAAAAATGGAGTTGGACCACTATTCAAATAATGCCTTCATATTAATAAAGCAAAGTTTTTTTATCGATTTCCATTGCAGTACTCTAGTGTATTACTATACTGAATCCAATGACTATTTTTTAATGCATTAATGTATGTTTATCCTGGTGTTTGCTACTTATATATTTTAGTAAATTAATAAATTGTACTAGTATTTACTTGAATTTAAATTTCACATATTCCTGATATAAAAATTCCTTTTATTTACTTTTTTTTAAATTGAAAAACTAAAATCCTAAAAAGGGTGCTCTAAGTTTCTAATCTAATTTCTAGTTTCTAATCTATTTTCCAATCTACTTAAGGGTGCCGCATTCGTAAAAAAGGTTGGAAATCTTTGCTTTAGGCAAATAAATATTAAAGCACCAAAATACTGGATAGATTTAATAGGGTTGGAAAATCTGTAGATCTCTAGGGATGCATCAGACGATTATTTACGTACTATGAGTGTTGATTGAATAAAAATAACAAGCTGAAAAAGATCAATTTAGAAATACAAAGCTTACTAATCAATTTTTACCCGTAGTGAATAGAAAATAAATAGAACTTATATTTGTAAAAGAATGTTTTAAATTTTTAATAACTGGATTTTTACGAACACCTTAATTTAAGGGACAGAAGTATCGGTTATATCGTGGTAGTTATGAGTGAGTTCGTTTAACTGTATTAATACAATCAAATTCAATCCATTTTTAATATACTTGTGAACAATAATATTTTCATAATTTATAGACTTCCGAAAAATAATGTAAAGATACTTAAATTTCTACACTTGAAAAAGCACAATTGAATTCTTTGGATCAAGAAGTTTTAGCAGCGATTTTTTTCCCTCCGAAAACATCCATTTCTCAAGTTTAATAGAATATCGATTAACTTTCAAAATAGCGCGAAAAAGAACCGGCGTTTTAACATAAATGCTTAATTAAGGCCCAAATTCTCCAGTCATAATATTTTCTGATATATTAATCATTGCTTGAGCTCTTGTATGTTTTTATTATATTGCTCCAGCTATGAGCTAAAGACTGATTTGTCCCTCGTGTCCCACGTGATTACAGGAACTATTAATCACGGGACACAAATGTGAGTTCCCTAACATTATTTATCATTCATCTCTTGATATTTTTCATCGATTAGGGTTAACCAAAGAGTTATGGGGCGTTCAAGCGAAAATTTCTCTTTTATGTTATGAATTGGTTATTTCTGGTAATAAAAAATGCATTTTCTTTATAATTCCTATTATTTATGGCAAGGAAATGTGCCTTTCTAACCGATGTTTTTGATTAACGTATTACTTGATCAAATAATTCCTAATAAATTTTAAATAGCGGCCTACACAGAATGTTTTTTAATTCTGCTTTACTATAAAAAACATTAGGTACAATTCTTCTTATTAGGAAAAATACTATGAGTTTCATTTTACATGTAAATAAGCAAAATCAAGATCTAATTTTGATTTAGTAAAATTATGCTCTTTAAAAGGGGGAATTTATAGACATTGTACTTAATATGGACTTTTAAATCGCACAAATGTCGGTTACGAAAAAGGTTCATTGCTAACATACAAGAAGTCATACTTATCAATCAATTATTCTCAATGGTGGCATTTTTTAAAATAATTTTTCAGTAGATTTAAAACAGTATTATTTAAATACATTCATGAATACTAGAAATTGGTTATAAATACATTGTAAAAGAGTAAAAGGGATTCAACATGATGCATCCTCAAAATGCATATCTGAAAAGAAGGAAGATTTATCTCTTTTTATGGATATTTTATTAAATCTTAAAGAGCATTTGAGCAAGACACTAAGCAAGCTGCAATACACGTCAAGCATGCATCCAGACCACAAACTTGGATGGGACATTAGGGGTTTCGTTTGGTTTCATTTGGTTTGGTTTAGAGTGCAATAATAATTTTATGATGATTTTAATCGTTTTTTCTTATTTACGAGTAAGAATCAGTTAAAGAAAATTCTTCAAAATTTTAAACATGTTAGAACATGTCGTACAGAAGCTCTGTTTTGGCCATTTCGCATTAGGTCTCTTTCTATGATACAGATTGAACGTCTTGAAACTGATACTATAAAATAACTTTTATGTAAGTTCACATTTGCCAATGTTAACTGCTACTACGGACCCATGTTTTTAGAACAATAGTACAGAATATATATACATATTTATACACTCAAAACTTTATTATGAGGTTATAATCCTTAGAAATTTAGTGGAACGGGCATATTTTATTAATAAAATTTATTTTTCTATCTTATTCGGATAAACGACAAATTTATATGAAAAATGTAACACTATAGTTGATTATTTTATATGCTATAATTAACAGTATACTCGTATAACTAAACATAATTCCTTCAAAATTTTACTTTATTCAACTTTGCACAAAATCATATTAATAAAAATTACATATTTGTAGGAAGTATTTGGTGTGGCACGAACGTACTAATGGCACTACTCATCGCGTAGGATTTTCGACTTAATTATCTGATATTTTTCTTAAAATTCCTTACTACATGTTAGGAAATATTTCTCTTGTTCATGAAAGATTAACGAAAGGCTGTGCAGAGACTCAAACATGTGGAAGATATCTTAGAATTTTTTTAATAAAAAAAATATTTTTATTTTCTCGTTTAAGGGGACTCACTACCCTTAAATCTTTAAAACATTCGATTTTTTTAGAAAAATATAATTTAAAGCATGGTCATTTCTGAACAAAATAAAGCAAACCACGTGAAAATATATCGCATAGTTCCGGAGATATTGATATTCTAAATATTTAATTACTGATCAAGTTTATGGTAAGAAAAATTTGAAACTCATTTTTCTCAAAATGTAATTTTGCATCATTCCGCAACTGATATCTCAAAAACTATGAATCACAATTCCATGAAATTTTTATCACTGCATAATCATATTATTTTATTGCGTCTGAACCAGAGTTATTGCAATCACTGCACATTCTGTTATTTGTTCAGGGGCAAATTAATGCAAAAATTTAAGAAAAATTTTAAGTATATTTTGAGCAGTTTTAAAATATTGAAAAAATATTTTAATGTTGAATGTTTTATATTCAATTGTATTTAGAAATATTTATTTTAAATATAAAACAGGAATTATACATTTAAGTGTAAAATTAATTTCACTGTTCTGCGCGCAAGCCAGTATACAATAAAAATACTTAAAAAGCAAGGTATAACTAAAACATTTAAAAAAACATTATTTAAGATTATTTTGAGAGTTGAAAATTTGTTTATTAAAATAAATATATCAATTTATCATATACATAAAATTTTGAAAAATTGGGAGTAAACTGAAATAGTTACAAAGCGTCAAAAAGTATGAAAATATGTCTTATTTCCTCGACTTAAGTGTCGTGAGTCTCCTTAAATCACAATACATTTTATTCAATATTCTTCCGACTGGTAACCCATTTAATACATAAATTTTAAAACATGTCCGTCGGAGTAAGGGGCTATCATCTACCATAAGTAAACTCCAACCATTAAAGATAGCAGCAGTTCTGTTTTCGCCATAAACGATGTAGGATGCCTGTCTTCATAAGACTAGACTTAAAAACAGTTTTATTTTTATTTCTTCGTCTTTCTCCGAGGTAGCCAAGTGGTAGCAGGATGAGCATCAGGCTGGGTCCAGAGTTCGAATCCCGATGAACACCATTAGATGCCATCGCATCTAGGCCGTATATAGGCACGTTACACCCGTACACTAGAAAGTCATTCTATGGGGAAACTGGGGGGGGGAAGTAACAACTCCAGATGCGACCCCTGGGGTCCTTCGATTAAAAACTGGGGTGGCACCTAAGGGATATTTACTCAACTGTATGGTGCTACCAGGTACAAAGTAGTCAAACTTTCCGCAGCTGTACGCTTATTCGCGTACAACTGCGGAATCGCAAAAGAGCGTACGTGTAAAGAGCGCTAATGTCTCAGACGAAGTTCCTCCACATTAGCCTCTCCTTCCCCCCCAAAAAAAAATCTTTTAATTTCTCACTGAAAATGTATTTTTAACGTATTCTTTATTACGGTTTTTACCTTTTATTTTTTAGTCTACTGAATATTCTTAAATTCGTCTAACCCTCCCCCCATTCACACTTTTAAGATAATTTAATCATTTCAGTAATTCTGTACCACACCGCTTATTTTTACAATATTGTATTGTATGATTGTATTGTACTGTATTGCAAAATACAACAATATTGTATGTTTACAACAATATTTATTGTATGATTACTTTGGAATAGTTAATGCAAATATTAAATCCTTTCATTTATCTTAATTATTGCTGCCTATTATTGAAAAAGAAGTAGTAAATAAGTTGGTCTTAACACTAGAAAGAATTTTTAATTACTAAAAAGACTGAACGCCGTCATTTTGACTGTTAAAAATAAAATCTAGAATTTAAAATATTTAACGGTTTTTAAATCTGTTGTCTCCAAACTTAAGTAATAACTTTAGATCTAACTTATTCACTTCCGTGTGAACCTTGATCTTCTTGTCGCATAAAACGCACGACCTTTTTTAAATAAATTAGGAGACTCCTTTAAGTAATTAAAATATCACTTTATTATATCATCTTTAGAACATCAACATGATCGTTATCTTTATACGATCTTGCTGCGTCTACCGTTTTCATTTGCAGAGCGTGTTTACATTTGCAGCGCTCACGCGAGCAAAATAACGTTAACATTGCGCCATCTCTCAAACGAGCAAAATAACTTTAACATTCGGGCATCCTGATATTTTCAATTGCTCACAATTGAGAACCAATGTACATATACTAAACAAACTTATTTAAATAATTTTTAAAAATACACACTTTTAACTTGAAAACATTAATTCTAACTCAAAACACATTTTTTTCGTTAAACAGAAATTTAACACACAATTATTCAAAATAATGACAACTTGCTTAACATATTTTCTTTAGAACACAACATAATAAACAATTTAAGAAAACGAGTAGCATTTTAAAATATAGTTACATATCTTCCTAATTAATATTTAAGTTACTGTTATGTTTTAAAGTTTATTAGTCCTAATATTTTTTTCCTCTTCATAAAAATAGTTCTTTATAGTTCAACATGATTCCATGATCAAAATAAAAGAAAGTAATTTATATTACCTTGTCCCTTCGTTTGTTCTAACGTGAGGGTTACCTGAATTCTAGTCGGGTGGACCAGAAGTCTCCTCATCTTCGGATTCATCTTCCTAGGTTACGCCAAGGTTTCCACTTGGGCGACAATATTGTTCACATTGGTGGTAGGCGCGGCAAGCTCCTCTGTCACCGCTGATTCGCTTGGACAGTCCGAATTAATCGGCAAGGTTCCTAAGAGATTTTAAGGCGAGCTGGGTGGAAGTATTCTTTTCGGGAGTAAGCCTGGTGAATCTAGAGATGTCGTCACTTGCCACAATCAAATCTTGGTTAAATCCAATGCAGATGTCGGTCTCATAAACTGCATCATGTTTATTATCTTCAGTTAGTAAACTCCTATGGTCAGTATGCATTATCTTAGCATAAACATACCTTTGCGTCTCAGTGTTAACATCCATCGAAGAATGTTCATCTTCTATAATATAATTCTCTATAGTCTTATTAGTAACTTTATCCTTGGTTTCGCTTTTAGAGCAGTCCTAGATATCAACAATATTTTGAATCCTTGTTATTTAAATAATTTATTTCCGTTTCCAAAGTGCTTTTACCTATTATTTCCGATTTACCGATGTTTTGATTTTCTTTGATCATTATATTCTGATCCCCATTAATTATAGCTGGAATAATTGTTTTCCCCTCATTAACTTCTAGCAATGCATCTGAGCCATCTTCTTTACCTTCAATAATTATTAATCCGTTATTTATTTCTTCTGGTTTAGCTTTTACAAAGTTTATACTATTGTTCACAACTTGCGTATCTTCAACCGTTTTTAATTTCATGCGTGATTCAGTTTTTCCGGAATCCATTTCAATAAAAGGGAAATCTTTACTATACCCAACGTACAAATTTTTGCCTAAGGCTGCATAAGCAATGTAAGGTAAATCCAAAAGTGTTCTCCCTACCAATAAATCAACCCGCTGCGTTTGATCTGGTACGATTAAAACAGAAACATCCTTCGCGATTACGTCATCAATCTGAATATCAACTATTACCGCTCCTGTACTTTTCACTGCAGGCGTCAGTTGATTTCCGAAACCAAACAAATGTTTTGGCTACCTATTCCTTTAAAAGACAGCTACTACTTCTGGTGTCCAACAAAGCGCTGACACATTGTTTATTGATTTGCGCGACTTTGAGATATCGGTTTGGCGTTAAAGATTCGGTGTCGCTTAGATTCAAATGATTCGTATTCTTTTCGTCTTTCGCAGTACAATATTTTTTTGAATGGCCTTTAATGCCGCAGTTCTTACAAAGTAAAGAGCAATTTCTAGCCACATGCCCATATGCATTACATGAAAAACACTTTCGAATGGAATTATCGTACCCAATAATAGACATATCATTGGATTTGTTACCACTTTTGTTTTCTGGTTTATTCGACTTAACACTCTTATAATTGCGGGAATCTATCTTAGGATTATTAAGGTAATAACTTTTGGCTTCATCATAATATTCAGTGTTCTTAAATTCATTATTTTCGATTTTAAATCCCAAGGGTATATGTTCGTGTTCATCCAATTTACCTGCCAACTCGTCTGCATTTACAAATTTCGACCAAGAATCAATAAAATGTTCCCGTATTACATTTGGAACGCGTTTCTTTAATTGATCCATTATAATAAGCTCTTTTAAAGAGTCAAAATCGTTAATATTTAAACCAGCTAACCATTTATTAAAATAATTTTGAGATCATAAACGTAATCTTCCCATGTGCTTTTTGAATCCTTCACATGATTTATAAATTTCTGTCTGAATATTTCGAGACTCAACTTAAACCGTTTTAATAACAAAGTTTTGACAAATACGTAGTCATTAGCTTTTTGTTCATCTTCCCTGGCGATAAGTTGACTAAATTCGTAAGGCAAGAGTCCTAATAGATGAGACACATAATCTCTTTCTTTAATACCTATACATTTAGCTTGGCGTTCAAATAATATTGAATAAGATGTAATGTCACCGTCATTTAAGCTAAATTGTTGCATTAAGCTTCGTAGTTCGAAGTTACTTTTGTTTACTTCTGAAACCCGAACAGTTTCATCGTGTCCTCCCAAGGATCTATTAGTACTTTTGATTTGAAGTTTTTGTAATTCAAAAGCTCTTTCAGTTTCCACTTTTTGCCGTTTAGCTTCAAGTCGTTCTCGATCATAAGCTCTTTCAGCTTTCCGTTTTTGCCGTTCAGCTTCCTCTTTTTGCCGTTCAGCTTCCACTTTTGGCCGTTCATAAGCTATTTCTTCATTCTTAAGCCTAGTATCTATAATTCTTTCAAATAAATTTTTGGTGAATTGTTCGTCATAATCTTTGCTTTGGCAAATCATTTTCTTTAATTCCGATATCGTATTATCGTTTGAGATTACCGAGATTTAGCTCCGTCGCTAATTCCAACAAATCAATTTTTCTACCCTTGCCTAGAAAGGCCATTTTGTTACTTAAAAACAGTACTTTAACGAAAATAATATACTTGCTTCACCATAAAACATACCTTGAATATTCGCATTCCGTTTTCGTTTTGGTGCGTAGGCAATGTGCCACTTCTGAAATATGTTGTCTCCAAACTTAAATAATAACTTTAGATCTAACTTATTCACTTCCGTTTGAACCTAGATCTCCTTGTCGCATAAAACGTACGACCTTTTTTAAATAAATTAGGAGACTCCTTTAAGTAATTAAAATATCACTTTATTATACCATCTTTAGAACATCAACATGATTGTTATCTTTATACGATCTTGCTGCGTCTACTGTTTTCATTTGCAGCGCGTGTTTACATTTGCAGCGCTCACGCGAGCAAAGTAACGTTAACATTGCGCCATCTCTCACGCGAGCAAAATAACTTTAACAAATGGTTAAATACTTTAAAATTTGAAGTATTTCATACCAATATATTTTAAATTAGTCCATATTTAGATATATTTTTACGCAGGTATGCCGAGCTGACAACCTGGTATGGTTTATCCGCAAAAATATATGCATGGTTTGTGCAGTCCTTATTTTTCAACACCAATAATTCCGAAGAGCCGATATTTCTGTTATTTGCAAAAGGGGGAAGAGACAAAAAATAACTAACATTATCCTGGTATTTTTTTGAAGATTTCTGCCTGTTTTTTTATATTGCCGTGAAATTGACGGCTTTTAGACTTAGTAGGTATACAACATTTTTCTCCCCCTCTTTACTATCGAATATAATTTTGTAAATGTGTGTGCGTTTTTCGCATAAAATTAGAAAAATAAAATAAAAATTCAGAAGCCTGAGGACATAAATACAGACATAGCGCTCAATAGTTATGTCTGAAACCGTCAAAATGACGGTAACCGTCTTTCTAGTTTTTATGCCTAAACGGCATGAACAGGATGTCAGAGCTTTCGTTTTTAGCTTTTAAGGCCAATCCACTAGAAAGTGCTACCATTAATTTAGATATCATTCATATATAGGGAAATTTAAAATCATTAAAAAACAGTTATCTTATTTTTATTTTATATTAATATAAATGCATTCTTTGTTTGCTATTTTGATTAGTTATCATATAAATATACTGTCATCATATTTATATAAGCTTAATATTATTTTTAATAACGCTTGCAATGTCAACTGAAAAGCTTTTTTTAATCTTATTAATGTGTGTCTTTTAAAACATAATCAATATAAATAAATCTCCTGATGCTGACATAAAAATTTAACAGCAGCTATGAATAAAAATTACGACTAATGGAACCTGTCTAAAGCAATATTTTAGCTTGACACTATATAACGGGACTGAATTAATGGGAGAGGAATGTAATTCTTTTTTACGCTTAAATGAATTACTTGGACGGGACGAAATAATTGACGGTAACCTTAGCTAAAGAAACGCACTTGAATTATTTTCTACTGTACTTTCTCCACGGACCATACGTCTCTGTGTTTATCGTATTACAACGTAACGGTACTTGACATTATAATTTGATTGCGTTTATTGAATTCGCTACAGAAAAAGGAATTGAAAGTGTTCCGAATTAAAGGCAATAGAAAGTACAGTTTCGCTTATTAATGGGTTGCAAGACAAATGAAACAGTATCCTTTTTTTCTGGTCAGTCTGAGAAATTGCTATTTAATGGTGCTAGTGCCTACACACATATACAGTGACTCCCAAAATTGAGAGTATACTCATTTTTGATATGAAAAGTCGTGTTTGAATGTAGAAAAATTCGGGAAATAGGGAAAACAGTCAGACTTGATTAGCTATACTTGATTAGCTATAGCATAGACATGTTTAGACAATTAATGTCCATCATCCCTCATAAATAAAAACAAACAATTATTTTTAGTTATACATAAACACCAATTTATAAAGGAAATGTACAGATACCTGACCTAAAAAATTGACAGTATGTGCAATAGTTTTCTTGCATACAAAATAAAAAAACGAAGAATTGATATTTAGTGGCATATCCTTTCGCTTTGCTGACTGCAACTCCGATCGTCGTGGTTTTGAATCGGCAAGATTTTTATTTGTTTTGTTAGGTCTTATCTTCTTGCAATATAATCCTCAAATGTTCTTTATTGGTTATGTGGTGTTCCTATACAGATTTTTCAAGACCGGACCAAACATTCTCGATAATATTCAAGTCAGGAGACTATGGTGGTGTTTTAAACTGTTTTGGAGCATGATACAGCAGTCATTGCTTTACTATATGTATATAAACCTTGTTCTTGTTGAAGTGCTCTATAAATGCGTACGTTATTAAATCTTATTAGAAAAAGGAACATCTTTATTTATATTGTAGTTACGGAGAGTTACAAATTAGCGTGTTCACAACACGCTGCCTTAGTTCGGACTAAAGAGTGGAGGTGAGGGGGATTGTTGGCTCAGTGCCAAGGCGAGAAGCATCCCTTAAACATTGCACTTCCGGTATAATAAACAACACCCCTGTTCAATGTTTTAACATAAGGAAATACTGAAGACTTACTTTAAGGATGAATATATAACAAAAATATAATGGCTAACATAGACCAAGAACTTTACTAAAAGTTTTAAGTTTGAAAGTCCCTAATGGTTTGGTCAATAAGTCAGCAGTCATATGCTCAGTAGGGAGATACTTTAGTTCAAAGTTCTTTTCTTTGATTAGATCCTTAACAAAGTGATACCTGGTATCAATGTGCTTGGTTCTCCCACTGCACTTTTCATTTTTTATCATCTTGATACAACTTTGTTTGTCTTCATAGAAAATACAGGGTACATCACCTACATTAAAGTCTTGTAAGAGTCTCTGCAGCCATATAGCTTCCTTAGCAGCTTCTGCAAGTGCACTAAATTCTGCTTCGGTTGATGACAAAGTCACTGTTGATTGCTGTCTGCTAATCCATGTTAGAACACTTCCTTGATATTTGAAGAAATAACCAGTGTTCGATTTTCGATCTATAGGATCGTTAGCCCAATCGGCATCAACAAAACACAACAATGATTTATTCTGATGTTCAGTCGAATCTCCAAGACACAATTTATGATCTTTAGTCAGCTTCAAGTATCTGAATATTCTTTTTACTTCCGTCCAGTCTCTTTCAGTAGGTTTTGAGACACTGCGAGCTAAAATTGAAACTGCTGTCGCAATATCGGGTCTCGTGTTGACGGCTAAGTACAACAAAGATACAATTGCACTTTTATAATCGACGTTTCTTGTCAAGGGTTTTGAAAATGTGTTTTGCTTGTAAAAGCCAGGATCAATAGGTACTTTTGATATTTTGCAATCCTCTAGATGGTATTCTTTAAGCTTCTTTGATATATAAGTTGACTGGTTCATATAAAAGATTCCATCATTACTTTTTTCAAAATTGATTCCTAAGTAGTATTGAAGATTGCCTAAATTTTTCATCACGAAAAGTCACGAAAAAGTCCGGAAATAACTATATCTTCCACATGGACAGTGAAGTATATCTGACCTTCTGCATTCTGTCTTGAGTACAAGCATGGATCATTTTGACTTCTTTGAAATCCACTTTCCAATAGTACTTTATTGAGTTTTCTGTTCCACTCATTTGCTCCTTGTTTTAATCCATACAAATTCTTTATAAGTTTACAAACCTTGTATTTATCGCCTTCAAATCCAGGTGGGTGCTTCATGTATACTTCATGGCATAAATCACCGTTCAGATACGCTGATTGTATATCATAATGGCGTACAGCCATTTTCTGCTTTCCTGCCACGGTCAGTAACAGTCTCAAAGTAGTTGGTTTTGCAAACAGGTGCAAAAACTTCGTCATAATCATGTCCGTATTTCTACTGGTAACCTTGCGCAACTAGAAGGGCTTTATAGCGTGAAATCTTTCCTTCAGCATCTGTTTTGGTTTTAAATACCCATTTGCATCCTATAATGACTTTATTTTCAGGAGCATCCGTTAATTCCCAGGTTCCATTTTCTTTTAAAGCTTCAATTTCTGCCTGCATTTCTTGTTTCCAATATGAATTATTTGGGCTGGTACATGCTTCTTCGTATGACGATGGATCAGATGTTTCCACTGATTGTGCCTTAAAAGACGACATCTTTAATCTTTCGGGTGGTATACCTTTGTTTGGTCTAGCCGAGCGTCTTGGTTCTGTTTCGTCTCAGACTTCTTGCTTTATTCGCTCTTCAACCACAGGTAATTTTGCATCGTTTTCTTCATCTGCTTGTTTCTCAATGTTTTGAGTTTCTGTATTTACTGTTTCTTGCATACATTTGGCATGAGGATCTTCCGGTAGAAGGTAACATCTCTACTGATGATTACGGCATCTGTACTTGTGTCCAGTAATCCGTATCCTTTAGTGCCTTCTTCTTATCGAACCATGATACGTTTAACAGCTGTATCGTCCAGTTTCCTTCGCTTTTCACGAGGTATGTGCACATACACAGGGGATCCAAAAGTTTCTATGTGTGACAATGAAGGTTTTCTGCTATGCCACTTTTCAAAGGGAGTTGATGTGATTTTTTTGCTGGCATTCTATTTTGCAAGTAATTTGCTGTGACAACACCTTCACCCCAATATTTGTTCGGAAGATTTGCAGCTTTTAACATCACTCTTGTCATCTCTAGCAATGTTCTGTTCTTCAGTTCTGCTACACAATTTTGTTGCGGTGAATATGGTACAGTCTTTTCATGCAAAACACCGTTAGCTTTAAGTAGTTTCTCAAATTCTTTACTTATATATTTCCCTCCTCGATCTGATCTCAAACGCTTGGGAATTTTGCCAAATTAGGTAAGAGATTCTTTGATGAAATACTGGATATTTTGTTGCATTTCTTCTTTACGCTTTAGAAGATAAACTTTACTGTATCTGTTAAAATCATCAATAAATGTTAGAATGTATCTGGCACCACTAGCTGTCAGTGTCTGCATAGGACCGCAAAGATCAGTGTGATTTAAATCAAGAGTTCCATAAGTTTTCGAGAGAGATTTTGGAGGAAATGGTTCACGGCAAGCTTTAGTTGCAATGCATTCTTCACAAACAATTTTCTTCAAACAAGGTGATATTTTCATACCTTCGGTCATATTATCTTTATCCATTCTTAAAATATCTGCTGGGTTTCTATGACCTAACTTCTCCTGCCAATCGTGAATACATTCTGTATGCGTCTGTTTCGTGCGTAATGCATGTTCACCTTCTTCAAGAATATACAAATTTTCTTTAATACATCCTGATGCAATAAATTTGTTATCTATAATTATACGACACTTCTTATCTTTAAATATAACTTCATAGCCATTATTATTCAGCTTCTTCACAGATAATAAATTATTGGAAAGATCAGGAACAAATAAACCATCTTTCACAGTTATTAAAATTTCCTTATTATTTTGGTTCCTAAAATTTATTAAACAGTTTCCTTTTCCCTGACTGAATACTGCTTTACCGTTGGCTAATATGATCCGATCCGAAATGGCATAATCGTCAATAAAAGTGAACATATTTTTTATCACTACACATGTGTGTTGTAGCTCCACTATCAATACACCAAGAATTATTGATAAAATTTGCACTAGAAAACAATATTCATTATTAACTTCTAAATTATTGTTAACATCCGATACTTTCGTTACGTTTACCAATTGATTTTGGTCATTTTTGTTTCTCCACTTCGCATATTTTCTGCATTCGGCTTTCAAATGGCCAATTTTCTTACAGAAGAAACAAGTACGTAACTTATTATTTTTATCAACTTAAATATTGTTAACAGATTTACTAAAAGATTTTAGAGCTTTTTAATCATTATCTTTAGAATCATTATCAATATCTTTACTTTCGCTTTTGCGTTTAAATTCTTCGATTAGTTTACTCTTAATAAGTTCTAATGTTAGATCAGTTTCTGGTCTTATTTCAAGAGCAGTTATCATTGTAGCGTAATTAACTTGTAAGCTACTTAACATAAAAGCTATGAATAATGGATCAGAAATTTTCTCACCTAGTGCGGAAAGTTGATCCACCAGACTTTCCATTTTCATAAGATGATCCGCCATTATTCCATCTAGCTTCAATCGAAGAGAACACAATTCTTTTAAGAGTCCGACTTTTCGCGAGAGAGATCCTTTATTATGATAATGTTCTAAAGCGAATCATGTTTCTTTTGCTGTTGTTAATTTCCTGATGTGCCCAAGTTGGTTGTCTTCCAATAAAAGACCTATAGTTGCACGGGTTTTTCCATCTTTCGTTAACCATTTTGCAGTTAATGGCGATAGTGGTTCTTTTTCTATAACTTCCCATAAGTCCTCTTTAATTATGCAATAGTTCAACTTTAAATTTCTAAATGTAGAAGTTGTTATTATTCAGCTTTTCGATATAGCGGCCGAATTCCAATATATTCATTTTTCGCTGATCCGAAATTCCAAAAAGAACGAAGAATCAATGGCGTCAAATCGAAAGTCACTTTACGCTGAGAGCAACAAAATTCTTTACGGAGAATGAAAGTTTAAAAGATATAATAACAATAATCTGGGCCCATAACCTGTTGAAGTGCGCTATAAATGCGTACGTTATTAAATCTTATTAGAAAAAGGAACTTCATTATTTATATTGTAGTTACGGAGAGTTACAAATTATAGTGTTCACAACACGCTGCCTTAGGGCCTGATTCACGACAAACGCCAGCGACTTGCAGTCCGCAAGCCGCAAGGCAGGGAGATCTGCGATTGAAAAGGGGAAGAGACCTTGCAAGCCATTCACGACAAACATCTTTCGCCAGCCGTATCCACTGACGTCACGCTGTCAAAACGAACCGAATCTTTCGATAACTCGGAGTGATAATCGAGATATAATCGATTTTCATCGGAAATCAGCCAATGAGAACGCTTTTAGCGTGTCTGAGTTACCGTGTATGTCTATCAAAACAACTGTCTTTTCATGTGTTTGTTGTTCAAACGGTTGTGTCATTTCGCGTGTTTATTAAGAGTTCATCCAATTTTATAGAATAATCTCACGGCTTTTTACCTGCACCGAATTGGCGTTGCATCCTCTCCGGACTACCACCTTTATTCTGCTGGGGAATTTATGGATTTCAATCACCTTTTAACGTGATCCTCTCTTCAAAACAAGTACTTTTCAGTCACAGATTTTTGAAATAGATATCATCTCTACTGAGTTACCAGTGGGGAATTATGGCCAATGTACTTTTCCCCAACATAGGATAAAAAAAAGTCTAGTATCATATAAATGACACTAGTTTTAGAATTACTTCAAATGTTACAAAAATTTAAGTTCCCTTAAGTTCCACTGTTCTATTATAGATATTATTTATTATCTTGAAAATTACTTTTAGTGAAACAGATAGTAATCTTACTCTTATTGTGCAGTAAAAGCCATGTTTGTTAAAAAAGGTATATGTTAAAACTATTGAAGATGCTCAAAATAATGCATACATGACAAGCCTTTTAACAATAACGAAATAAAAGTTTAATTATCTTAACAAAATTGACAATGATCATGTTTGAAATGTCCAAACAACAAATAATTCTTTAATTTTGATTTTCATGTTACTGATTTTTTTCCAAAACTGTTCATATTTCATATTTCTTTGCTGATTAGTTTAGTTTTTGGTTTTAAATAAATATTCTACTAAGCTATTTTTGTATGAAGTTCACCATTCCTTTGTTTTGTTGATTACACGCCAAAATATTTAAAAAGTGCATATTCACATTTTCGTTATATAAATATTTATATTTAGGAAATTTTGGTGTTTATTTGTTTTTTCACAATACCATATGCTCCGGAGGCATGTTTAATATTTCAATTGTGCTTATCTTTTGACTAAACTCAATACAGAATATCTCGCAACAAAGACATGGGCAATTCTGCCTAATACATGCACTCATATAATTTCAATGTACATTGCATTATTATGTCACCAATGACGCAAATTTAAGGAAATTTGAATTTTTGTATTGCAGGAATATAGGCTAAAGTAGCCAGCCGATTTCTTTTCACATGAAAATTTATCTTTTTGTATTGCAGGTATGCTAATATCATACCAGGTAGTGGTGGGTATTAATACGAATAACACATTTTTCTTTTTGTTGTTTTGTGGGGGGGGGACTTCAAATTAATAGTACCTCTTATGAAAATTCTCCCTCTCAGTCAATCAATTCAAAGCCGTCTGTCTGGTGGACGGATGGCCCGAGCATAGCCAGGCTAGTCTATAATATTATAATGCAATGTATGTCTGTATGTCAACATCTTAAAATGTTAAAATGTCATATTAAAATTGTGCCAAAGAAATGTTAAAAATTGATAAGACAAAACACCAGTTCAAGTGTGAAAAAACTATTTAATAATTAACAAAAAATTAAATTTATAAATTTGTACAAATTTCTTCGTGTAACATTTTTCCTCTGTTTCTCAGAGTATTCTGATTATCAGAATTTACCACAGATGAGAACACTCCAGTATCATCAAATTCATTATCACATGTTTGTACAGCACTTTCTATATTATATTTCAAACAGATGTTATGTAATACAGAACATGTAATAATGATTTCACATACCTTTTCAGGTGTATACTGAAGTGTACCACCTGTTTGATCCAGACATCTAAATCTTGATTTTAATACCCCTAAGCAGCGCTCTATGACATTTCGGGCTTTTCTGTGTTTTTCATTAAATTTCTGCTTGCTTTGTGAGGATTCATCCAAATATGGTGTCATCAGTCATGGTTCTAATGGGTAACCACTGTCCCCAAGCAAGAAGTTCTTTTCAGGGATAACTTTACTTAAAAACAACTCTCGGGGAGCACTGCTCTTCCAAATAGAGGAGTCATGAGTGCTCCCAGGCCATCTTGCTACGATATCCAATATCTTCATGTTATAATCACATACCTGAAATAAAAGAAATATAAGATATAGTATTTTGAATGTTTTAAGATTGAAAAGAACACAACACCTTTTTCTCTTTTTCCTCAATGTATATGAAATAGTATTATTTTGGGACAAGCACTTTTGTGGTGTATAAAGATGAGTTTTCGGACACTAGCCAATTCTAAATGATCTTTGAGTCATTTTGGTCTGAAAGTAAACTTTAAAATATGTGTTGTAATAATACAAATATAGAACAGTGTACACTTTTAAATGATGATTCAGAAAATGAGAAGGGTGCTAGAATGTATGGAATTAATATCAGTCCAAATCCATAAGTTTAAAAATATTTTTGCTTGGGAGATATGCAATTCCATACGTGATGAAAAGGTATGAAGAAATATCTTTGGTGTAGGGTTAGTATGGAATGTAAGCAGCCCTAAAATATTAGGAGATGAAAAATGTTGAAATAATCTCCCTGTATGTACTCAAGTTGGATAACTGCACAATATTCCTAATACAGTGGACGATCGTTAATTCGAACTCGGTTAAATCAAACTTTCGGTTAATTCGAACTAATCCAAAGGCCCCAAAAAACTTGTATTGTGATTAATGTTAAAAATCTCATTAATTCGAACTAAATTTTTATCACTTCGGTTAATTCGAACTAAAAATTTGACAAATTAGATGAGAATGCAGAGACTGTTAAGCATCCTAATCATCAAGTCATAATGGACTCTATTAAAACTCTGAAAGCATTTATTCAGATGGAACCTTCCTGTGAAAATGAATTGAAATGTTTACTTCAAATCGAGAAGCTGGCTGAACAATGTAAACATCATAAACAGAACCAAACATCCATTTTACAGTTTTTCCCCAAAGTGTAATTCATATTTTTAATAAAAGTTTACTTTATACTGCATATCTTCTGATTCATTTTATGATTAAGGTAAGTCTATATTTCTTTTTTAATACACTGCTGGCCACTGTAAATGCAACACCCTGAAGCAAACATGCGAATAACATGAAATTTACAACATGCATTAGCGGAGGTGAGATATGCAAATGATTAGAATTTCAGCGCAGACGCACATCACACGCGCCCGTGGCGCCACTTCAAAGCGCTATTTAAGGCTTGGAGATTTCGACGATTTCAAGTTCGGCAATTGCGTTTTTCTTGTGGTTTTTTCAAAAAAACGATCAATTATGCCTCGTCGAAAACAGCGATCATCTTTTGATCAAGTATCTGAGTTCGACAGAGGAAGGATAGTGGCCTACCGAGATTGTGGATAATATTTCAGGGAAATCGGTAGTCGTGTTGGACGAAACCAAACAACTGTAATGCGGATATGTGATCGTTGGATGCAGGAGGGTACGACGGACCGGCGTGTTCGATCGCATCCACCTCAGCGCACCACTTCACGTGATGACATTCAAAGTGTGCGCATGGCAGTGACGGATCGCTCAGTCACATCACGAACCATAGCACAGCATATGCAGTCTGTAACGCATCATCCAGTGTCTGCGCTTACCTTTCGACGCCGTTTACAGCAAAGTGGTCTGTCCGCAAGAAGTCCATTCCTTTGTCTACCCTTGACGCAGAACCACAGACGTCTCCGCCGCCAATGGTGCGATGACAGAAGGATGTGGACGGCAGAATGGAATGAAATTGTCTTTACTGACGAGTCACGCTTCTGTCTGCAACACCACGATGGTCGCATTCGAGTCTGGAGACACCGTGAAGAGACGATGCTGAACAGCTGCGTTATGCACCGCCACACTGGTCCTGCATCGCGTATTATGGTATGGGGCGGTATTGGATATCACTCTCGCACACCTCTAGTACGCACTGCCGGTACTTTAAACAGCCAGCGCTTCATCTCCCAGGTGTTGGAGCCAGTTGTCCTTCCTTACCCCAAGAACTTATCCAAAGTCTCTTTGAATCAATGCCGATGCGTGTGGCAGCGGTGATCTCCAACAATGGCGGCTACTCTGGCTACTTATTTTGGCAGGAACCACACTTCACAGAAGTCTATAAATTTAATCATTTGATACTTGGTCAACATGTTATCTACAAAATAAATTTTGTTGTGATATCTCTTGTCTTTCTTGGTGTTGCAATTTGGGTGGCCAGCAATATATATATATATATATATATATATATATATATATATATATATATATATATATATATATATATATATATATATATATATATATATATATATATATATATATATATACAGCATAAGGTTTCAAGCCATGCAGACCTTGCGAAAAGGGAAAATTGGAGTATCTCTTACTTCAACCCCCAGGCTAATAGGTATTTTTCGAACTATGGTGTCAAAAGTCATGATAGCATACAGAGTGCACCGAAAAACATCCTTTGCCAAACAGAATAGTGGACGAAATGGAAAGCTGAGTAAAAGAGACGGACGAGGTATTGAAGCGGATTGTGACAGGAAGAAAGAAAACAACTGAAACCAAAATGACCGAAGAGATCAATCCACATCTGCATGCTCCGGTATCCACCATTAGAGGTAGAAGTGAACTTCCCAAAGAAAGCCTTTACGGAAGAGTAGCTATTCCCAAACCACTTGTAATAGAGGCCAATACAAAATATCGTCCACAATGGTGCCACGAGCGTAAATCCTGATTGAATTATATGTCGAAAAATGGCATTTGATACGACGAATCATTGTTCACATTGTTCCTCGCAACAGGACGTGCGTATGTCTGGGGCTCACTTGCTCAAGCGTAAGATTCTGGCTGCCTCATCTCAGCTGTCAATTATGGAGATAGATCTATCAGGGTTTGGGATGGTATATCATGGTTTTCTTCAAACCCTATTGTAACCCTAAAAGGGGGATTGAATGGGAAGGACTATGTAGAAATTTTAGCTCACTAGTCCATCCTATGGTGCAAACATTGTTTCTTACAGGAGATGGCATTCTCCAGCATGATAATCCCCCTATGCATACAGCTAAATCTATCAAGCATTGGTTTGAAGAGCATGAAAAAGAAGTCAAATGTCTTATCTTGCCCTGTACAATCTCCCCGACTATATATCATTCAACCACTGTGATCTGTATAAGCGGATAGAGCTACGTATCGATATCCACCAGAGCATCTCTACAGGAACTTTCATGATTTTCCCCTGAAGAATGGTATAATATTTTCTTAAACACTATTCATGACTTGTATAACCCAATTCCAAGGTGAATCAGGTGTTATTACGTTACAAAGGTGATCCTGCGCCTTATTAATAAAGGTTTTCATGATGTTTCTTAGTGTTTCCATTATTTTGATAAGCACCTATATATATATATATATATATATATATATATATATATATATATATATATATATATATATATATATATATATATTTAAATACTTGAATGATCCCAATTTATTCTACATATTATAACAGAATGAAATTAGAATCTCTGGCTTACGGGAATATGAATTTACAATAACTAAAAATATCGATATGATTGTAAGAATATAACTGTATCATGAGGCAAATAACTATGAATATTTGAGTACTGTTGAAAGAGCTCAAATCAACTAAAAATTATACAAATATTCCCAAATTAGAGAAATAGGAAATACATCGGTGTTTAATAATGATATATTACCAAATCATATTGATCCCTCAAATTAATATGTATTTCATAATATCATCAAATAGACTTTTATTTCGATGGAATGTACATATATTGTACCCAAATTTGGAAAATAACCAGACTAAATACAAATGAAAACTCTGGCATGACTATAACCTTTTAATCATATTTTATAGTGTACTTCCCAATAAGTGTTGAATTTCGAGTAATCATTGAGGCAAAGATTGAATTAATTTCTAAGGTCATTGTTGTAATCTTTTGACTGAGAGAGATAAATCGAGTATTCACGGCAAAATAAGTTTTACAATCAGTAAAATCGTTCGAGCTAGCTAGCGTTGCTTTGCGCTACGGAAAAAGAATCGACCTGAAATATTCCCAATCAACCAAAATATCATCATATAGCCGCTTTATTACGGTTAGGCGAATTATTTCTCGAAATTATGAGCAATATTCAATTCGGTTCCTGAAATTATCAGCAGCACAAATGTATTGAAATATTTAATTAAATTACCTCAACATTAGCATTCATTTTGGGGAAATATCTTCCAGTATTAAATGGAATTCTCCATGACTTCGGAAAATTGACTGACACAAAAACTTGCGGATGATGTAATTTGATTGAATGGAAATCAGTAAATAAGAGGACAGGAAGCTTATATATATAGCGCAGTCTTAGAGAATGTCTAGCAGGGAGTTTCAATTATATTTTCTAAATGTCTAAAAGAGTAAATGTAAGACAACAGACAGTTTCAATTAATTAATAAAGTTCCTAGAATTTTTTAATGCTGTGGATTATCTATGTGGATGTAACTGTATATATATATATATATATACAGATGGTTATCAAAATAATGGAAACATCAAGAAACCTCATGAAAACCTTCATTAATACGGGGCAAGATCACCTTTGCCATGCAATACCAATTGATTTACCTTGGAATTTAATTATACAAGTCATAATAGTCAAATAGTGGTTAACAAGTCAAATAGTGGTTAAGAATTTATTATACCATTCTTCAGGGAAAAATCATGAAACTTCCTGTAGAGATGCTGTGGTGGATATCAATACCTTTATCTATCCGTTTATACATATCACAATGGTTGGATGATTTATAGTCGAGGGGATTGTGCAGAGCAAGATAAGATATTTGACTTTATATATATATATATATATATATATATACATATATATATATATATATATATATATATATATATATATATATATATATACAGAGAGAGAGAGAGAGAGAGAGAGAGAGAGAGAGAGAGAGAGACAGATAAATAGATATATACATGCATACATTTTCTGTTGTGGATATGACACTATTAGACTTTTACTTGTGGGGTTAAGTGAAGCTACATGTGTGCAGTGAACATATCGACGACATTAATCATTTAAAACAGAGAATCACGGACGTTATTCAGTCTGTCACACCAGACGTCCTTAACCGTGTGTGGGAAAAACTTGATTATCGTTTAGATGTGAGTAGGGCAACAAATGGAGTAGTCTTCGAACTGCACTGAACAGATATGAAATTTGGAGACTTTTCCTTTTGTTTGGTGAAGATTTCACATTTCTATTTTGTTTTGTTGCATCCCTGTGATCGGTCAAACGTGCACCATGACTTTACAGACACACTGTATCAACGGCAGAGCTCGGTGAGTTTGAACACGGATTTAACATTGCTTGCTATCACTGAAAAAAAATCAGTTCGTGACATTTCGGCCTTGTTAAAAGGTGTCTCGATCAACTTGATGTGATGTCATTGTTAAATGCAAACGTCTGGGATCCACAACAGCAGAAAAGCGAAATGGTAGGCCCTAGAAAGTCCTGGACCGGATAAGTGGAGACTAATTGCATGTTGCCGCTGCCAAAGATCATTTGTGAGTTCTAAAATGCATCTGGCGTTGTCCCTAGTAACTGGACTGTTGGCCGTGAAATGAAAGGTGTGCGTTTACACGGTCGTGCGCCTGCCCAGAAGCCGAACATTAACAAAACAAGTGCTATATGTCAGTTCCAGCGGCACAAAGCTCACCAGCATTGGATTGTGAAGCAGTAGAACTTAATTTTCTTTAGCGGTGTATATCGATACTTCCGATAGATGCGTCTGAGTTTGGCGACTGCCAGTAAAACGCATCCTGCCAGAATGCATTGTGCTAACTGTGAACTTTGGCGGCGGGAGATCCTGGCGTGGAGCTCTTTTCCCATGGCCTGACCGTGCAGCTGAGTTTCTGTGGCCAGAACCTTGAATTCAGAGACTCATTTCAACGTTGTTCAAAACTACACACTCTCATCCCTTTAATAACAATTAGGATAAGTGACTTTTCTGTTTCGACCTGATAATTGTTCCGTGCACAAAGCGAAGCGCTATGGGAATGTGGTTTGAAGACATGGGTGTTTGAGAACCTTGATCTCAAACCCAATGAATACCTCTGTGATGAATCAGTACGCAGATTACGAACCTGGCCAAACCAGTCAAATTCAGAGACCGGACTCAATGTGCTCTCATTGACGAATGGAAGGCAATTTTCACTCACATATTCTAAAACTTGGCGGAAAATCTTTCCCGACGTGTGCACGCTGTGAATAAGTCCATACGTGGCCCGACATCCTATTAATATGTACCACAGACCTCTGAAAGTGTACCTCAGCAGTTGTTCGATTATATATATATATATATATATATATATATATATATATATATTATGTTCGATTATATATATGCGTGTGTGTGTGTGTGTAAGTAACAATATGAGAGAATATTCATTGCTTACGCAGAAAATGTTTCACACTAAGTTTCTTTTTTTATTTGTTTTTAAATACGACCTTTCAAGCATTTTAACAAGGATTGAGAATTTAGGAGGGAATTTTAATTAGAAGTTTGTCAGAGGAAAGATTTTACATGAATAAAAGGATAACATTTAAGCAGTGAAGTTTCAAAGACAACTTTAAGGAAATATTTTAATTACAGCTTGTGATTTTAGAGAATGCACTAAAAATAAAATTGATTAAAAAGTTTAAATTGCAGATTTTAGGAAGGTTTACTCTTAATGAAACAAAAAGCTAACTAAAGTAATTGGTAGATATCTGCTCTAAAAGAAATAGTGTTTTAAGAAAAATAAAGCATAGCTTTTAGAGTAAAGTCTAATTTATAAATTAGAATGTCTTTGCAATAAAGCTTTCAGGAAAGACATTAACAGAATTAGGAAAGATTTTAATTGTAGAGCACATAGAAAAGACCTTTGATAAAAAATGAGGAATTCTTATAACAAATGAAGACCGAATGTAGGTATTGATAGGAAACATTAATCAAAAGTGTTTATACGAAAGATACAATTAAATGATAAGCATGGGAATAGAAAATGGTTATTTTGTTGGATATGAAATATGCATTCCAACTGAAAGTGTAACATATCTAAGATAAACAAAACTCTGGAGATTAAAAATCTTGGATGGTCTCACGTAAAAGGGAAGCTGAAGTAGAAGAAATTGAATTTATAGATTAAATAAATGAGCAACTTTATGTTTGGGCTTATTTATCTGCTCTGCATAATTTAGACTACTTCTTTTACAATTGTACTTCGACATATCGCTAGAAGAGTGTTACATCTCTGAAATTTTTGATTTTGAGATAACTGCACCACAATGCTTTATAAGAAGTGCTTCTCATTCTGGAATAATGTTACAAGCCTAGTACCAACACAATCTCCTAGATGGCGCTTATTACCCTCTCCCACAACTAAGAGGGGGAACTTCCGTATGCGCGAAGAATGAAAATAAGAATTTTGTCAGTGCCTAATGTTGTTGTATTAAAATGTTCCCGTAATAAACCTGTTCATTAAATTTTATTTGGAAAATAAATGTTTTCGATTGCAAAAATAAATTTCTATTTTTTTTCTAACTTGCTGTTCATGTTAAGAAGGTTTTTTCTTAGTATTGTAAAAAGTTTAGATAAATTGTGCAATAGCATAGAGATATGTCAGCATTCCCTCAAGCATTTCAGTCCATGTTGAGAAAATGAGGTTACTAGAAGAGGGTTATATCTAGTAATTAAAATTCAACATCATGATTTAAAAATTGAAAACAACTTTAATAGTATATGATTTTGCCTTCTGAAGTGATTCGAACAATAAGTTTTCCCAAAATTATCATAGGTGTTCATAAAATAAGAAATGAAATTTCGAAATATATCTTCTTTAGCTCTTCCTGAAAATATGACTATATTGTGATGTAACACTCTTCTAGCATAGGTGCGATATGTTTCACAAGTGCAAGAAAAAGTTTAAAATATAAAAATAAGTTTCCCTTTTCTAGAATGATGATATTCACATATTTTCTAAACTATAAACTATAATTTATTTGTTACAAACTCGGAAAAACATAAACTGAAAATCTGCAATATGAAAAAAAAATACTTTAAAACATGAGACAGATAGTAACGTAGGCGAATCTCACCATAACGTGCATGCAAATTAACAGAAAATTTACGGCCCAGATGTAGGAAAGTAGTACACAAAACCACTCAAGAAAGGAGAAATATGAGTTGCTGTAAACTGGATATACTTTATAAGGATCTTGATTCCTTTATTTATATTCATACTTCAAATTCAAATTCACAGAATTTACGTAACAAGGCTACAAAATTTCTATCCTCACATGAATAAAAAACCCACAGCGTTACCTTTGAAAAATCAAAATTAATCAAATTAGGTAAAATTCTCTCAGTTGCCAGGTTACGCGCAGAAGGAAGTAGACAAATAAATACTGCTCACGTGTATAAACTTTCGCTAAATGACCTCATCTGAATTTTCAAGGAATGCATCCTTTAAGGCACAAGAATTTAGTTTCATTTCACAAAACTGCTCTGATGAAATTTTATAATTCAATTTTGGTATAACGGTATTGTTCAAATAATTTAGTTTGCCACTAGATTTGTGATTACAGAATATGATGGAGAGCAGAGAAAAAAATAATAGATACACACCTGTATACGTATCAAAAAGCAACTTGCCAAATTAATAGTAATGCATATTTTTTAAAGTTTCTTATGACATTCTGCATTGTCTTTATCACGCACTTTAAGTATCGGAAGAGTTTATTACAATGTTTGTAAATCTCAGTTCTTTGTTACAAGATATTAAATATAAATCCCTGGGATAAAAAGTAACAGAAATATAGCAAAGTAATACCCAAAACTCGTTTGGAAAGGAGAAATGTGCGTTTATAGAAATTTAACATATTTTATATAGTATAACTACTTTGATTCACTTATGATATACGCATTTCAGGTAAAACTGATCGACTTTACGTAACAAGTCTGCAACCAAACTTCGTCTTCACATAAATAAAAACACAGAGCGTTACCGTTATAAAATCAAAATAAATCAAATTAGGTAAAATTCTCTAGGTAGCCAGGTTACGCGTAGAAGGAAGAACACAAACAAATACCGCTGAAGTGTATACATTTTCGCTTAATGACTTGGTCTGAATTTCTAAAGAATTCACCCTTTAAGGAACAAGAATTTAATTTCAATTTGTAAAACTTCTGCGATGAAATTTTGTAATGCAACTTTAGTATAATGCAATTGTTCAAATAATTTCATTTGGTAGCAGTTTTTTTTTTCTGATTTACAGAGAATTATAAATTTACTTGAGAGCAGAGAAACAATAAGAAGAACTTCTACACACCTGCATACGTGTGAAATAATAAGGTGCCGAATAAACAACAATGTGTTTTCAGTTGCTTTGTACTTTCCAATTCCTTTTAACAAAGTATAGATATATTACTCCAGCTGTCACGACTTGTAAGTGCCTGTATATTCTTTATCTAGTCATTTAAGTATCAGGAGACTTGGCACAATGATTGTAAATCTCGATTCTTTGTAACAAGACATTAAATATAAATCACTAGAATGAAAATTAATTCAACAGAGGAAAAGAAAGTGAAGGCAAATCGATATTGAGGACTTGATCAAGTTAAATGATTGTTAATCTCAGGGACAATGGATTTAAAGCTATTTTTTAAATGTAAAAAAAGTTATTCGTCTTTCAATATGGTTTTAATTAATTTCTAAATCCCAAATGCAATTTGTATTATTCGTTTCACATTATTTTTATCTGCAGATCATAGAGGTATCAGGATTTCTTTTGGCTAAAAGAGTTGTTGGCCAATATTTCTTATAAAAATAATACGCCGTCAGATACGGTACATTTTTCAGAAACACGAGAGTCTATGATATATAAACATCAACAAAATGAATTTGTTTTTATTAATTTATGTTTAATTAGTTCTATTTGAATAGTTAATAGTCTGACTTTCATGAAAGTGCATATTATAGCTGATCAAACATATTTAAAACGAGCTTCATGTCATACAATTTCACCATTAAGAAACAATCAGTCTTTAAAAAGGAATAAACCGCCATCATTTCGATTAATTTTGAAATGAAAATAAATTAAACTGCTCAAATACAGAAAGCCACTGAAAAATAAGGAAATTCATAAAACGATCAGAACTGTCGACAGAAAATTAGTTTCAACCACAAAATTTCACTTCAGTGGTTACCCAAAACAAAATAATCCGTAAAATAGTTTGTCATGTAATGGCCAAAGTAATGTTTACATTAATTAGACAACTTTAAAATAAATAGTTAAATGCATTTGATTTATCCAACGATATTAATTTTTAGGAGCAAGAAAACACTTGAACTGTTACACATGAATATTTTCTTTAAAACTGTACAAAAATCGTATCTTGATAAATGTTAGATATTTTGAAGATTTGTGGCTAAAATACCTAAATGCTTTGTTTACCCAAAAACGATTAAAGTGCATGAGAGAATCAGTAACATAAAGTATGGATTTTAAATTCCATCAGTATTTGAAGCTGTATGCCAAATGTTCAATGTATACAACTGTTACAACTAATGAGTGATACAAGCCTACATTTTTGAGCGCTCGGCAAATATAGTCATTCACATATAAAGACTATACAGACGCGTGCTGGTGCATAAAATATTTGCATTATCCATGTCTCTAAAATGCAGTAAATGTAAAATAATATTATTTTATTCATCAGCAAATTTAGTTTCTGAGTCCGTCAAACGTGTTTCTGATATGGTGTATTTGATTGTGTCGTGTATTTAATTGTGTATTTGATATGGGTATTAACTGCTATTGTATTGACCGTTTTGAAAGTGATAATTTCCGTCTGTTTGGCCCCATGTAGCAGAATATGACACCAGGGTCCATTAAAACAAAACAAAGGTAAAAACGACCACCCATGCATTGAAATCCGTTTGTAAAGCTCAAAGTTGCAAATATAACAGTTTTATAAGCTTCAAATTAAATTTAAAAGAGAAGAAATTTTAGTAAATTTATGGAATACTTACAGTAAAAATATAAATTTCCGAACTACTATGGGTTAAGTGAAAAATGTTTAAATTTAATTAAAAAAAGGTATTTCCATCGGAAAGAGTTCAAATATTTATTAAGGGGACTCAGTACCTCTCATTTTGACGAAAAATGATAAAATTGTCGAATTGCAGATTTTTACCCCAAAATGAACCTTAACATCTGTAGAACATTCTGACTAAATTTCTTGATGATCTGATTAATAGTAAAGGAGATATGGTTAATTTCGCAAACCTCTGTTTTTAAATGTCCCTTTAAATGCCACACCTACTTCATTGTTTACAGTAGAAAAACTAACCAACTCTCTGGTTTTTACACTCTCTGGTGTTTCATGTTGGTACACCAATTAACCAGGAATATTTGCCAAAAATATTTCCTGTCTATCAAAGACTGGCATCAAATGGTCTCTTAGAAAGATGTATCAGATGCAAAACTAAAAATGCAAATGAAAGCTTGCATAGTATGATATGGGCTAGGTGTTCGAAAGACATATTTGTGTTCAAAAAGCGTGTACATAGATCAGTGGGGGAAGTGATTTGTGAATATAATAAAGGTGTCACTTCTACTCTAAGAGAAATTCATAAAACTCTAGAACTAAAATTCGTGTACCAGACTGCCAGACTTGCAAAAAAATTCTTTTAGATTGCGAAGAAGCACATTTAAGTACCAACGAGCAAGAACACTTGTGAAAGATGCCATAACTAAAAGAGAACGTTTAGAAAAGAAACGAGAAGGCATTACATATAGACCTGGTTATTTTTAAATTTATAATTGGTGCCCTTTAAATAATTATGAAATTTTTTAAGTATTGGTATTTACATTTAATTTAAATATAAATATGAGCTATGATTTTATTTTATTAATAATTTATCATGATTTATTGAATAAGTATAATTATTATACACACACACACATATATATACATATATATATATATATATATATATATATATATATATATATATATAACAAATTAAAAATGATTATAATGTCTACTTTTGCAATTGTGGGGTATTTTTCTACTGAAAATGTGCAATTTTGTTTATTTAATAACTAAGTGCTACCATATACATTAGCTTCTAATTCCATGATTTTAACATCTAACACTTTCTTCTGGTGAGGAAAACTAAAAAAATGTTCCATTATTCATTGAGAAAAAGTTTGGAGACATTTGGATAAAATTTAGCATTGTTTCTTTGTAAATGAAATGTTTAAACTCATTTTTCTCAGTTCGTAATTTTTCAGATTTCCTATATAATCAAAATGCTAAGGCTTCCAGAATATTTCAGCAAATTGTCTCAAACTTTTTTTAGTGTATCTTTAGATGCTATTAATGATAAGTAAGCATCTTATTTTTTGATATCTTTAAAAAAAAAATTTTTTTTAATGTGAATTTGAAATATATGCTATTTTCAAGGGGTTTTTCCATAGACATCCAATTATTAATTTTTTTCTTCCGATCTAATTTTTATATCAAAAATTCTGATGCTTACTTTTGTAGAAAAGAGTACCCTGAGTATAAGATAAAAAAAATCTTGTTTCAAACACCAAAATTAAAAAAGAAGAAGAAATTTTAAAAGTGTTAAAAAATTTTTAAAAAATTAAATTAAAAAAAAAAGTTACTATTGTATTATCAATTTAAGGTCTATTATTGTATGTAATGATTATGCTTTATTGAAACATCATCCAAAAACTTAAATATTATTGTTATTTACAAAAATAAAATTTTTGGTACCGAGTCCCCTTAAAGGCATTATATTCACCCCCATATGTCTAATATTTATTTTACAAAAACACCAGCTTCAATAGTTGTTTTTTAAAATGCTTCCTACTAATTAAATTGGAAATTTTTCTTTCCTTCTTATTATATTGATATGAAGATTTTGAATGTTTATATACATAGAATTTTTTCAAAATAATGGTGAGTTATTTTTTTGAAGGATATTCTTTGCTATAATTTAAAGTACGGTCATAAGTCCAAAACTCATTTTCTCTATGTTATAACACATGTAAGTTATTTCAATTTTTGTCATTACACAACCATTTATTTGATGGCAACAATACTATTTTAACTTGTTCCCTATTTTCTCTTGAAAACTACTATTATATATATATATATATATATATATATATATATATATATATATAAATATATAAAAATGGTCTATTTTACCTGAGGGTATATCAAATATTTGTGTAACATAATGTGAAATCTTATTGATTTTATTTTAAAGTTTCATATGAGATATGACATTTCGAGTAAATATAATGCAATATTTTATAATGATGCATGACGCTAACATTTTATAAAATAATATTTCTGTAAAATGAATTTACAAAACGTTTGTCATGAAAGAAATATTTTTCTACTGAAAAACAATTTTTAAATCAACCATAGGTTTAACTGTAAAAATTTTTTCTCGTGGAAAATAAAAGAAAGTTTATTTACAATAGTCAATTTGCGTATTACAAAATTTCAAAATTTTAATTAGAGTATTGCTAAAACAAAATATTAGATGAAAAGAAAATCCTGATTAGAATTTTGTGTGGTAATATCTGTTATGGAGGTTTGCATTACATTTTTCTTGTAATAATAAATGTTAAATAATCAAATTACTAATAAAAACCACCGTGTCAAGTTGATGTTATTGGTATCTTCATTAAGAAACTGGATTTAAATACTTTTAAAGCTAATCATGTAACACTTTATATAGCGTAAGAAAATATAAAATAACAATAATGTAGATGTATTGGGAATATTATATATTTTAAACCGTTTCATATTTTGCAAATAATGAAGCAACGAAACTCTTTGTTAGTTAATATGCATTTGGATTTTTAATTTGCGTGGAACTAAATTGCGTGGAAATAATAAAAAAAGTAAAGTTCAAAGTTCTTCAAATACCCCTCGATACTTTTTTACGCTCTTGTATAATCGCTCACGTTGTCAAAATAATTGTCAATTAAGGCCTCTGTGCACTAACCCTAATAGAATCTCTCACCGCAGTGTTAATCTATGAAGAAAATGTGTCTACAATTTATAGCTACATAAACGCTGATAGCCAAATAAAAATGGTATTTTCTGACAGCCTGAACTTTTCTGCACCTTGTAACAGGATTCATTTAATAATTTACGTCCACCAAATGTTACCACTGTTAAAACACACTTTACCAGATTTTTTACCCGAATAACTTAAATTAAAAAATATTTGTATTTTTTTAAACGAAAAATGCCCCAAAGTGTAAAATTGTTTTCCCACTTACGGAGTATATATATTTAAAAAAAATCTTTAAATCCAAGTCGGTAATCCTTGGACAAATTTTCTCCATAGGTTAATATTGAGGTAAGCGAATCCAATAGGGTTAATACAAAAACACACCTTAACATAGGAGAACAGCGAAAAGCGACATTGTGCTAGGAGAGAACGGTACATTACTTAAGAAATCCATTGTCAAAACACTAACTCCTTGTTAGGTTATTATAGTCTCGAAATTGGAAGGATTATATCGGAATAGAAATAGTTTTCCTTTAGCATTTTTGGAATGCTTTAGGGTGAATTTATTTCTCAATAACTTTTCATTACTAAGCTTTTTTCCTCTGCTGTCCTCTAGACATCTCAATGATGTATGATGCATAGTCTCTTATGAGGCATTTGATATTATTTTTTTCATCGTGACTTAAACTGACTGGATTGTAGTACCTGATCCACGCGTGAAAGGTCATGCAGAATGTGGTGCATCTTACCAATTCCTTATAACCAATTACTTATTATAATACTCAGATTCCCACGTACGTGACGGGGCATCTCTAAACGACGTTTTCGTCATTTTCTGAATTCCTAATACTGTTTTCTTGAATCGGAAACATGCATTTTTTAGTTTCCAACGTTTGGCTCAGATGTATCAGGAATACTATTGGGCAAAGACCGCAAATGATGTTATTGTTAAGCGGGTTTAAAAAATAACTGGCTTATAAAATGAGTTAGCCATTAAACTGTAAGAATGCAATATAGACATCTTATTAGTATGCAATATAACTATCTTATCAGTATGATTAACGATCACCTCAAAAGAAATTAAGAAAATTTGTGGACTCATTTAAATCTGTTGCTAAAAAATGCTAACTCCATTTACACGAATATTTCAAGATTCATGCTTCAAGGAAATACAAACAAGAATTTCATCACATGAAAAAAAAATGAAACTTCAATTATAATATATCTAAGGGCTAAATAAAAAAAACCCGCTATACAAAATTTTTTAAAGTGGAAAATAAAAGTACTTTTTTCAGACCAAGAAGGGGAAAAAACCATAAATGATGTCACATGGTGATACTCTTTTAGCAGTAATCGGAAAAATAGAAATCCTATAATTAACAGCGCTCCCGTAAAGCATTATAGATGGAACTGAAACTATAATTTTGAATTCGATCTTCATGAATTGTAATTGATGGCAGTTGAATTCCTTAACGATTAACATCTAGTGAAATATAATGATTGTTTGGGATGACATTGTGTTTTTGTTTCAGTTTCTAGTTCGTATTATGTTAAACTCAAGCGACAATATTGTTTCCCAAGTTTCAAAACTCTCTGAAGTAATAATTTGAACTTTATTATTTCTTCGTAAAATTTAAAAAATAAGTGAATTATATTTCCCGTTATAATAAATGTTCATTTAATAGCAACCTATTTATTAAATAAGATGAGTTATCGTTCTTCAGTTAATAAATGCTTCTGTTAATGACTGCATTATTGCGAAAATTTATTATTAATGAGAAAAAATATTTTTGAGGTAAAATTGAATTAAAAGATAGGAACTGGAAAAAAACATTTAATATCTTCTATTCTTTTTTTCTAAACCACCTGAAGGGTAATAATTTTGGAGATTTTTAGAAAAAGCTTTTTAAGCTTAGTTTTACATCTCTTACCAGTCCTTCAGTACAATTGTTGTGTAACATAGAAGTCGACATTTGAAACCTTCACCAAACAACTGCTTCAGGGCATATGCATATAAATTTCATTTGCAATGTCACCGTTTGCATTAAGTTAATTGCAGTCGTTTTATATGAATCAATAGAATTCTTTTACTCTATCTATATTCTTCTTACGTAGATGACTATATCTTTTTCATCTTGTGTTGACATATGATATAAGTGCTATTTTAACATGTAAAATCCCCATGACTATGAAAACTAATTTCAAAACCTCTGTCCACACAGTTTAAATATATTTTATTGAATTGTAAAATGTAAAAATATTTTACATGGAAACACCTGCAACGACACAAAAAAAATAAATGAACAGACATTTTTCCAATAAAAACCGAATAGCCATATATAAAACTAAATTGGATCCTGAAACCAGAACGGTCGCAAAAATTGTCTTCAAAGAGTTTCCTTTGGCACTGCAAATTTAGATAAGGACATTCGAGGAACAAAACTCATCTTCCCTACCGTATGTCGAAGAACAGCAATTCCATTTACTGTTATTACACTTCCGTTTGTTTGATAGTGCCAATAAAATCTCATGCGAACTCCATCTGTATCGGACGTTCTCTCTTTTAACCATTACAATAGATATGCTTTGTAATCTCTCCATAATACCGACAGATGCTCTGGGTTCCTATTTTTTCCATCCGATATAAAGTCAAACATAAAATGATAGATAAAAGATTTTATTTCCGTATAGTGCAAAAGGAAATTTTAGATTAGTTATTGAACAGCAGTTTCATTTAAATAGGCACGATATATTGATTTTCTGAACTCTCTTACCACTTTCTAAACACGTATTGTGCAAGAAACATGACTTGTAAAATAATAAAAATAGTTCATCTAGAGCTTTTTAACTATTTGCATAAATGTAACAAAATGCCCTAACTATTATGAAGTCAGTCAAAATGATTGTGGATTTTACGTTCTTATATATATATATATATATATATATATATATATATATATATATATATATATATATATATATATATATCGAAAAAATTATGTATTACTAATTTAATAACTAGAACGTTAATGTAAAAAAGGTGGTTACGGCAAAATAAATAATGAAATCTATAACAAATTCTGAGAATCATTACAGGCGTTCATTCTATAAATTATGTCCTTTATTAAGACTTCATTGTTTTTTTATTTTGCCTATTTAAACCTTTATGGTAGAGTAATTGACTCCCATATGTTTAAAAAAATCAGGACTTTAAGTGTCAAACCTAGAATTAAGAAAATAAATATTGCCGAATAAAAGCACACTTAATCATTCTTAGCTAATACAAAAAGCACTTTAAACAACGTAATATATTCTGAACCAAGTAAAAATGCAATAATGTCACGGTATATAATTTATGGCTATGTAAACCTCAAAACTGCTAAGACAATATTGGTGAAGATTCTATTTATTGTTTCCATACGTAGACAGTTTGGTTGTGTTGATTTATTTATTCTACAGAAAAAGAAACGAAAGCTTTATCTGTTTAACTAAATAGTTATTTCTATAACGGAAATAATAAAATATAATTTCTTAGCAGAACTTTACGATAAGATTTTATTTGTGATCAATCACTTAATGATGTTAGCCAGCTATAATACTTATCAATTCTCCGTTTTTTTAAGAAAAGTACAAAAATATATCACTGAAACGTCATGAGGCTATTCTGTTGTTATTTAGAGTTATATATATATATACAGTCGAACCTCCATATATCGAACTTCCCCATACCGAAATTTTCTATATATGGAACTCTTAGCGAATCTCCATGTTCATTACATAGAAAAAGTGTTTCTATACATCGAAAAATCTCTATATATCGAAATTTTTTTCAAGACAAATTGAGAGATTTTATTTCACTTTAGAATAATATCTCCTAATTTTTGGCATTTGAAACAATACGTCGTGAACTTCAATTCGCTGAAAATGTCCTTGAAGTTTTTAGTGGACTGAATAAATACGAACATTTCTTTTAACTTTCCGCAAAACTAGCTGTTCAGCAAGATATTCGTTTTTTTTTTCTTTAAGAATGTAACTGTGATCATTGTAACCACTGTCTGCATTATTGTTTTTTTAAACATATGTAGTACTCAATAAATCTTTCATATTAATTATTTTTTTAGTTATTAACTTTCATTTAGTTGGATTCGCATATAAATTAGAAATCGAGTTTCGTATACGAAAATTAGCTTTAATTTTTTTTAGGAGAATTATGATAAAACTAAGCTCAATTCTACAGAGGCTGTTCACACATTTTTTAGACGATGTATATTGTATTCACAAAACTAAATTACATAAAATTCTTCTGTTTTAAATGTTCTATTTGACATCCCTTATTCTGAACTATCTTTCGACACCTCAATTTCCAGGATAATAATGCCTTTTGAAGTGTCAGAAGAGGTATTCTATCCCATTCCTCCTGAACAGCTTTCCAGAGTCCTGTAAGGGTTTTGGGCCGACGCTTGGATAATGCAGAATTTAAAAGTCCGAAAGCACAAAAATCCATAGGTGATATATCGGGAGATTTAGTAGGGATATCAGTGAAGTGTATGACCTTGATACCAGTTTTTTGTTCCATTTCTTTTAGGAAATTTACAGTGGATTTTGAATTGTGACTGCTAGATTTGTCCTGATGGAGTCTCACAGATTAATGGCACTGTGGGTAAAGCGATGGTATTTCATTCAGAAAAATTGGCGATAAAATATGTTACGCATAGTATTTGGAGTTAATCTTGACATTTTTTCCAATCTGTTTATTTTAAACTTGCCATTATAAGAAAAACCAGCAACAATCATGAATCCCTTAGAAAAACTTTCTTTCGATTCTTTGAACCATGTACTTAAATTTTTTTCTCCCCTTTTATGATAATAAATGGCTCTTTTTTTGTTGCAGTCATTTAAATACACCCATGATTCATATATTGTGACAATTGTTTTCCATTTTTCTTTGGATAAGTGTTTCTCATATAGAATTCTGTAGCGTGTCCTACGTTCAGCGATATGATTTGGAATAAGGCGATGCACATAGCGTTATTTCGCTTTCTTAAGATTTAAATCAACGTTTATCAATTTGTTTAGAGTGGACACCGAGCATTTTAATGATTTTGCAACTGTCCTTTGACTAGGGGGATTTTCTTTTAACATTAAACAACGTACCTTTGCAATAGTCGAAGATGTCCGTTTTTTTCCTTGGATACTTGATTGGAATTTTTGTCCTACTTGAGGCTCCAATTTGACTTTTTTTCCTTTCTTGTTGACGATATTACCTATAGATGCTTTAGATATCACAAAACCATGACTCTCACCTCGTTTTTGGATAACGGAGTATGCATATTTCTCTTCGGGAAGAGCATAAATGTAGCCTTCGAACCACTGGTTTGTTAAAAACGCCATTTTGAATAAAAGCAAAACTTTCAAGCCGCAGACGATAATTTTGACTTTTAAAAACATAGTACAATTGCAATTATTTCTTTTTCAGCAAACGCATTTTTATTACCGCTTACCAAAATCGTCTAAAAAATGTGTGAACAGCCTCTGTATATATCGAAATTTCTATACATCGATTTTTTTTTCCAGCAATTTGCTACTTTGATATATGGAGGTTATATATATATATATATATATATATACAGTGGACGCTCGTTAATTCGAACTTGGTTAATTCGAACTTTCGGTTAATTCGAACTAATCCAAAGGCCCCAAAAAACTTGTATTTGTGTTAATATTAAAAATATCTCATTAATTCGAACTAAATTTTTATAACTTCGGTTAATTTGAACTAAATTTTCATCACTTCGGTGAATTCGAACTAAAAATTTGACAAAAAATTATTTTTTCTCATTCAATGGAGAAAATACACACTGTATTTATTATTTAGTGTGTCAAAATTTCTTTTCTGTGTAAAGAGGCATACGCCTGCATTCCTAGACTATTGCATGTCCGTTAAACGTTAGTAGCTATTGTCCTTCTTCTTAGTGCTAAACGGAAAAAGCAATTTTCCTTTATTTGGATCGATTTTCTTAGAATTTCAGAAAAACTTGTCTTTACTACAGATTCTAGTGAGCTGCGTCAGTTATAACTGCAGTGCCAAGTTAATGTGGTTTAGTTTTTCTTCCTCATTGTGTGGTGTGAACGTGTAAAAATTCAGGATGTCTACAAGTGGAAAGTACAAAACCCTAATTTTGGAGACAAAGGTAGAAATTTTAAAGAAAGTAGAGAATGGCGAATGTAAAACAAAGTTAGCAGCTGACTACGGAAAATTAAAAAAATGCCTTGTCAACTAATTTGAAAAACAACAAGACAATTTTAGATTCATGGGAAAAATCAAAATTTGCCAGAGTAAGGAAACGTATGGGAAATGCGTCCCAAGAAGTTCTAGAAATAGCTCTACTGCTATGGTTCCAGGATGTTAGATCTCGAAATTTTCCGATAAATGGACCCCTAGTGCTGACGAAGGCTGATGAATTAGCAATTCGAATGGGTATTGAAGATTTTAAATGCAGTGATGGATGGCTTTCTCGATTTAAGTCAAGGCACAATATTTCTTATTAAACTGTATGTGGCCAAAGCTCTGATGTAATCGAAGACGTATGCACACATTTCGGTAGGAAACTGCCAGGGCTTTTCTCTACTTACCTGCCGAAATATATTTTTAATGCGGCTATAATGGACAAAGCCATAATGGACTCCATTAAAACTCTGAAAGCATTTACTCAGATGGAACCTTCCTCTGAAAATGTATTGAAATGTTTACTCCAAATCGAAAAACTGGCTGAACAATGTAAGCATCATAAACAGAACCAAACATCCATTTTACAGTTTTTCCCCAAAGTGTAATTCATATTTTTAATAAAAGTTTACTTTATACTGCATATCTTCTGATTCATTTTATGATTAAGGTAAGTCTATATTGCTTTTTTAATATGTTTAACTTTAGATAACATAGTATAATATATTTTCTGGGGTTATACATACTAGGAGATTTTCTTCCTTAGTGATACACATTTAAAGTTATATATTTTCTCTTAACATCGGATAATTCGAACTTTTTTCTGAGAACCTTTGAGTTCGAATTAACGAGCGTCCACTGTATATATATACATATATATATATATATATATATATATACTATATACATATATATATGTATATATATATATATATATATATATATATATATATATATATATATATATATATATATATATATATATATATATATACACATACACATGTGACAGGCTTTTTAGATCCGTATAAATTTAGTCTTTTATGATGCAGTCGTGTTAGGAGGCATAAAACAGTAATTCCGGAGTAATTTAATCTATTCTTCAAACTTCAAATGCAAATCTCAGTTCAACCATCCTCATTTGGCCATTTTACTCGACATCTCGCCTCGCAAAATACGTCCATTCAGCAACGAGTTTTTCCAGGCTCTGTACTTTATTTTTAAAATCCTAGTAGCATAGATTGTACTCTGGACTGTCGTCCTAAAAACCTTATATAACCAACTACAGTGATCTGAATCGTGCTGCCATCTGCTTAATTACCTGTTAACTTTTTGCTGCCCAATTTAGTAAGTTCAAGTAGCGACAACTTCCGCCTCAAATGAAGGCTTGCGTACACAGGGGGACTTCCAACGTGGCAAGACCTCAAAAGAGAATCAATTAAAATATAAATCATAAAAGTCTAAAATATAATACATTAAATTATCTCCTAATTAGACTTAATCCTTAAGTGCACCTAATTGAATACAGCTGAGGTTTGGTTACATTTTACATATGTCTCAAATCGAGATCAAAGATTAACAGCAATGCAATGCCAAGATGATTACATGAAGGACTTGGATATGTTTACGGGCAAAACAAAATTATTTCACATCAACTATTTGAAAATATCACTAAATAAAATAAATAAAAAACAATTCTAAGCATATATTAAATATAGAAAATGCCATGAAGTATCAATAATAAAATTATCAAATAAAACTTCTCAACTGAGTTCTCAAACTCATGTTTGTAAAAAAATTAAATCTTTGTTCCAGTTTTTAAGGATTCAAAAGTATTTAAGTCCACAGTTAAAATTCTCAATGTCCTTATCAATATGTCTTTCTGTTTTCAATATCACCACTTCAGAGTACACAATAAAAATATAGAAATAAGATGAAACTGTTTACAGTCCACAGATTACACCAATTTATTTCGTAAAATGCAGGTTCAAACAGCTTTAAATTGCACTTCAATTGATAAAATATGTTAAATTATTCACTTTTATTCAACACTACTAACACAGTTCTAGCATTACTAAACTCCAAATATATTATTATAATCCTTCACACTTTATCTAAATGAAAATAAATATGTTAAAAATACCACACTTTCTTCCTGAGTATCACAAAATCATATAACTAAAATTCTCTTAACATACTAAAACATATTCATAATAAATTTTATCATAATGGAAATAAAAAAAAACACCGCACAAAAATCAAATATAAAAAAAAACTGTCACCAGCTCTGAAGAAACCAGAAAATGCAGAAATTAGCAGACAATGTTCTCGATATCATATAAATTTTAACAAAATGTTTACAAAACAACTCTAAATCTTTAATACAATTAATGAAATTGTAGAAAAACGTTATATAATAAACTACAGTGCTCTGAATGGTGCTGCCATCTGCTTCCTTTCTCATGAAGTATTTGTTCCCCTTTTAGGTAAGTTCAAGTCGTGACATATATATATATATATATATATATATATATATATATATATATTTGTTCCCCCTTTAGGTAAGTTCAAGTCGTGACATATATATATACACTGCTGGCCACCCAAATTGCAACACCAAGAAAGACAAGAGATATCACAACAAAATTTATTTTGTAGATAACATGTTGACCAAGTATCAAATGATTAAATTTATAGACTTCTGTGAAGTGTGGTTCCTGCCAAAATCAGTAGCCAGAGTAGCCGCCATTGTTGGAGATCACCGCTGCCACACGCCTCGGCATTGATTCAAAGAGACTTTGGACGAGTTCTTGGGGTACAGCAGACCAAGCAGCTTCCACACATTGCCAAAGTTGATCTGCTGTGGCAGCTGGGGATGGAATCTGGGTCAATCGTAGACCAACCATGGACCACATGTTTTCTATCGGCGAAAGATCCGGAGAGAGAGGCGGCCAGGGAAACAATTCAATCTGGCGATTGACGAAGAACCGTTGGACAATGCGTGCCACGTGTGGTCGCGCATTATCCTGTTGAAATATGGCTGTGGGCAAGCCCTGAAGGTAAGGAAGGACAACTGGCTCCAACACCTCGGAGATGTAGCTCTGGCTGTTTAAAGTACCGGCAATGCGTACTAGAGGTGTGCGAGAGTGATATCCAATACCGCCCCATACCATAATACCCGGTGCAGGACCAGTGTGGCGGTGCATAATGCAGCTGTTCAGCATCCTCTCTTCACGGTGTCTCCAGACTCGAATGCGACCATCGTGGTGTTGCAGACAGAAGCGTGACTCGTCAGTAAAGACAATTTCATTCCATTCTGCCGTCCACATCCTTCTGTCATCACACCATTGGCGGCGGAGACGTCTGTGGTTCTGCGTCAAGGGTAAACAAAGCAATGGACGTCTTGCGGACAGACCACTCTGCTGTAAACGACGTCGAATGGTACGAGCAGACACTGGATGATGCGTTACAGACTGCATGTGCTGTGCTATGGTTCGTGATGTGACTGAGCGATCCGTCACTGCCATGCGCACAATTTGCCTGTCATCACGTGAAGTGGTGCGCTGAGGTGGATGCGATCGAACACGCCGGTCCGTCGTACCCTCCTGCATCCAACGATCACATATCCGCATTACAGTTGTTTGGTTTCGTCCAACACGACTATCGATTTCCCTGAAAGATAATCCACAATCTCGGTAGGCCGCTATCCTTCCTCTGTCGAACTCGTATACTTGATCAAAAGATGATCGCTGTTTTCGACGAGGCATAATTGATCGTTTTTTTTTAGAAAACCACAAGAAAAACACAATTGCCGAACTTGAAATCGTCGAAATCTCCATGCTTTAAATAGCGCTTTGAAGTGGCGCCACAGGCGCGAGTGATGTGCGTCTGCGCTGAAATTCTAATCATTTGCATATCTCACTTCCTCTAATGCATGTTGTAAATTTCATGTTATTTGCATGTTTCCTTCAGGGTGTTGCATTTACAGTGGCCAGCAGTGTATATATATATATATATATATATATATATATATATATATATATATATATATATATATATATATATATATATATATATATATATATGTATATATATATATATATGTATATATATATATATATATATATATATATATATATATATATGTATATATATATATATATATGTATATATATATATATATATATATGTATATATATATATATATATATATATATATATATATATATATATATATATATATACCCAACAAACACAGGACTGACGGCAGCTTATCGGGCCAGTGCTGGAGGCACCGGTTGAACGACAAGTACGGGAGAATTTTGTCGGGCCACTGGCGGGTTGTTTACGAACCTCCGAAGGGGAAACGCTTTCCGTTTACGTGTTTCAGGGCCTGTTATGGGTTGATATGAATCGCACCGAAATCGTTTTCCCTGCATCGTCCCGGAACTGTACCTCCGATTCGTAACCACAAGTAACAGATATCTGCATCAGAATTATGGATTTGAAAGGGAAGGCGAAGATTAAATTTAACAGACTTTTCAAAAATATTTATTTCATTGTTGTGAAACTTCTTTTACGCGGAAAATTCCCATAATTTTCCTTGTATGTAAAGATTGTATTATGTGAAAAGTATTATGTGAAATTGTATAATTGTATTATGTGAAAATTCACATAATTTTCCTTGTATGTAAAGATTGTATTCTGTGTGTATGTTTTTAACTCCCTAGAAGCTTATAAAAACAGATGAAAATTAGTTTCAATTTTATATATTACTGGAGAAATTAAATATCTACTTAAAAATGGGTCCTTGTTTCACCACTCTTTATTTATAAGAGAGGAAATAGTGATAAAATTTGTATATTTTTAAATTTCTTCTATAGTATATTAAAATAATAATATATATTTTTGTAGATAAAATATTCAAAATATATTTTTCAGGAAATTTACATATTCTAAGTATTTCTAATTGTTAGATGCCATTATAAAACAACTGATTTTGTAGAATTTTTTCTCGAATTTCATCGTATTAATTTTACAGTAACATATTCTTATAATACAAATTTGAATGAAAGAAAAAGAATTTTAAATTTACAGACCTTAGTTAAAATAAACAAATCACACATATTTAGAAAAATATTAATGTAATGGAATGTCAGAGACATAGACAGTAGATGTCATGAGACACCAAAAAATATCAAAAAATAAGACCCTTTATCCTCAGTACGTACATTGAAGAATATATATTACATTGTTTTTTTTTGTAATTGAATCAGGATACGAGAAATAATATTTACAATAAGAAAAAAAAAGGCAAAAAAATTAGTTTAAATAAATGTTAGAAATAAAAAATAAGGCAATTAAGTTTAAAATAATAAGTAAGTTATATTTAATAAATTAAATTGGCAGGTTTGAACATCCGTGAGTACAGATAACAGAACTGCACTTTGCAGGATCGAACCGAGGACTGAAGCATGGGAAGCAAAAACGAACGCCCCACACCAGCATTCCCTGATAGGGTATCAAGTGTGGAACTTCAATAAGAGGAAACTGCCTCGCATGGAACAGAAAAATAAAGGAAAAATGTTAAACACTATCAGAAACCACACTATCAGAATAACACTATCAGAATTAACCTGTGAACAATTAATGGACTGGGTAAGATTTGAAATATTAAGATCGGAACATAAATTTTTAATTTTTAAGTCGCCGTTCGGTTTTGGGATTTTTTTTCCAAAAAAATTCAATGCGTAAGTAAATTAAGTAATTTTGAAAGGTCCGATATTAATCCAATTGCAGTAATGTTTTCAGATAAGATTTTGACAAAGTTTCATGAAATTGATTTGGGATATTGAATTTTGACTAGGTTGTACATTTTGTTGAGGGTATCTTTGTACCCTTCCGCCATTAAAAAAAAAACATGGCTCAGGTTTGGTTTCCCGCCTAACAGGAAATTCATCATTAGCAGCGGGAATTTCTTTCCTCCGGATTACGACAGTTTCCTAGGATAGAAAATTGGTTTGAGAGATTGATTCGATCATTAATGCTAGTTAAGTTAGAGTCGAGAGCAATTCGCTTTAGACCAACCCAAATTTAAAAAATCACATTATGTTCGATTTCGTTCAAAATTACCACATCACATTGCATACCAAGATTATAATATTTTATACATTACATATACAATGTATTTTTCATTTTCATAATAAAACTAAACTTTTGAATGTAGTTTACTTTTTTATGCGGCCCGCCTGCCTTGAAAAAATTTACCATGTGGCCCAGATGCTGCAAAAGGTTAAACACCCTGCTTTAAGCTCATCAGCCTGATTCAGAGGTTTAACTTTTTCAGATTTAGGAATATAATCAAAAGTGGGTGTAGAAGAAAATTTAAACGCACACTTACTGTGCATAAGATTAAAAAGTTCTTTGAGATTGGGGATGTTAAACGTTATTTTGAAAAAAAAGAAATTCATGTTTTTCAAAAGTCCATAGTAATCACACATGGTTTCCATTACTTATTTCACTGACACATTGAATTGTGTTTTGTTTTGTTTTTTATTATTAAATTTTGGCATTATCTTTTGAGAATGTATTTTCGTTTTTATCAATGCAACTCTTGCAGAAGTGCCACGGACGGGTAAGGGTGACTCGGTAACGAATTTAACAATCCTTTCTACTGCTTGTGTGTGACATGGAAAATTGCTGAAGTCAGTACGTTGACTCTCCTGATCAGATTATTTTGCTTCCTAGTTTATAATCAGAAATATGCCTCGTTCTGTTACTTTAACATCTTTACGTACAATCATATCAATATAATCCTTGGCATCAAAGTTTATACGTTGAACTTAAAACTTTCCAATGCCCCCTTCATTTTTCAGTCCTTGCTTTTAGAATCCGGCGTAATCCAAGCTGTCTTACGTGGCTGCTATCAACTGATATCATACATAAGAGGAGATTTTCAGAAGCAGCGAAGTACGAATTTCTTTGAATGACTGGGTCAATTACATTTTTAAGAGTCTGATGGAGGTAACGTGAATAGCTTACAAGTTTCCACAAGTGCTTCGATCCATGGATATAAGATAGTTTCAGCTTTATGTGAAACGAAACAGATGCATATACTTACAAAATGTACTCAGTCAGTATTCGGAGATTTTTTTTGCAGTACATTCTGTTCCCACATACAAGTGAAGTATTCGGTTTGCTAATGTAAGCTATCATGAATAACAAAGTTTTCCTGGTTTTCTCATAGACAAATCAGAAGAGCACCTACCAACAGAGATTGCATTAGACATTTCTAACAAATATTTTGGGTCCACACTTAAATCATCCTTAATTTCTAGTAATGGAATGCCATTTTCAATAGGTGATAATTCAATTACTGGAAGTTCATAGCAGTTTTCTAGTTGTTTACCTATTTCTCCTCCAAATTAGGACGTAGGCGCAGTTCATTTCCATGAAATAGACAAATCAACCACTGCAGTGGCCTTCTTAATTCCTTTTCAAAGAAACGAACCACACCATTATTCAATCCAGTGTTCACGGCAGTTCCATCCATTCCAATTACAGTAATGTTTAAATTCTGGTTGTTGCCATTGAAAAATGCTATTATGCTATCTTATATACATTTTCCAGTGCCAGAAATCTGCTTCTGAAAATCTCGTCCTTTGTATGATATCAGATGATCGCAGTCATGTAAGAGAGAGCTTGGATTACCCCGGAATCTAAAAGCAAGGGCTGAAAATGAAGGTGGCATCGAAAAGTTTTTATTTCAACGTATAAACTTTGATGCCAAGGATTATATTGATATGATTGAATGGAATGGTGTTAAAGTAACATGACTTCCTATGAAGAGGCATATTTCTGATGACAAACAGAAAGCAATTCAATGTGTCAGTGAAATAAGTAAAGCATACCATGTATGATTACTATGGACTTTTGAAAAATATGAATGTTTATTTCAAAATAACACTTTGCCTTTAAAGCCATTGCATTAATATTTTTCTAAATAAATGTGATTTGTTTATTTTAACTAAGGTCCGTTAATTAAAAATTGTTTTTTTTCATTCCAATGTGTATTATAAGAATATACTACTGCAAAATTAAGATGATGAAAATTGCGAAATTCTACAAAATCAGTTGTTCTGTAATGACATCTAAAAATTAGAAATACTTAGAAATACCTAAGTTTCCTGAAAAATATTTTGAATATTTTATTTACAAAAAATATATATTATTAATTTAATATACCATAAAATAAACAGAAAAAAAGAATTTTATCTCTTTTCACAAAAATATCTATTTTGAAGCACCTGAAAAATATTTCAGTAGAGCAATAAAATTTTATATTCAATACCAAAAGGCAGCTTTTGAAAGCTATAGCATAATGAAATTTCAAAACATCTTTTTTTTCGCCTCGTGATACTACAATGCACTAGTGTCATCTGATTGGACATTCAGTTGCACGTGATTGAAAAGGCGCCATTAAAGATTGCTTACAAGACAAGTTTGCTGAAATTAATCCACAAGTAAGTTTCATTCGTTAGTCTTAAATTATTGCCTTTAAATTTTATTTAACACCCTTACATAGTGAACATTATTCTATTACTGTTATATGATAGTGTTTTAATCCAAGTTATAATATGAATTGACCGTATTTTAGATCAAATTCTACTGAACTGAGTGTATTGAATTAGCAATACTAATACTTATATTAGCAATACTTATGGCATTTACGAGCACTTTCGTATGTATAAATAAAAACATTTTGTTTCGTATTCAGTTCGGATGATTCGTGTTTCAGTTAATATTTTAGATGGACAAAGGAAGTAAATGGTTTGTTCATCATTATACATTTTCTTTGATAGTTTTCTTCATGTTCAATGTATTGTATGATAAATCAATGAAATATTAGTTTGATATCTAAATTTTAATAATTATTAAATTATTGCACAATATAATTATGATCCATATGATGTAATTTAATGTAATTGACATTTGTTTCTATGATATTTTACTCAAAAATTCATTCATTCATTCACTGAATTAGCTCATAAGCCTATAAACAAACATCCCAACTCAAATTAAGAACTCCCCCTTGTCACACACAAGCAGTTGAGAGGATTGTTAAATTAAAAGAATGTCAAAAGCAACCAATATTACTTGTGGTTATATTATTTATATTAAAAATTGTTGATATATAATGTATATAACTATTGAATATATTGATATTTTCAATTATTATTGATATATAAATGCAGTATTCCCTAAAGTAAGAGAAAAATATTTTTCCACACAATTAGTAGCATGAAAAAAGTTTTAAAATAAATAAGTACAATGAAATTGGTAAAAAAAAAAATAACAAAAAAAGACTTAATATGACAGTAGGATGTTCTTAATCTGTTTATAAAATCCACTACAATTTCTTTCTAACCTAACTTTTTTTTTCATCAGTTTGTATGAACATTAAAATTTTCTTTTCATGAATGCCTACGAAATCCATGAGATAATCAAAACATTTGAACATTTGATGTATTTCATAATACCAGATCTGAAATACTAAAAATTTTTAAAAAAGAGTCAATGGTGCTATAATTTTGACTGCTATCCAAATACATTATTCATTGTTTTAATGGTAATATAGACAGCATTTTATTATTAACCAAAAAAAAAAGGCCTTTCATTATAGTTCTGAATCAATGATATTTTGTAGTATATTATATAGTAAATATTTGAATGCTTAGAATAATTATGTCTATCAAAGTATTCTCTTTAAACATACAGACTTTGTTCCTTTCTCAACCTCCAGTCAACCAAAGCAGAAAATTATAAAATAAAGAAAGTTACTATTTTTCTTCAAAATATTTATTGCGAATCACTGTACAGGAGCCATGCCATAAGAGAGGGGAAAAAACTTTTAAATTACTATATATTAAACCTTTACATAAACATAATATTACTTAACAGACATTCTTAATTGCTTACAATTTCTTATATTACATTACATAGAACTTCATCCATAAAACAGCTATACTATTACAATGAAACTTTTTTTAATTTACAACATTATTTATGTTTTTAATATAATATATCCAGCATTGCAAACATTTTGCCTGTATGTTAACTTGGGCTTTATATTAAGAAACAAAAAATTTAGCATATTATGGATATTTATATACACTTCACAATTCCAACTAAGAAGGTTCAATTTCATGCTATAATTTTTATAAATTCTAACAGAACTTTATTGATTTTATACTTATAGATCATGCATACTTTTAACACAACAAACCATATAATTCTGATTTATGCCCCATCATGTAGTATGCATGAGTGCGTAAAGGATGCAAAATACTCATGCACATATCAGTATAAATGTGAATATTAATGATTATAATTGTTTTTATTTTTTGTTATTGCTTAATCATATATAGATGCAAAAGTTTATTCCATTTTTCATCCCTAAGTTATTAAATTATTGGTCATTGTGCATTTATATAATTTTATTTCTCAGTTTCAGCTTTAAAATCTTGAAGAACCCAACAAGGATGAAAACTTTTTAGATAACATCATGTATGTTAGATTGTTATTAAAACTTTAGGTAAACTTTTGTGTCATCGGAAAAATCTTTATTCATACTGTTCAAAATAAATAAGAACTTAGCCCAAAGTTATATGTAAAGGGGTCATATTCCCCTTTTTTATTTTAGTGATAAGCAAGTTTATAAAGAACTCTACTTTTCAATACTTCTTAGTTTGATAAATCGTTCAATTTTTATTATGACATTATAAGAAAATATTGGTTTCTTTTCAGAATTTTGAATGTGGAATCTAGCTTAAGATTGCAGTCGTTTTGGAAGACCAAAGCTGACTTGAATTCATAACTTGTAAGTTTGTAACTTTTTTTTTCTCGACATATACTTTTGTTTTCAGCAGTAAACTCGTGGCAAAAATTACTGTTTTTAATATTTTTTAGATTTATTTTGAACTTTAATTTAAATATTTCTATGAAAAAACTATAAAAATATTTATTAAAGAACTAAAAATTTCAAATTAATTTTTTTAACTTATATGCTAATCTCAACTTTCTCATAAATGTTGGTCTCAATAATTTGTGGATTGAATATTAATTTACTTTATTTATTCTTTTTTAACTGTGAAGCTTGTTGTTAAGGTTTTAGGTGAGTGAGAAAGTGCAGTCCAGGGATTTAAGTTAACATGACTCTTGTGAAAGTCTTTTTAACTCTTGCTGAAAAAGAGGTTTATATTATAAAAGTATAAAATGCCAAGGTTTATTTAGAAAATATAAAATCTGTTCATTTGTAAAATGTTCATTAAAAATGTGAGAATTTCCTCAATAACTGATTTATAAGCTATTTGTTTTCAAGACTTTTAGAGAATATTTAGTTGTCATGTTGTGCAAAATAAATAAGAACTTACTGGTCCAAAGCATAGATGTGCCCCCCCCCCTCAACTTAACTTGAAATAAATTAAAATGTTAATAGAAGTTCAGTTAAATCAGAAAATTGTAGAAAACTTTTAAGAAAGTTGGTTTTTTCCCATTTTTTTCAAACTGACACTGAAAATACCGATTATGTCTTTAGCCCTAACATAGTTTTTAACAATGATATGATCCATAACAAAAATTCAATGCTACATTTTTTTTTCTTCTTTTATTTATATTACATTTATTTTCCTCATTGTATAACTTTTTGAATACTACTCAAACCAATTCTATTGTTACTCAATTTCAAAAAATCATATTTCAAATTTTAAGGATCGATCGGTAGTCAATGCGCTGAGAAGGACCCTAGCTGAATTCAATTTGTATCCGTCCCAAATGTTAGAAGCACGCTATGCCTATGGTCCAAAGTATACATGTAAGGGGGTCATACTACCTTTTTTATTTCACTGATAAGCAAATAGACGAGTGCTCTGCACTAAAACGTTTTACTGATCTTGTTGAGAAGTATTGGAGAGCACGTGCACTCATGGCATAGGTGCTATTTTTGGGAGTGTGTGGCATTTGTAAAATAAATAAATAAATAGTGAACTCTGCTTTTCAATGCTTCTTGGTGTCACAAATCACTCTAATTTTTATTAATGGCATTATAAGAAAATATTGGTTTCTTTACAGAATTCTGAAACTGGAATCCATCTTCACCTCATTGTGATTTCCATGAAAAGATTCCACAACTCACTTGGCAGTGTGCTCGATTCATAATCTGTAAGTTGATTTTAACCTCACTGAACCCATTTTTTTTTTTAATTCTCTAGATATCCTTTTTTTTTCAGCAGTGAACTTGTGGGCAAAATCACAAAGTTGATAATATATTTTTTTTAAATTTATTTTTTGTACTTAAATTTGAATTTTTCTATGAAAAACCATAAAAAATATTTTTATTACATAATTCTTAATTAATAAACAACTCAAATTTTCAAATTTCTCTTTGTATATTTTATACGCTAATCCGAACATTCTCATAAACTTTGGTTGCAGTAATTTGTGGATTGATATTGATTTCCTTTATTCATTATATTTTTAACTGGCAAGCCTGTTATTAAAGTATTAGGTATGTCTGAAAGTGCAGTTCAGGGACTTCAGTTAACCGGGACTCTTGTGAAAGTCTTTTATCATAACTGCTTACCAAAAAAAATTTTATATTTTTATATTATAAAGATATAAAATGCCAAGGGTTATTTTACTCTTGATAGTTAATGTTAAAAATTTTTTAATTTAATTATCAGAATTCCATGAGAAGTAGTTAGAGGTTCATTCATAATTCCTTACCGAAGTAATAATAATAATAATAATATTGCTTTTAGATGTATTAGATTATTCGTTGATGAGCTAATAGGTAGTTGAATGTCATTTGGAATACTAACTTCTGCCTAGTATTTAATTTTTTTATTATTTCATTGTCAAATTTTGGTGGAGATCTGTCACATAAAATATATTTTTGTGAGCAGCTGTTATTATAAAGTGTAAGGATAAGGGCAGTAAAAAAATATTCCAAAATATATTATTTAGGTTCAGTTAATTATTAAACAATTGTTGACTATAATAACGTTATGTTTGCAAGTGTGTAGGTTTTTTTTATGGTGTATTATTTGGTTTATCTAAATTAAGTTGAAAAATGATGCAAGCATACAAAGATTGACTGGCTGTCAATGTTGAGTGCAGTAGCATAGATTATTTTACAAAGTGCAATAAAATACTTTTAACTTTTCAAACCGAACTTCTAATCAGAATTTAAAAAAAATTTTAATAAAACTTTTAAAATTGAAAATATTTTCATGGATCTAAAGAATGGAACATAACACCTGTATTGTCAACTAAGTCATGGATAAAAGATGCAGCCCTAAAAGCAAAAGGCCTGGTTTCTGTATACTTTTATAATAATCATGTTACAACAGTATACAGAAACCAGGCTTTTTGCTTTTAGAACTGAATCGTTTATCCATGAATTTGTTGACTATACGGGTTTTCTATTCCATTGTTAAGATCTGTGAAAATACTCTCATTAGCAAAATATTTTTAAAAAAAATTAAATTTGGGTTAGAAGCTTGGTTCAAAAAGTCTAAGTGTTTCTTCACGCTTTATAATATAATCTATGCCATTTCACTCAACATTGACAGCTAGTCAATATTACCCACCTCATTTTTCAAATTAACCTAGACTAATCAAACAATATATCATAACAATTGTTTAGTAATTACTGAATCTAAATAGTATATTTTGAATAATTTTTTACTGTGGTTATCCCTAATAACAGCTGCTCACAAATAAAAAATATTTTATACTCAGATCTCCACCATAATTTCACAATTAAGTAACAAAAGATATGCTCTATTAAAATACTATGCAGAAGTTAGTATCCCAAATTACTTTCTACCACAATTTTTGTAAAACCAATTACTGTGAAAGCTACATCATATAATAAATGTTTACTTTATTCATTATTATAGTAATAGATTAGTTGTTAAAGAGTATTTACCCTTTTCACTAAATTTCTGAGTACAGTAAGACATTCAATCCTGTCAATTATATGATTAGTTATTACAGATATAAATAAAGTAGATTAAAATGCCTTGATAGAGTACAATAATTGAAAGCTGACTGAGAGACTTGTTTAGAATGACAACAAAATTTTCTCTTCACTATCGAGAATCACTCTCACATTGAAAGTAAAGAAACACAAGAATGAAGATTGAATACTATATAAAATCTTAAATTTCTAAATCTGACCCAGCATCTGCATTAATGCTCTCTATGGCATGTTGTAATCAAATTTAGAAATTTAAGATTTTGTATGCTAATGTTTACTTAGCATTCAATCTTTATTCTTGTGTTTCTCTACTTTCAACAGCATTATTGTCAATAGTGAAGAGGAAATTTTGGTGTCATTCTAGACAAGTCTCTGATTCAGCTTTCAGTGTTGAGCTGAAATTATGCTCAACATTAAAAACTTATTATTGTACTCTTATCAAGGCAATCTACTCTATTTTATTTATATCTATAATAACAAATTAATCGACATGGTTGGATTTTCTACTGTACAGAGAGAAATTTAGTGAAAAGGGGAATTCTCTTTAAAAAATATTTTATAACTATTTTCTATTAGTATATTTATTTAATCAAGTAAATATTTATTACATGATGTAGTTTTCACAGTATGTAATTGGTTTTACAAAAAAATGTGGTAGGAATTTACTTCTTGGAAGTAGTTATCAATAAAATGACAACAGATTTAAAACTGCACTCATGTGTTGGGTGCTGTTTTATATCAAGTTTTTTTAAACCCCTGTCTCAGAATTTATATTTCCTAATTGGATTTATTTAATTCTACTTTATCAACAATGAATTTTTTCAACTACTTTCAACAATCAACTATTTTTACAACAATAAATTACCCTTTAATGTACAAAACTATGCAAAAAATAATTTTCTTATCTGCAGAGCATTTACTAACTCTACATCAAAAAATAATTTAAATAAATTCTTCTTTTGTTTCATAAATTATATCAGGGGATGGGAGTCATTTTCCTTTCACATAAATTTATGAACTGATTTTCTCTTTCTTTTTTTACCCTAGATGCTGTAAAGATGGAGCCAGAGGCACAGCGAAAGGATCCTGTTTCGTAGAACAAATTGTGTAAATGTGCTATGTACTTTCTAAATAAACTATTTTTTACTTTAAACCAGCTCTTTTCTGTATTTAAAAACATGTGTTTCTACAATTATCTTTTGTTTTGCATAGTTTTATGAATTAAAGAGTAATTCATTAAATTCTTATAAGTCATTTTTAAAAAATATTTTCTTTTATATTATATTGGACATTCAATATCCAACACTTGATAGTACTATTTTTGAGAAATATTACTATCATAGTACTATTTTGTATAATAGAAATATTACTATCAACTCTGTAGAAACTATTACTCTGTAGAAATATTACTATCATAGAACTATTTCTCAAAAATAGTACTATCAAGTGTTGGATATTGAATGTCCAATATAATATAAAAGAAAATATTTTTTAAAAATGACTTATAAGAATTTAATGAATTACTCTTTAATTCACAAAACTATGCAAAAAATAATTTTCTTATCTGTAGAGCATTTATTAACTCTACACCAAAAAATAATTTAAATAAATTCTTCTGAGCAAGTTTTCATGAGCTCATTAAGATGGGTTTCATCATACACACTACACATTAGTCAAGTTTTGAAAATGAATGTATCAAATTTGTTTATAAATTTATCAAATTATGTTAATAAATTTTATACTGGGGAAGTACAAATTTTTTGGGTTAATTATTAAAGTAGTACTGTTTTACATACTATAATCTCATTCTAAGTTTAAAAAAAAAAAAAAACGGGAACCTTAGATCGAATGGAAAGATGATTTAGCTTTAATGGTTGGTATTAATGTTATCTTAACTTTCAAATTTGGGTAAATGTATCTTAATACAAAAGGAGGTTTTGTTCTAACAAGTAAACTTGTGATTCAAATGAAAATTTTTAGGTAATAACAAAGATCAGTATTTGGTAATACCTAAAAATACATAAGGCAAAACTGGCAAGAATACTAGAAATATGAAGGCAAAAAAAAATAATAAAAGTGAAAGGGTTGATATCAGAGGTTATTCGTCAATGTATTAAATAAAAATAAGCATATAAACGAAAGGGTCCTACGCAAAACTTTAAAAAAATGCCGGCGGTCCGATTCTGGTAGAATGCTGGCATGATGCCCGGACCTACGGCACATTGCTGTTTACGGGATGGGTAGATGACGGTATGTCGACACCAATTATTGCTCCCGTAACCGGCCCGTCAACCTCCGGTTACGCTCCGGCTATCTGTCCGCATCGATGGCTTAATCGCGGCTGCCTAACGGTTCGCAGTCGGATGAACGATGGCTCGATTCCTACCGGAAGCGGCCCAGAAGTCGACGGGGTAGTCGCGGGCGAGAGGACACAGCCGTGACGGAAACGATACTGACCTAATGCGCCGGCCCGGCAGTGGTGAAATCGGCTGGCCGGAATCTTCCGACCCCGGCCCGATGCCTCTGTGTTTGTTGGGTATATATATATATATACATATATATATATACATACATCTGCCCTTTTAATTATCTTAATTTTAAATATCTATATATATATATATATATATTATACGATTTACAAAGAACCACACATTTCTGAGTCCGTCTTAACTAGATCCCACCGGAATTTCGATGCAGTACTCGCAGCGGCGACATCTGGTGGGATCGTACCCTCTCACTCTCTCAATTACTTCCCAGAGAGACTTACTGGTCGGCAGATTTAACGTGGCCATATCTTTGTTATTTAAGTATTTAATGGAGCTTGTTGGGACTCGAAACGAGTATCCTCGGTCCCGAAAGTAGACGTGCTACCATTAGACTACCTCGGGTCCAACGCAAATTTTTAACCACGCCAATTTAAGAATAATTTTCCTGAAAAGTTCGCTGGAGTAAAGCCATTTTCAATTATTTTTTTTCTTTTCATTGACCCATGCAAATTATAAAGCCGTAAATACTATGAATAGGAAAAATATAATTTACAAATACATATCTAAACGCGACGATCAATAAACGGACACACATATTTTTTTCTTTAATATTCTAAAGGCTTAAATTAAACGAGTGATATTCATTCCAACATTTCAAGACTTCAAATATTTGCGTAATACTAATGGAATATTCTCTATTATATTTATGTAAGTAAGAGCTGTTGTTGTCTCAGATTATTGGTTCTTGGATCAATTTCTTTCAGGCATGTAAAGGAGAATGTTCTCTATCGAATAACTGATAAAGGTCATTTGTATAAATATTTAGTTAAAGGAAGTAGAACAATAGCTTTATTGATATCAAAAAGTCTTAGAATGAATTTCGTAAGATAGATATAGATAGAACCATGTGTAAGAGAACGCACATATTTATTCATTAGTTATATGTCTGTAATCATTCATATTCTTTAATTTATTTAAAACTGCGTTAGTTAAATTAACTTACAATTATTTAATGGTATTAGAATTTTGCTTCAATTTGATAGAAGATGTGGGATATAAAATTTTCATTTTTTATTATTATTATCAGAAACACTTTATTTCGCTTAAAGCATAACAGGGAACTACTGGAAGTAAATATTGAAACATCTATCCACGTACAGTTACATTACAAGATACAACCTTTCCATGCTGTACTGCCTAACCACAAAGCTGCGTATTGGTAGGTAAAATCCAGGGCTTTTGAGCAGTGCAAATCACTTCAATGGATGATTCAAACCACTTGCTCATGTATCAGTATTCCGTTCTAAGATGTGGTATTTGATATGCTTCAGGTTCTTTGAATCCGCATTATTCCATCGATGCAATATCATTAAGTCGATATCCTGATATGATATCATTCGTTATCGCCAGAAACTTGTGCAGCAACAGAACAATAACAAGAAAAGTATTGAAGTTATGGTATTTGATGTGTCTCAGATTAGTTCAAATAGCATTATTTCATCGATGCAATGAAATTAAGGCATTTTCCTGACATGATGTCACTCGTTATCGCCAAAAACTTGTGTATCAATGGAACAATAACAAAAAAAATAATTGAAGTTATGGTATTTGATAAGCCACAGATTGTTTCAAACAGCATTTTCCACCAATGAAATCTGACTAAGTCGTTCTTCTGATATGATGTCACTCGTTATAGCGACAATTTGTATACCAATGGAACTATAACAAGAAAACCATCTAAGATATGAATGATATTTGATATGCCGAATATTCTTCGAAACATCATTATTCCCCCGATGCAATATGATAAAGGAATTGTCCTGATATGATGTCGCTATTTATCGCCAAAAAGATGCGTAGCAACGGAACAATAACAAGAAAACAATGTTGACTTAAATTTGGGGTTTCATTTTAAGGAAGATCCTATATCTTCTAGAGGGACTGTCTAGAAATTAGTTAGATTGTTTGTAAGCTTTTTGATAACACGGGTACAAATTGGTTTACCAACCGATGGCTACAGTTTTGATCTTCATAAGCCATTTTGGAAGAACTAAAGCATGGAGTATGTGTGCATGATGATCGTCCACATATCGCATCTAAACAAGTGTCTGCTATATGAAGAGAAGAAAAAAGTTGTAACAGAAATTCTTTGAAGAGTTTTGCTAGAAAAGGCAACGGCTGTCGTTGAAAATTTAAAAATCGATAAGATACCCAATAAAACGTGTTCATTGATGCGATTTCTTGCTAGAAAGCAGCACTAATAACGATATTTAAAGAAATATTAATTTGGGTATAATATTATTAGAGAGCTTGTCTTGAAAGTTAAATGTTCGAATCTCACAGTATGCCTATGTGTAGCGGTTCCGAATAAACATTACGATTTAGTTCTTCCTGCTACAAACTTCTTAAATTAGGCACCTAAAAGAAGCAATGTTAGTCCTTAAATGTTTATAATAATCGAACTATACGAATCACGAATAAAAATTTTCTGAACTTTGCAATAGTAATTCCGTCATAAGAAAGTATTACAGTAGTTATTTTTCAACAGAATTTTTTTATTTTGATGAAATTTATGAGACTACTTATTTTCTAGTGTTAGAGGGTAATGCTGGTCCGCCTATATGGTTCCCCCATAGTAAAATGGCCAGAAAAACAGCGGTGAATTGTAGGATAATGTCGTCAAGACAAGGGCCTCCGAATTAGTAAAAAAAGTTAAAAATTCTAGTGTGATTTTCGAATATATACGGAAAATGTCGGTACCTTGCGGTTGCATAAGAATCCGAACTAAATTTTGTATCAGCTAAAAATGAAAATTTCTTTTGAGGTAATGATATTTTCTTCTATTCATTTGTATTATTTATGGATCAAGAATCTGTATTTGTGTGATTCCTCATTAATTTTAAGAGTTAATTTCTTGCGTTTTCCAAAGGATACATTTTATGAAATTGGGGAACAGCTGCTATTTTTTCAAATTAATCAAATCCTTCCTCCATAATCATCTTAGAATAATCTAGAAACTATCTGATTATTAACGCTGGTATCTGAAAAATAAAGTAGTTCTCCTCTCAACGAATCATTTCTCTTTCAACCTATAGATATCCGAAATCAAATTGAAATGTAAACTCTTATTTTTCATCTAGACGTGGAGGCGAACATTTCATGAATTATCATTTTAAATATCTAATATTGGCAACATGTGGTCCATTATAACCAGACATCTTTCATTTTCTTCCTATTTATATAAGGGAATCCTATTGTAAGAAACAATGCTCTATTGTAGGCTTTTTTGCTCTATTGAATTCTAACCAAGCAGATTCGGAAATAATGTATTATATAGGTATATAAGTAATTCAAGTATATACATAATTTTTTCCTGTCGTGTATTGATAGCACTTTCTCGAAAGGGAAAAAAACGACGGTCTCTCCGTACAATCCAAATATTTTCTTTAAAAGATTCAGAGCTAAGTCAGGAAGGTACGACACTCAACTGTTTCTATGGGATTACTGGACAAGAATAAATATTTATACAGATATCCATAACGATATGTTGAGTTTATTTCTATTATCTATTGTAATATAGTTTGTTGCATGAACTAGAAATATTATATTTATGATAAAACGTGATTTTTTATGATTCATGTTATATTGTTATGCAATATTCATTTAATCACTAAGAAATTTATACAATTTTGTACTATAGGTTGTTGATAATATTTATAACTATAAATCAATATTTGCTGGAATATTTTCTCTTATCCGAAAGTTCTGACTCTGTGTTATTTATAAATGTAAATGTATAATTCAATATCTTTAATGAAATTCATTAGTCAAGACATAAATTTAAGAAATGAAGGGGCATGCATTAATAAGGAATGCGATTATTTTAAAGATAACTGATAAACAATTTGAAATGAGGATATTTTTTCTAAACTCCATGTTTTTCGATACAGCATCAAATTAACTGTCATTACAATTTACGAAATTGGATAGTAATATAATAAAAGAAATTACAAATCACGAAAAAAAGATAGATCACGAAAAAAGATTGCGTCTTTCCATATAAGTATATCTAAGTTGTTGATTTCCATAGGCTCATGTTATAAACTTTAAGATAAAAAGAATTGTTTGTCTTTGATATATATTGCTAAAACACCATAAGCAATTTCCTAAATAATTCTAATTTCTGCTTTTTAAAAAATTTGTTTTATGTTATGACTTGATTTTGTTAACAGGTATTCATTAGCAAAAGTAAATACGAAGGTAGTTTGAATGTAGCTGTACTATGTTCTCTATTAAAAGATCAGTTTCTTTTACATATCTATACACACACACACACACATATATATATATATATATATATATATATATATATATATATATATATATATATATATATATATATATATATATATATATATATATATATATATATATATATATATATATATATATATATATTAAATACATATATATATTAAATATATTAAATATATATATTATATATATATTAAATGCGTATATTCATACCTACAAATAGATAAATAACGAAAAAAGGTTAAAATTTATGATAACAGGTACAGATAAATATTCACTGGAAATCTACCGTAAAGTTATAATCAGTCTAATATTTACATGTATTCCTTCTATTCCTTATTTCATCCACTAAAAAATTTTTTAAAACTATCTACGTGTTACTGCTCCGTCTAAATTCAAAAGAAACGAGCCTTAGTTAACGTTCATTGATTGGAAAATTGTTTGAAACACCGCTATTATATCCCAGACATTTATTTCTCTATAAGGGTTCATCGTTCACTTAATTATCTGTAAGACTTCATTCGGATCATAACTGTATCATAGGAGTCATTATTAACGTCTGACAGTTTTTGAAGTTTTAAATATTTTCTTTCTTTTAAATAGGAATAATGGCTCATTAGAGAAGATCATTTTGTCAAGAACTTTTTTCTTATTATATTCAGAAATCAGGTTTAAATTTCACGCTAAGTTTAGTTTTTTAAAAGCAAATTTTATCTAATTAAGTTTTGAGGTGTTTATTTAACAACACAACATTCTTTGTATTATAGTTTATTGCTTGCAAACTTTTTTAGAGAATTAATTTTTATTGTTTATATTTCGTATAATATAGTAATTTTTATTAAAATTAATAGTTGTGAAGTTCTCTGTTTTCATTACTTTAGTTTGCGGTCACGTATGTACTAAAACAACGAACTCACTATCAACAAGATGCGACGAGGTTTGCTACACTAAACTCTATTTATTGCAACACAGTTAGACTACATAAATACCGTACTCAATTGCTAGCAGGCAATGAGGAATTCATCACGCGTGTTAATACAGTTATAACTCTCTTACAACGGTCTTTTAAAAATTGCTAAATTGCATATGATTATTTCCTGTATCGCATTTAAATACATCATGTTGTCTCCTAATATGGTTATAACTCTCTTAAAACGGTCTTTTAAAAATTGCTAAATTGCATATGATTATTTCCTGTATCGCATTTAAATACGTCATGTTGTCTCCTAATATGGTTATAACTCTTTTACAACTGTCTTTTAAAAATTGCTTAATTGCATATGAGTATTTCCTGGAGCTCATTTAAATAAGCCATGTCGTCTCCTAATACGGTTATAACTCTCTTACAACGGTCTTTTAAAAATTGCTAAACTACATATGAGTATTTCCTGGAGCGCATTTAAATGTGGCATGTTGTCTTCACAATATCGTTACAAGTCTATTAAAAAGGTCTTTTCAAAATTGTTAAATTGCAGAAGCGAATTCCCAGTAGCACATTTAAAAATATACATTGTACTGTTGTATAATTGTACAGCATTGATCTCAAACCAATTCATACATTTCTTACATAATGGACTTTGATTTTTGTAGAATGTGGAATACATAATGAAATTGAACAAATTTTTTTATTGTTCACATTAAAGTTGTATCAAACACAATAAATTCTTGATTGTTTCTGCCTCATTATTCAAGATATCCAGTGGGTCTGGCACAATACACTGAATGAAAATAATATAAACCATTCCATTTTCTTCAAATCTACAAAAGAAGTTCGTTTTAAACTCCGTAAAATGCGTCGTATTATCTCGAAATGGGCGAAAGAATGATTCAAAGATAAAACTTTAAAACTGCTAGTATATGTAGAATATTCATTGTTTGAGCGCCAGAACATGCATCATTAGTTTTCATTGTACCACATGGAATATGGTCATTCAAATCATTGGCATAAAAAAGCCATTTCATCTTGAATAAAAAAAATAGAAATAATGATTCAAATGCGTAATGGTTTTTTGATTGCTTGAAAAACTCTTCTGGAGATGTTTTTAAAAAGAAATTCTTGTTTTATATTAGTCTCGTAAGAACAGACGTACAAATTATTTTATGTATTTAAGTGGGTTTAAAATTTTCATGTAATATTAAAATGAAAGACATGACTTTCTTTGATTCGAAAATATGCTATTTTGTCGCTAAGATGTCATATATAAATTGCCTGAGTTCCTATGGTGATATTGAAATACATCATAGAAATTGAACACACACACACACACACACACATATATATATATATATATACAGTCGAACCTCCATATATCGAACTTCCCTATATCGAAATTTTCTATATATCGAACTCTTAGCGAATCTCCATGTTCATTACATAGAAAAATTGTTTCTATATATCGAAAAAATCTCTATATATCGAAATTTTTTTCAAGACAAATTGGGAGATTTTATTCCATTTTAGAATAAAATCTCCCAATTTTTGGCATTTGAAACAATACGTCGTGGACTTCAATTCGCGGAAAATGTCCCTGATGAAGTTTTTAGTGGACTGAATAAATACGAACATTTCATTGAACTTTCCGCAAAACTGGCTGTTCAGCAAGATATTCGTAGTTTTTTTTTAAAAAAATGTAACTGTGATCATTGTAACCACTGTCTGCATTGTTTTTTTAAAGATATGTAGTACTCAATAAATGTTTCATATTAATTCATTTTTTAGTTATTAACTTTCATTTAATGGGATTCGCATATAAATTAGAAATGGAGTTTCGTATAGGAAAATTAGCTTTAATTTTATTTAGGAGAATTATGATAAAACTAAGCTCAATTCTATATATCGAAATTTCTATATATCGATTTTTTTTTCCTGCAATTTGCTACTTCGATATATGGAGGTTCGACTGTATATATATATATATATATATAGTTAATCATAGATAAATAAATGAATAACTATATATATATATATATATATATATATATATATATGTATATATATATATATATATATATATATATATATATATATATATATATATATATATATATGTGTGTGTGTGTGTGTGTGTGTGTGTATATACATGTGTGTATGCGTGTAATAATAACGCCACATCAGTTTTATTCTATGGATTCTCTACATTTAATATTGTCTTTCCCGTCATACGTATAACTACTTCCATTTTCTTCGTAAGGAGCCTAGCTATCGCTAAACATATCACACCACGGGTGGTCACGTGGTCAACCAAAACTAAATTTCTCATGTGCTGGTGTGAGTTTTGAATTACGCAAAGGTTAATAATCGTTCTCTTAATAAATTCTGTCATCTGCCATGCCTTTCTAAGTTTATGAACGGTAGCTAAATGGCCTCGGAAACCTCTGCTTCGAAATTGTTACCATGTTTACCATATTGTTTTTCTTTTTTTACATCTTTCACAGCTCATTTCAAAAAGTTTGTCTCTCACTAACATATACAGTGATAAAAGTGCTTTTTAAAAGTTCAAATTAAAGCTGTTTGAAATCTGAATATCAAAGCCTAGCAGGTAATTTTATGAGGACTTTCGCTAGTTTGGAGTGAAATCAGCCGGGAGGTACTGACATATTTATCTTGATGTGAATCAGTTTTATGTAGTGTTAAAATTAATAGATTAAAATGACATTACAAAATAACTTATTATTATATATTTAATTATAAATGTAATTATAAGACAATGATTAGCTTAAAACCTACCTTCAAATCCCTAAATTTATCATACGATAAGGCTAATGGATATCATCATGCCACGATAAAATTAGGTATTATTGTATTTTACTTTATATTACGAAATTAGTGCACATTGCCCTATTTTTCGTAAAAAAAGTAATGGATTTTTGTTTTCTTTTCTAGCCGTCGTAAACGAATTTGGTTTCGAAGAATATTGTAAATCATTTCAAACGAATTTTAGTACATTAAAACTTAAAAGGCATTTACGGTTTGAGCTGTTTAAGTCTTTCCTTAAATGCAAGTTAATCGTTTAAGAGTTTAACCCTTCCCCCCTGGCCCCTACACCACATCACTGCAGCTGTCAATTGTTTACAAGTTCTTAAAGAAGCATTAAGATTCCATTAAGAAAGTGAGAGAAAAAAATATCTGGTATAGCCCTTTTGAAACAGACAGAGATTAAATACTGTATTTTTTTAAGTTGTCGTATATACTGTATTTAATATATATGTCTAGGTTTAAATTTTGTCCTTTTTCATAGTGCTTGATAGTTCATTATAATATATTTAAAATATAGATATCGATAAAAAAATAAGTCGAATTAGATGTGTGTAAAAAGGCTGTAGATAATCTGGCATCATTTGATGCTTTGAAAGGCAAAGTGGTGTAAGTCAGTAAATAAAATGGTGAAAGTCAAAAGTGTTTTACTGCAAAAACTACAAAAAATTCCTCAATAAATTGAACAAATTATAATTCATAATAATTATTATAATATTTCAAATAATAATTATTTGCAATTCCATTTTAAATTGAACATGGAGATTATATTTTTTCCCTCAAATGCAAAAAGATGAAAATGTGACACCACTTTGCCTTTCACCGCCTCATTTGTCTAATACCTGGGGATTTTGTACAGAATACTCGTATGGATTAACCCTTTGAGGGGCGCCGTTTGCACAGTGCAAACGCCTAAAAATAGATTTTGTTTTGTCTTGCATTCATTGTATTCCAGTTAAATGAGCAAAAAAAAAATGGTTAGTGCTGCCACCTGTTGTCAGTTTAAAGAAATAAAAACATTTTGCAACCTTTAATTAGAATTTTTTTTCTAGATTCTTTAGGTTAAAAAAATCCAGTAAAAATCTGCACCGTGCAATCGGGGGAGGTTGTTGCCCCTGAAATGGTTAAATGTGCATGTGAATGGGAAATTCTTAATGTACAAATTTGTTTTCTCCTATTACGTATTTAACTGTGCCAGAATTGCGTGTATCTTAAGATATAAAAGTTCTGAAAAAATTAGCGTTAAGGGACAAACAAAAAGAAAATTTAGAATTTTGGGTTAGGAGAGAGACACTAACAGTATACGCATAAAATTTTACTCTATTTTAACAGAGAAACAAGGATTTATCCTACCAATATAACAAATCAATAGAGTTTAGGATAGATGCTATGATCTCTGTTAGTATACTTATATGCGTATCCACTGATAATATAAAAGATCATCCAGGTATCATATGTGTCGAGTTCGATTATCAAAACAGGCGAATATTTATCAAAATAAAGGAAATGAGAGACTGTAACATTCTGCAAGTTTCATGGGTATCTAACTTCTAATTATAAATTTAAAAAAATAGTATTTTTTAAGAAAGAAGAATAGTTTATAAGTGCCACTCTAAAAGTTTGGGTAATATATTAATATATAGTGAATATATGCAATGCAAGAGTGAAATATTAAATTTATTTATATTCACTACTTTAAATAGAACAAATTAAGTGGTTAAAGTGGGTACCTACACCGGCCAAGACTTTAAGTTTCTCTTGTTTCGTTTAAGTTTCTATTGACATAGCAAGAGCTACTCATTGCTAAAAGCGGATTTCTCTATGTTTCTATTAAAGGCTTTCAAAATTTCACTGTTTATTCTATTCGCAGCGGAAAATATATCACCTTGGGTTCTCCATGGATTTGGGGAAAAGTTTTTGGTTAGCTATAAATGGATGCTTGATAAGCTATAGAAGCTTAGGTTTGCATTCTAATGATCCCCCTGGAAGTAATTGTTTTCATGCAGTATGTTCATAAACTAAATTGTGTTTGATATAATTCAATTAAACACTTCTTTAGCATAAAAATCCTCTCCCATTAACGCTTTTGAGACTTTAAAACCATGAGATTATATTATGTTAAAGCATTCAGTTACATCTAATAGCGCATGGTAAAATTCTGATTTTAAAAAAAACATATATTTAAATTACTCTCCGGTAACTTTAATGCTAGTCGACAGTTCCTACAGAAAGAGAGTTTTGAAGCATTAAAACTACGTTTATTGGGTTACTTTTTTCTTGTTTTATCTTATAAAACGTGTTTGAAATCTTACAGTTTTACCTTTACAGAAATAACTCTCTCAATAGCTTAACTGAGAACTGGTAATCTCGACAGAGAGAGAATTGTTTATTTGCATCAGAACTCGAGAAGTACTTTAGGAGAACTAAGGAAGAACCTTAGAAGACATTAATATGTTGAAAAAAATTACAGACGACTGGCAAGGATACGATTTCAATAATTCTTCCATGATAAAACCTTCACGTTCGTGGTCTCTGAAATTTTGTTGAGAAAGAAGATAGTCAATTGTATTTTTACGACGTTTCACAATTAATACAAGACAACAGCTCTGAATAGAATTTATGACACTTGGCTGATTTTATACTGTTCGGCCATTCAAGGAGTTCTGCTTTTTAAAACATTCTCAGGAAGAAATGATATTTTAAAGCGTCCGTGAACCTCGATCTGTAACTGTTTTAGTCACAATCAGATTAATCTTGTCCTGTAACAAACCGTTTCATGTCGCATATTTAAGCAACATGAAAACATTTTATCTACAGCATGAAACACGTTGTAGATAAAAGTGGAACATTTATCTACAACGAAAACTCTCCATTCAAAAAAATCAACAGGTGATTTATATTCGTAGCGCAAAGAGTAATTTTTAGGCAAGATGTACTTTCCCTTTTCAGAGGTGGTGCATAGGTGTTTTTAGAGATACTATTTCGAATTTCGTTTTTGTTCTTGAACATAAATACCTAACATATTAAATGGGAAATGGATATTGTAAACGACTTGTACAACTATTAAAAATTATATGTAGTTTTTGGCCTTAGTTCAAAAACATGAGATACTTCAATTATATTTCAATTAAATGTCAAAATAAATTGTGAATGGAAAATAGTAAAACTGGTGAGTGTACATCGTTAATTTCAAAATTGTGTATTTGATTTACGATACACATTTTTTTACTTAATTTAAATTCGATGTATGCATAAAGGGGTTAGAAATTTTCATTCCCAAAAAATGAAGGCCAAACCAATAAACAAGAAAGATAGAGATAATCATCGACTCGGTGCTAAGAGTTCTACTTGGGAATAAGAAAGTTAAACAATAAAGTTGTAATTGCATCTATTCTCTCAGCAAATGTCACTAAAGAACAAGGCACCAACGATTTGTTGACTCAGTGGAAAGTTTATTTCGCAAAATTCGCTTAAACCTGGTCTTTAATTGAATTCTGAATCATTTATTTTATCTCTTCGGACTGTTGCTGACGAATGAACACTTTGTGTTTGATCAGCAAAACGATACTCAACGGTTAAAATCTTTAACAAATGTTAGCACGTGTCTAGACACTTTTTCCTGGTTACTGCTGCTTTCTGTTTCGTGTTGGTGAAGTGGAAATGGATTTTTCGGGGGCGGATTTAACTCGTGTTGAGTTAAAGTAACGATTTGTAGTGGATAACCACTACAGATTTTTCTAAAGAATTAAAATACGTAATTCCCGTTATTGAGATTAAATTGAAGGGTAAAAAATATTTTAATGCAAGTGAATAGTAAATATTTAATAGTAGAGGGATGAAAAATATCGCTTACAGCAAATAATCCTTCTAATTCATTAAATTCAGGGCCGGGTCGATCAGTTGGGGTGCCTGGAGCAAGTTCAGAAAACGGCGCCTTTACAATATTTTGGGAGAATTAAATTAATGAACGTATCACTATTACAAATAGTCAACAATAGAATAATGGACATTTTAAGAAAAATATGTATGAAGCAAAGTGAAACGTTTCGTACATTAGAAAAAAATTAATTACGGAGAATAAAATGTGAATTAATTTCAATATAATATGTTATGTAATAAAACAATTACTACACGATTATTAGAGTCATTGTTGCAGAAAATTGCTTAACTGTATCTCTATAATTTATTGTTTCAGATACAGTAAAAATTTTGTAGTTTTACTATGTCTCATTTTGTCGTCATTTTGTCTCATTTTGTCTCGTTTCAGTTCATCTTCTGAGGCAGTCACCTCGTCGTCTGACAGATGGAACCGGCCATAATTATATGTATGCATACTGTTTTGTACAAAAATTCATAGTCTCCAATTACATTGCATTGAAAGTATGAAGCCGCATGACAGAAAAAAGAAATACAAAATCTGGTGATTTGGCGAGTAGACCTGATGCTAAAATTATGTATGTGTAACAATTTAATGGAAGGCAAAGGAAGATTTTTTTTCTGGAAATTGGTTAAAACTAGATTCCTCTGGTGTCCTAGTTGACGTGTGAGACACTTTATTTATGCTTCAAACGAGGCTGACAGCCTTATCAGGGTTTTTGTTTACGTAAGCTCTCTATTCCTCGACCATGGACAGAAGTTTAGCCCTTGTTATGGACAGCTCAGCAAAACATAGTCGAAAAGTCCGATGGAGACAAAAGAATTGAAAATGTGGAATTTCTCTAATTATTGTCTGATTACTGACAAATTGCAGACATCCAACTCATAAAAAAACTGTACATGAAGATGTACAGAATTGACTAGTCGCTTTCTATATTATTTATTGTTGGTGTAACAAAGTTATGGATTTCTGTTAAGCGGATTCTAAATGTTTCATTTAATAAAGAATCAACAGTATATTAAACACTTCCCTATTTCAACAATGTATCAACATAAAAAAATGGAATATTTGATATTGACTCATAATTTACTTTCGAGCAAAGTCGCATTTTCACCTAAGCAAAATAGGCACTTAGACATTTTACCTAGAAAATTGTCGTTAAAGCATAGAGTATGTAAATCCACTGGCTAGGGGTTCTAAATTGAATTTTAAAATATACACCAATAAGAGTACATTTGTGAAAATATAATTTTATAATCGGAAACAAATTTACATCCATATTTCCTAAAGTCAGAAGATATTTTAAGAATTTTAACTTTACGAATTAGCAATGCCGAAGGAGAGCGTTAAATTTTCATAATGGTGCTACAAAAAAAAAATTGATCGGTGCACAACTTTTTCAGAGCAAGTGCTAAATGCAGTGTCCATCATGTACATAGAAAAGGATTCTAAAAATTCAATGCTATGATGGTACTATTAATTAATTTACAGATGTCAAAATTAGAAAAGAAAAATTTTGAATTTCTTAAAATAATTAAACATTGATTTTTTTCATATTTATTTTTGTCTACAATAATAATATATACTAACTAACTTCAGATTTTTTTTAGCAAAATTAACCAACATGTTTATTTTTGAAGGGATAAGACTTTCATTTGTATGCCTAGGGCCCAAAATGCTCTAAAGAACTGATTCTCAAACTTTATACACCTACACAACCCTTTTGAATAATCTTTTTTACAAAAAAAATTTTATGAACATATTTTAACTAGAGTAACTTAGGTTGTAAATAAATAAATAAATTATATATATACATATATATATATATATATATATATATATATATATATATATATATATATATATATATATATATATATATATATATATATATATATATATATATATATATATATATATATATATAACGTAAGTTACTCACGCCCCCAGGTTGAAAATCACTGCTGTAAAGTTTTTATGCTCAAAACAATCCATTTTATATGATTATTAAAACCTAACTTTTTCTACCGTTTAAAAAGTTATAAATAGATATTCTCTTACCACACAAACCAACATAATATTCGCTGCCGCAAAAGAATAATTTCGAAAGGAAATTGGAAAAGAAAAAAAATTCAAAATAATCCAGAAATATATACGCTTCCCTATTTTTTTTTAAGTGCATGCCTACTCTTTTGTGAGACAGATTCACAGAAGTCATTTCATCCGTGTGATTTATGATTCTCGCTGCAATCTCAATACGTATATATATATATTTTTTATTTATTTTTGAGGGAGGAATAACCGCAAAGAAATAAGCAAACTGTAATAACTTTCTTCATTGTATAGAATATATAAATTTCAAAATAAGGGGTTATATGAGAACTCATGTTTTCATATTTCTGTTTGAATTCGACAATTTTTTTTCATCGTAATTTCACGTTATAATTTATAATCTTATTTTCTAGTGGTATATATTTTTCGGAATAACCTTTTCCTTTCAAAATTTATAACATATGCATAATTTAACTTTCGTCATATAGGATGGAAAATGTATACAAATTACTTGAGATCAAGTAAAATATTTATAAGTGGATAGGATTCATAAATTCATGCAGAGTTTTATTCATTCATTGAAAGTTTTGGAACTGATAACTGTAATCTGGATATTCTTAAAAGAAAACCAAAAAGAAATACAATATATCAAACATTTTATTTCTCTTTCAGTATATTTTGACGGAGAAAAACTTACTTAAGCTTTTTACCTACGTTTTGGAATGGAATGAATCATTAGAAAGCCTGAAAGTTCTTAACATTTATATATCACATTTTCTTTGTTTTTTGTCACATGCTGATTTCTTTTTTCCTTTTTGAATTTCACTAATAGCATAAAGTGACTTATCTTAATATCTTAGGACTTCTTTTTTGAAAGCTCTTTATCTTTAAAATTGCTATATTCCCTTGAATAATTAGGTATAATTTATATATATAAGTAATATATTAAATATTATGCCCTCCAATCTAGCGTTTAAACTCCCTTTCCCAAATCCAATCCTCAGCAATATTAATTTATAGCTTTAAAACCCTTAGCTTCAGAACTTCCCATGAATCGCATGCCTTTGTATTTCTACACATGTATACGTTCGTATTCAAGAGTGGTTTAGCATCGCGAGCCTCAAAATCTGCTGACCCTACAAAAAAAAGCCACAAGTTTTTTTTTTCGCCATCTCACATTTAATGTTGAAAGGTGTTATTATTCCGAGCCATTCTTCTGAAATGAACGGATGTACTTTATTTAGTCGCTCTAATAAACGATTCGGACCGACTGCTTCCAAATTTAATTTTATTCCTTTCAGGATGAGTCTAGCTCCAGCCATGTAAATACACGCTAGTTGTCCCTTTCAAATTATAATTTAAGGGCTTGATGTAATGGATATATTACATACATATATATATGTAAGGAATTAACTGGGGAAAGAATAATTAATTTTAATTTAAAGGGGGCTTCGGGATTAATTTATTTCCGTGGCGTAATTCGTCCTTATTCTCATATCCATTTCGAAACGCATCGAGAAAATCAGGGAATTCCCGTTGGATTTGATTGACATCTGTAGTCACGCCTTTGCCTCATCGGTGCCGACGTCACACGCATGCGCGATAAGTTTAGATGGTCTAAAACAATAACGTTTTCAGGCAGATAGCGGGAGATTCTTCGGCAGTGCGATCACGCATCGCGAGGGAAGAGATGAATTCCTTGGACTTAATTACAGATTGAATCGGGTAGCTTAATAATTGGAATAAACTAATTAGATGTAATTAACTTGTAATCATTTACCACGGCCTACGTTTACTGACTGCATAATTATTAATAAGTATTAAGGAGTTAAGAGGGATTTATGACATAAAGAGAAAGCTGCGAGCCGCCATTTAGACAGGCCCGTCATATATACTATATATATATATATATATATATATATATATATAAAGATATGTCGGTGATTTCAAGTTCATGGTACAAACTTTAACGGTTGGTAATGGACATTGTAACAATCATTTATAGTATAGGAGTGCATGGGTGCAAGTGATGCGTTAAGGCAGCAACACGGGAAAGAGACATGAAAGGAAAGAAAAATTGTTTATTGACCGCGACGTTGACAAGTGCTATGTTTACAAGAATTGTTCTAAATTGCGTCCACCAATATGTGTACAATTTCAAAGATGCCAAGCATTTCACGCACACGTGGAGCAGCAACGGAAATTCGTGAGACAAGATCCTCAACAGAATCAACTGGAGTCGCGTAAAGGAGAGTGTTTAGATGTCTCCATAATAAATAACCGAGGCTCGATAAATTGGGATATCGGGGTGGCCATGGGATTGATCCAGCATGCTCAATGCATCGCGCCCGAAAAATTGTATCCAAGTAATTGCTCACAAGAGTGCTGAAATGGGCTGGCATTCACATTATACTCAGACCACAGTCGGTTACGAACCAAGATCGAAGCATTTTGAAGCAGTTCTGGTAAAACCTCTTCCAGAAAAAATACTATAACAATTGCCATGGAGTCGCATTGGTAATAGATATGGATCAATCAATTTGTCGCTCACAATATACGACCACATATTCACAGATAATCGTTTTTGATATGCACGTGGGCCTGTGACGTGTGGATTATTGGTTGCCCACACATTCCAAATGTGTGCACTAAATGCACACTCGCGTGTAAACATCGCCTCATCTGTGAATAGCACATGAGCTGGGAAGTCCGGATGCAATACACTACTCTGCTGATAAAAACCCATTGGGAGAATTCCACGTGTAGAGGGTAGTCCACCAGTTTCAAAACTTGTACTTTCTGAAAAGGGATGAGGAACAAGCTTCGTTTAATACTCTCCAAAAGGTGTGCAACAGCTCTTATACTTGAATCTATCATTCACAGGGTTCAAGATGCTTTCTTTTAAGAGTGCACTGCATACACCTCTCGATCGACCCTTTTCGTGCCTTGTGACGTGGAAAGAACGTCTTTCACAAAGTTGGCGGTGTACCCGCTCAAAAATTCTGTGGTACAATATTTGTCTGTCAACAAAGCGCTCCTGATATATTCGGAGCGGAGCTCTGCAGTTACTGTTTGCACCTCCGTACATGAGATGCATCTCTGCTTTTCATAAATTCGTAAAGTCTCCCGTCACGGACGACATCATAATTAAGAATGTCATGTTCCAGCAGATGCATAATGTTTATGCACGATAAGCCACTTTCTGCTCTCTATCTTCAACGAACGAATCAAACAGTTCATTTTTCATGTCTCTTTCCTGTATTTGTGCCTGCACCTATACAGTAAATGATTGTTACGGTATACTGTACCAACCCTTAAAGGTACAACTATGAATTTGGAATCACCCTTTATATATATCCTACCTAATCATTCAAGGAAATATAGCATCAGGGAATTAACAGCATTTTCCCAATCAGCTGAAGAAACCTTTTTTTACATATTAGCTGTCTCCTCAAAAAGAGGCAGATGGAAATTTAACGGATTTTCTCTTTTATTCGAGTGACTAAATAGGATAAACTTTAAAGTAGATTGCCATCGTTTTTACCTTAGAGCACTAATACAACGAATTTCCAGAATTTCTGTGAGCTGAAAAAAATGTTTTTTTTTTCATTTTATCAATAAGTGTGACAAATTTAGCCACTTGCTCACTTTGTGGCTTCAATGACGTATGTCTCGGGACCTCCTCGACAATGGCCTTCTAATTCTTCAATGTAGCTTTATATACCGCCCATTTATACAGATTTAAACATTTCTTGAAAGTGTTAAATTATTCTAGTTGCTTCCCAACTAAGGTTCAAACGGTTAGATATGATCATAATGTAAACAGAAACCTGCAAATTATTATTTTTAACTGGAAAAACTTTGTGACAAAATATCAACTTGTCCGACTGAGGTTTGCTTATCATTTTGAGGGACTCTCTATACAAATATTTCGAATTTTTAGTTAGGTGTATTCATACTAATCTTAACAGCGAACGTTTTAACTTAGCAACGCGTTTTGAATAACCACAGACTAATGGTAAATAATCATTAATTGTCGGAAAACCCAGCAGTTTCATGTAAAACGCTAAAGAAAAATCCTCCAAAATGAGATAATCTTCATGAATAAACGTCTTTTATTCACGAATATTTGCCTAAAATATATGAAATAATCAACATTTGTCTTGGAATACCCTCCCTGAAATGTGACATCCATATCAAGAACACAGAGAAAAACGAAATGGCTGTTGGAGTTAGATAAAACATCTTTCAAATTTTACTTTCCGGCGTTCTTGAAATTACGTTTAGTACGATATGGTGAATAAATCTTTTATTCTGACAAGTCCTATTCTCTGTTTTAAAAGGAAAATTCGTCTCCTACAGAAAGTGTGCGTTATCTCTGTCATATATTTATTGGAAGAGAGACTGTATTTGAGAGACATGAACATTTGATTTAGTGTTAAAAGTCATATTACATTTTTAGTCCACATTTAATTACTGTTAAAATGTATGAAACGTATGATTTTATTCGCAATAACATTTAAAATTATATTTTTGTTTTTACAGAAATGTATCCATTTCATTCGAAAACATTAGATGTTGCATTTTTCTTAAATTGTGGGTATTTTAAGCTAATGTCGATTTCCCACAGCAGTGGGAGTTAATCTTTACACAATTGGATTAAACACTTAAATGCATCCTTGATGTTCCCATCAGAATACATTAAATAAATTATTCCTTAATAATTTAATGTATCACTTATCTGAAATTTAAAAGAATTTTTTATGTGTTTTCTAGCCCAGCGTATTTCAAAAATACTAAATATTTCTACTTTCAGTTTACTCCAACTTTAGTCAAATAACCGAGTTCCAACATTTTTCCGAAAATTTTTTTCCCTCATCTGAGCAACTGTTTATATAATTTTTTAGATAAACTACAGTTCATGTTTTAATTTGTTTTAAGCATAATTTCTTTATAAGTATTAAAACTTTTGGATTGGATTTCTGTTTTTTTTTAATATTATTATACCAATGTGCAATTACCCAAAAACATGGAGATAATAAACATTTATAAAGTCCACAACGGAAAGTTGACTCGGGGAAAAATGCTCGGTGTTAGATGTTCCCATTCAGACGAGGAATTGATCTGGAGTTGTTCCATTCCTCTTGCAATGGAGGTTCCATTCCTCTTGCAACAAGTGGAAAACCTTTCTGTCTCCCCCAAAATATTACTTCTTGCATGTCCACTCTATAAGCGTGAAGTGCAACTAGCAACGCGACGGGAGAACTTGGAGTGTAAGTGTACATATAGTATATACTAGCGACAGAAAAACAAAGAAACACTTAACCCACGTATGATTTTAGTTGTATCCTGTTATTAGCTGATTTCTGTTTTAATAGTAATCAAATATAGAAGTAGCAAAGCTAAATGTAGACTATATTTAGATTTAGAGCAGCTATATTAAAAATCCGCAATAATAAAGTAACTTTGGACAATTTTAATGACAGTTCCTATATTCTACTCAACTCCTTTTTTATGTATTTGAACGAAGTTCTTTTACGCGGCTTACAGTAGAGTGAACTGGCAGAAATCGTCACGTAGCGAAAAATCTTTATGCCAACTCCAGAAGACCTTTCTCTCAAGGGCTCCGTGGGTGAATGGTTATCACATCGGACTGTGGAGCGAGCGGTCCCCGTTTCAAATCCACCCACAAGCGCTACGGACGATTTTAACTTTTATTTAATTTCCTTTGTTCTGTTAATTCTTGAAGTTTCTAGAATATTCTTTTGTTTACTATTGACACGGGATTTATATTATGTGAATAGCGCCCTTTACACGTACGCTCTTTCCCGCGTGAAACCCCGATCCCGCGCGATTGAATGCACGTGTGAAGGTGTCGGAGAGGAAGGGAAAGCTGCTTTTGAGCGCACCGCAAGATTTCCCGCGCTCAATCCTGTAAGCTCCATGCACTCCAAGAGCACAGCACGTTTAAAGGGTGCTATTATTGCAATTTATAATGAAAAGTCAAGAAACGGAAACTGCAGCAAGTGTAAATAATGCAAACTTAGAAAAGTAAGTTAATAAATCATATAACTTAATACAAGTATTTACTGTTTACATTCATTTAATATACATGTGATTCGAGTGTTTCCTATTTGCTATTTAGATGCATTACAGAGAAATAATAGTGAAATCATATGCTCAGCGTCAAACAGAGTATCAATAGAGAAAAAAACTCCAAAATCAACTTCAGAAGGCGAAAAAAATACCAAAAACAAACGCTCAATGTCAACAACAATTCCGGCATAATCAAAAAGAAAAAGTACAGCAAAATCAAACATTGAATCTTGCTAGGTAGGATATATATATATATATATCTTTCGCATGAGAATAAGAAACAATTTTATTTTTTATTTTTTATATATAATTTATAATTCACTATTTTATATTTAATTTTTAATAAATGACTATTTATCCTAAAATATTAAATGAAATTTACTGATTTAAATCCTTACTTTACATTTTTGCTTTGAAAAAATAATAAAAAATAAAAATAAAATATACGAATTAGAGAGAGAGAGAGTTAAATAAAAGGGGGGCTGCGCTTTTTGGCGTGACAAAAATATACTAATATAATCAATAGAAATCTACATATTAAATCACGTTTAGAGTTGAAAAAATAACGTAAGGAACTTCATTCCTGACGGTGAGTCCCCCGACCGCACATATAAAAAAAAATATGGCATCATGATGTACCAACTATTCTCTGTTGAATTAGTTACCAATTCAAGAATTTTATAATTATATTCATACACATGTGCCCAAACGCACATTCGACCGAATCATTAATAAGGTAACCATGTCATAGAGAGAAAATGACTGCGATTAAACTGAGTACACGAAGTACATACTCTAAAAGACTTCAAATATTACTTGCCAGGAATTAAAGATTATGAAAATCGTACTATTGACCATTAGAGTACGTATATTTGTAATTTGAGAAATATCATAAGAACTGGAGGAGAGATTCGTTACCATTATGCAAGTTTGTGTCCAATAGCGTGTTATTGCATAAACAAAGGAAAAGGCTGTAGCAGTTGTTGACTCGGAAAATTAAACGCAAATCAATGCACTTGTAATTTACAAAATTTACTACAACTTCAACTGACATCTGCAATTAATAAATAATTTTTTTATATTTCATAAAAATACGCAGTGCTCTGATCCCGTAGAATGAAAATGCAATAATACCTTTAACATTCCACTTGTGTACTCCAGAGACAGGTCGGTTGCCTCGTTATATGGTTTAGTTTTCATATGTTCTTGTACTGCTACATAATCTTATTTATGGTGCGGTTAGCTCTAATTTATAGGATTTCTGTTTATATCGTTTGGCTGTCATTGCATTCTTCCTATTATTTAATATATTTTTCTGTTGAATTATTTACAATTTGCTAGTTATAGTTATCTGTTTATTTCAGTATGAGGATTTGTTGCATCAGAGCAATCTTTTACTGAAAAGTCTTAAAATAATTTAACGCTAGTGCAGTTTCTATGTCAATTTCGTTCGGCAGTCTATGCCTTCTTTTTGTAATTTACCGTCTTATTTTCTTTTGAATTATATACAATGTAATAAGTTATAGTTCATATTAATACTTTACGTAAGTACACAATTTTCTTGATCAGGAATATGAAAGAGATATTAAATCGCTTTTTTACTTGTGGTACACTTAAAGTTTTGATTATGTACTCTGTTCTACTAAAATTGGAAGTTGATAGGTTACCTCCAGTTAATTGGAATAAGTTGACTTAGGCGGTCAGGTGTCTTTTAAAGACCAAGAGACTCGATAAACATATCCTATTTTCAATCACCAGTAGTTACTAAAATGATTTATTAAGAAATATGAAAATTTTACTTGAGTTAAACACTTCTTCTTTATAAATATTGCACTCAATTTTTTCTAGCTTTATGAGAATTTTTAAATTTTTTAAAAATTTTAGCCATTGTTTTTTTCATTGTTATGTGATTGCGTGCATGATATCACCAGAACAGTTGACTAGAATACCATGACATTTTATACACGTTCAATATAAACATGTATCATTAAAATTAAGTCAATTACAATAACAATTATGTCATTCCTACCATAAAAATTTGAATTACAATAAAATTTATCAATAACTTTTTCTGAAAAAAAAAATTAATTTTTTTTCTAGGAAGAACTGAGAATTTTCATTTCAATGTTCGTCATTTTAAAGATATATTATGCAACTTAATTTTCAAATTAAAAAATATGTATATTCATTAATATACGAACGCAAGTCTGTGCGCAATGACATAACATTGAATAAAATAATGTTTGGTTACAATTGTAAAAAAAAAATTTAAATATTTTCAAGCTAGAATAAATTAAGAGCCATATTTATAAAGAAGAAAGTGTGTTTAACTCACAGTAAAAGTTTCATATTCCTGAATAAAAGATTTTCATAACTACTGATGATTTACATTAGGGATGTCATTGTCGAGTCTCTTAGCGTTTAAAAGGTACATTACCCCTTAGGGGTACTTTTTGTCAAATACATTATTTTCAAAGGAGAATATCAAGAATAATTAAGGCTCATCCGGAGCTCCCAAAAGTTATTCACGGTTTTTTTTCGACATATACAGAAACGTGATGCTAAACTATGCGTAATTATATTAGGATGCTTCAAGGAAAATTTTGTATAATTTAGATTTGAGCAATCTCAGCATCGTTTTCAGGAAAATGCTGTATTTCGGTAAAGACCTATGTTTTGTTTTCTTGGATGCAATGCATTTACGTATATCCGGAGGAGACCTACAAAATGGAATTTTTTTCTTCGTAAGGCATTCATTGTTGGTTGTTCTTACGTAGCATTGAATAGCTGAATCCTTCTACAAACCGATAAGGAGAACTGGAATGTTATATCATAAGTGTCTGAATATGATTTTCCGGATTTCAACTGAAAACCCATTGGTTTTAGCTCATACATCCTTAAATGCTAACATCAACCAATTCTTTTTCTGCAATATTACGCTTTAAACTAGCAATGACAGCTTCATGTTGGTTCTTTGTGATGTTCAGCGTGATAATGCGTCTGTTATAGATAGGTCCATTGATTACGGATTTTGTGACGTGGAAATTGAAAAGATTACTGATTGTCATCTTATTTATACTGATCATCTTTGAGATGAGATGGAGTGTCGATTAGACCCTAGACATACGCTATTGAATTTCAATATTCGTCATACTTCATGGATGATGTCATCCTATTGGTGTATAACCTATCGGCAATTTTCCCGAATTCAGTCGAAAGTTTACCACGGATAATACGAGATGTAATATTAGCAAAAGGTGTCCGATCTGTTATGAGTCCCGCTAGCCTTAAAGAACATCTATAGTGTGTGTCCGTTTATTATTTATTTAAGTGGAATGAATGCTATGTCGATAGAGTGTTGGTTTTTAGGGGTACCAAAGTCTTGTCCCACTATTTATATGAGTGTTGGTATCAGGTTAGAATTGGTTTGGTCTATAAAATCTAGTATGTTTAGTCATATTAAAGGCTATCACAATGCTCTAAAAAATAATCAATCTTCTGTATACGTTTCATTCAATAGAATAGTAAAAGACCTTTATTGTTGTCTTAATTTTGCAGAATCCGTCAATATGTGTTTAAAAACTGTATATTTCTTACATTCGCTGTTACAATTAAGATTCTCACAAATTTCAGGATGTTTGTAGGAGTATAGAGTCTAATACAGGCTATAAAGCCAAGTATATTTAAACTCCGTGTACTAAAGTTACTGCTCGCAACACTAAACAAACGAACACTTTGAGTAATTTAAGTATTCTTAGTGTATCACTTAGTGTATTTTAGGATCGTAATTTTAGATTTAATGCTGCGAAATTCATTAAGATGACAATTAGAAATAATTGCCTTTGTCTCAAATAAGTAACAAAATTGAATACGTTTAACTAAGGTAATTTCAGTGATTCTATATTCTTTCTGATTTTTAAAAATACTGTTGCGCATTTATATGCTTAGAAGGATTGATATATCTTTACGAACATTATTTTTACAATAAATCTCACACTCAATGATACATGAAAAAGCTTTTATCTTCCAGTTTATCTTCGTGATTCATTTTTCGCATGATCCATTAATATTTCTCAAAAGATTACTGTCACCAAAAATCGAATCGAATATTGGGAGGACATATCCGAATCGACAAATAAGGATGCATGTATTTTTCAAGACCAAAATGGGGAATAGAATTTCCTAGAGAGGTGGGGTGAATAAGAAGCACAATCTCGGTTTAAAGGCGATTTAAAAATAGGCAATTTTCTAATTATTTTTTATAGTTACGTAGGAAAAACTGATAATTTATTAATGTGCAATTTCATATTTAAAGATAATTTATAGACGAAGAGTAATTTAGAAAGAAAAAGTGTGTTCCTAAATTTTTTTAGCTACAAATTCTCAAGGCCGTTGTTAGAAGGCACAATAAAAGGATTGACTTCAAAAGCTAAATTGTGTTTTGTAATCACATGAACTTGAATAAAATCCAGATGCTTTATCATAAATATCCAAACAAAGAGAAAATAGAAATGTTTGGATGAAAATGTGTCTTATTTGTTTACAAGAACGTTTCATCGAACTAATAAATTTAGATATAAAACAGGTAATTTGAAATAGTCTAATACTAACAAAATAAAAATTGTAGCAATTGAAATTTCAATTAAATAAAGTTCGAAAGATAGGATAAAATCACCCAGTACCCCTTTACCCTTATAGGGGCAACAATCTCGAGCGTTTGCATTTTGCAGATTTTCCCCGATTTTTTTAACCAAAAGTATCTTGAAAAATTTTCCAGTTAAAGTTTGCAAAATTTTTTACTTCTTTAAACTGATAACAGATGGCAGTGCTAACCATTTCTCTGCTCATTTAATGGGAATACACTAAATGCAAGTTAAAAAAAATTATTTAGGCGTTTGCACTGTGCAAACGGTGCCTCTCTAAAGGATAAGGCTGAAAAAAATTTTTAAGATTATTTCTTTCAATAAATTTATAAATAAATAATATAATGGACATTTTAAAGAGTATGTCTGTAAATACTGCGAGTATCTGTGAAAAGTATGTTTAAAAAGGCACAGTCCCTCTATGAGATCAGTGAGTGGGGGAGGTACGATCTCCCAGATGTCACCTCCGACGATTCTCGGTCGAAATTGTGGTGGCACCTAGCCAAGTCGGACTACTATCCTTGTGGAGTTATTATAAAACAGGGCCGCACTACTCAGCCCGAGCCCTGTAAGAACTTGGTCTGGAACTTCCGGCCAGGTGGAATTAGGAACAACAACAACAAAAAAGACACAAAATAATTTAATGAGTATATCATACTACATCTCTATAAATCTGCATCCTTTATTAATGGGTTTTATTAGCTGCCTAAATATAGTGTGGCAGAAATATTATGTTTGTAACTTTTTGATGTGTTTCCAAAAATAACGTAACTTAATTGTTTAATTTACTCGTATAAACTCCTTAAATTTAACTTGCTCATAAAATTCAAATGAAAATGCATCACGGAATTCAGAAAGGGATAATGTATGTTTCTTAGTTCTGTAAGTAATCATACCGATTTAACATTTGGAAGAATTAACGGAGTTAAATTTATAACGTAAATTGTTTGCATCCTTTAACGGATGCCATAAAAAATGCAAACATTCCTTACGTCAACTTCTCATATCTCAACTTATACAGAGAGAGCTATGAAAGACGTAATTTAATGTCCTATTAAAAATACATTTTTATGCTTCTGCATTAATACTTTTAACAGTATCGTGAATTGCAATACTTTTTTTTCTACATACTGTACATAACACATGTCACAAATATATGCCCTTTTTAGACAAAATAAAATAACTGAGCTTATTAGAACAGCAAAAATAATCCTCAAATATTAAATCTTCATCTTTTGGGAAGCTAAAATAAATTTTACAGTTTGGTCAAAATATTCCTAGAAGCTTTTCATCATAAATGTTTTAATGAAATGAATGTAGTCATATCAAGTTCTTAAAATGACAGAAACTTAAGAGAAAAGCCTTTAAACTATTTAGGACTCTTCACCCATTTTTTCGTTTTATGACATATTTTGCTCCAGAAACTGTGAAAAATGTTGAGTAAAAATTTTAGCAACAAGGATTCAGTTTATAAAATATCTTATTCAGGGAATTTACTAGCTATTTAAAGAAATCTAAATAATGATAAAAAAGATAAAATGAAGAATTAATTTATAAATGTGCAAATACAGTATTTATTTCATTGTAATAGTAAAGCTCTAATCAAAATTCTATTCAGAATTGTCGCTGTATCTCGAATACTCCTGGATTTCAATAATTATTTGTAGTTTATTTGTTAATCTTAATCCCATCATATTTTAAAAATACATAGGAAGTCTCATTACTTTCGTTATACATAATAAGCGTTTTTTAACTAATGTATATATATGAATAATGTTTTGGTATCAATGGAAAGTATATTTGACGTAGTGGCATTTTTGCACTGTATCTAACTGGTAATAAATTTATAAACAGTTGATTATATAAAGATACATTCATTTCTTCAAAATACTTCAGGATATGTACTATGGATTCTTAACACGAAGGTTTATACGAGTTTAACATATAATTAATTTTCTATATTTACAATCCGTTTCAATAAATGGGTTGATTATTTAACCTTAGATGGCATTTTCTGCCCGAGTAAAGAAATTTACCATCAAGTCAATACGTTTCCAGTGTTGTTGACAGGGGATTTTCTTATGCTGAAAGTCCGTTTGCTAAGTGGGCCCTAGGTAACTTAGAGGTAGCTTGTCGGCTTCTAGTACTGAAGATACCCTGATCGAATACCGGCAAGCGCCATTAAAGAACTTTGTGCCTAGGCCGGATATGGGCACGTTAGACCGAATAGTCCTTCTAGGTGGTCAAAAAGTGTTGGAGAATATCGATACCCCAGATGTCACCAATGGGGGTGCTCTGTCAAAATTGAGGTGGCACCTGGCTAAGTCGGGCTCCGACCCTTGTGGTGCCATTATATACCGAACACTCACGCCTCAGGCCGCAAGGCTATATGGGCCTTGTCTGGTATATTTCCGGCCATGGTCATAAGGAATTACAATAACATTGCTAAATGTTTTCGATTACATTTTTCCCAAAAGTAGGGCGCGGTAGCTCGGTTGGCAAAGCCAGTGATCTGAGGGTTGCGGATTCGATGCCGGTCACTGACAAATACACCGCCGTGCAAATTAATGGCGGCTGGTGCACGTAAAATCTCTCGTGGCTGCCGTGTCCTCCAAGTACTCAAATTTACCTTTGGAGGTGCAGAGTTAAGTGGTCCGGTCTCGTCACTTGACTCGGTTTAAAATACGAGACCGGACCATAGGGGGGGGGGGGGGGTAATGCTGATCCACCTATACGGTGCTCCCAGAAAAGTGACCAGCAAAATCGCGGTGTTATATGACGGTAAGTACAATGTCCAAGAATAACGTCAGCCGAATTGGAGAAAAAAAAATTCTCCAAAATATAAATTTCCAAAAATATATTTATCCGTTACATTAAGTTTGCTTGGATAAAAATACAGCAAAAATTTACTTTAAATGATAGAAAAAATAAAAGTACAGTTATAAAAGGAAAAGGAAAAAACAATCATGTGGACTAATGACATCACACTTGACTATCTAAGTTTAAAAAAATTACCAAGTAGTTGACATTTTGACCCTCATATGCAATGAGTTTTATGCAACATGAAATTAAACATATTATGAATTATAACAATTTTAACGACGAAAAAATCATAATTATTATGATAAAAACTAAGTAAATGTTCAGTATGAAGATAAAATACTCATATACCATGAGGATACTCATAGTTAAAGTAATTTTCCGCTAAAATAGTCTTGCCATAAAAAATTTATTTCCCATATGTCTCTCGGTAAGCGAATCGATGACGCATATGCATTCAAAAAATATTTTATAAGAGTTACAGCAGAATGGCAACAATACATAATATTGTTACTTTGCTCCGCGTCTTGAAGTGGATAGAAGAAAAAAATTTTATTCTTCACAGGAGATTGTTCGATATTGGTAGAACGAAAGATCGCATCTTTTTGATATTATCCTAGTATTCTGCATTTTTACATTCGTTCTTTGTAAATATACTGCCATCGGAATTCAATTTTTAAACGTTTAAGTTTCTCTAAACTTCATCATTCAATGTCTTTTATATTGAATTTTTTTTTAAGGAAGAAATAAAAATAAATATTGAATCCCTTTTTTAGTGAGCTATGCATGTAAAGTTATAAAGTAAACTTTTGCTCAAAATATGCATGTAAAAGGTAAATTTTCATTCTTTTTGTTAATGTAGAGGCATATAACTCGGGTATATGCAAGTAAAACAAGAAGCCCCCATTGCCATAGTTAAAAACTATAACTATTAAAAACCTGACATTTTTTATAGCCAAACTTAGAGGAGACAAATACTATAACCCTTTTCATGTAATAGAGCATTTTATTTCAATATAAAATTCAATAATATGCTTTCCTTAAATATAACTAAAGTAGATCATTCAACAATGCAAGATAATTATTAGCAGGAAGAATGCAGGCAAAAAAAAAATAAACCGAAATCACGGACTTAGGGCTCAACGGACCATAGTGAAAGATTCTGTAGCAATAAAGGAACTAAACCATATAACGACGCAACCAACTGGTCTCTTCATCAGGAATTTTGACTGGTCTCGTCATCAGAAATTTTGAACGGTCTCTTCATCAAGAAATTCCTGATGAAGAGACAACTTGGTTGACTCGTTATAAGGTTTAGTTCCTTTACTGCTACAGGATCTTGCACTATGGTGCATTGCGCCCTAAGTGCGTGATTTCGGTTTATTTTTTTGCCTGCATTCTTCCTCCTAAGAATTATCTACTTTTAGTTATTTGTCTGTTTTCAGTATGAGAATTTGTTGCAACTGCGCAATCTTTTATTGAAAAGTTAAAATTTTTCAACGCTAGGGTTGGTTGTCTGTTAATTTGTTAGGCTGTCTATGCCCTCTTTATACGTATTATTTCGTGTTGAATTATTTACATTATTTGTGTTATGCTTTCATTAATTAGTAGTTCTACGGTCATTCACTAAACGATAAATACAAAACAAAGCATACAGCAAAGATTTTAAATGTAGTTGATTTCATCAAAGCATATTTGGCACTATTATACATTTTTAAGCACGTTCATCTTAACACTTAGCAATTTAAATCGCTAACCCTATTTATTTTCCTGAACCTCAATATTTAATTTTTCCATTGCAGGGCACTTGTTCATATAGACTTTCGGTCCTAATCTGCAAGAATCGTTGGTTGCTTTCAATTAGGGCACTGCATAGGTGAACCAACACCAACCCTAGTGTCACCCGAATTTTGACCAAGCATCCTCAGGTGCAACATCTGGGAGGATAGTACCTTCTCTCCTCCTTTTTCACCTCATAGAAGGGCTCTCTGGTCTACGGATTTAATGTGCACATATCCAGGCTAGACATTAATGTGATTAATGGTGCCGCCCGGATTCGAACCAAGCATCCCTAGTTCGAAAACCAAAGTGCTACCATAGGGTACCTCGGGGCCCTGGACCTCAGTATTTTCTAAATTATTTAAGTGTTTCAGCTTAAACTGTTCTTACCACAAATAGCGGAAATGGGGAACGAAAAAATATTGGACATAATGATGGTAGTTAAAAAGAAATCTAAAGTTCAGAAGCGTGTGCAGAGTAGGATTAAAATCTTTGCTTCTTTAAATCTTTCATTTAAATTCTTTGCTGCATGTTTTGTTTATAGTGAGATACGTAATGAGGGGAAATTTTTATTTAATCACTTTAAAATTCGAATGTGATCTATTTGTTATAAACAGAGAATGGTAATTAACGCGCCTAAGAAATGCTGTAAATAAAGCTATATTGGGTCCAAAATGTATTCTCTAAAGAAAGTGAAAAACAAATTGAATTATACTTCAAGTTTTAAAGAAAATGGTTGATTATATTAGAAAAAGAGATAAACACCATGTCTCGTGTTCTAAAATCACAACATGTTATGAGCAAATCTCTGGGCCGGCGTAGCCTGCAGAGACACTAAAACATGCAAACATGAAAGAATGAATAATACTGTATGAAATACCAGTTATTTCTTCGTTGAGTGGGCACTCTTAAATACTCGCATACAAGGTATTGTTACTCTGCTGCAGATGCATGTCAGAATTGACCAAAAGGCATTCATCTCGGCTGTTGGAAGGTAAAGTAGCTAAAACTTTTAAGTATTATTTGTAACTATTTCTCTGATACTTCTTTAAATAGGGGTTCAAAAATAAATGCTCTCAAGGAAATGTAATCATGAACTGTATAAATTTCCCATATAATATTATAATTTAAATTCCTCGAAGAGTTAAATTGATGTTTATTTCGTAGGAATATCCTCATATTGTATAGATATTAAGCAAGTTTCTTTTAATATTGGAATTAAAATTTCAGAGTGCAACCATTTATTTTCTGTCTGTATTTTTATTAGTTTTTCTCCTGACTAATAATACATTAATATCCTTTACGTAGCCTCTTCTTACTGAGATTGATAAGTGAATTAACGGGTTAACAATTGTGTCTTTGTTTACCAATCATATCACCTATCATATCACCAAATATATCACCTTGTTATTTTAATATAAACTACTGCCGTTCTCATTGTAGAGTCGCTAGCATCGTGAACTTCCTATTATTAAGTTTGAGACAAATTGCCACCGTATTTTAACGTAGATTACATTCCTCAATAACGGTTCTCCGGAGGGAAACAATTTGTCCGGCGCCGCGAGTTATAATTTTGGCAGCGTGACAAACTCAGTAGCAGTAAACAGTTAAACAAAAAAAAATAAGAAAATGCGTAAAAATAAATAAATAAATAAATAAAGGAGAGGTAAGCAACGATAAGTAATCCTACGTTAATAACCCGCGGTAGTTTCGTTAGAAGAGACTACCTGAATTTAAAATTTTTTTATGGACATTGAGAAGCTGTGTTACTCATATATGTGTTTTGCACATGCTCAAATGCATGTTAAAACTACTGATTGTTAAATGATAACTTTAAATCCTCGTACATCTATAAATATCATATAACCATGACACCTTTAAAAAATACTTAAAATTAAATATATTACATATGCCAAAATATAGTTTTCTTTTTTCTAAATTCAAAGATAATACAAAAACTTTAATGTTTTTTTCTTTATAAAATTCAGAAGTAAACAGTATGCTACATACTAAACACACCAAACAGATGTGAAAAGCAGTTTAATGTTCACTTCTTGGGCAGGATTATCAATCTCACTTCTTAACGCTTTTCATATGCTTTTAAACATTTAAAACTTTTTCTTGCGAAAAAAACTTAATCGAGAATAAAACTGGTGTTTTTTTTAATGTCAAAGAAAATATTCTAAAATTAAAAATATATCACTGAACTCCGTTAAAAAAAAAGAACGCAGAACTTTTGAGTTGTACAAAGCTGCTATCAATCTTACACTGTCAAAGCAGAGAAAAACTTCCATTATCTCGCTACTTTACTTTTGTTTCTTCAGTTGTTTGTCAAGTTTCTTTTCTCGTACATCCATACTTGTCTTCTTAAACGAGTTGGCAAACGCCACGCAATTTCATTCTCGGTTAAAATAAGAGAAATTTTTGCGATACTTTCTAAAAGGGTTATAACTTATTAATATCTACTACGCGTCAGAAAGTATATGGGACCGCAATATTATTGAATTTTAAATTCTTAGTATTATTTATACAATAAATACTGCGATACAGCTTATATACTGATGGACGAGAGGAATGGTATTATTTTTTCTTTTTTACTTATTCAGTAAAGCATGGAACGATAGAAAAGATAAATTCTTAGAATGTGTTATAAAATTTTATGCATGAATGAAAACTTGAGGTGTAGTAGATACATAATGATGGCCAGAATGAAAGTGAGACTTTTGTTTTAGTGGCAGTGGTTAAATGCCTTTTTCTGTTTGCACCAGTAGATGGCGTTATACGTGACGAAGAAAAGATGCTATCGTTGGAAAGCGTAATTGTTTTGTTTGAAAGTTGATAAGCCAGATAAAACCGCATTATGGTTGTCAAGTTTTGGCTTGGTACTCTCCATATTGGAGGTATTCCCTTAGTAAGCCATGTGCTGTTCAGTTCTATAATTGGTCGGGACACGATCTCTTGCACGACTCGGTTGCTCCCATATTCTAACATGTTCTACTATGTTCTAATAGATTCTAAATAAATACTACTTGTTATTGTTAATTTCTACTATGTTTATTTCAATATACTGTCCGCTTATTCATCCACCATAGAAAGCTTCTGATAGACAGTTTCCTATTTTTTGGACCATACATAGGAGGGAGAAAACACAATTCTTGACACGATTAGTCCACACAGGCCAAGTTGACGGCTATTCAATGTTTGACTGCAGAAGGTTTTAATGAAGCCGAAATTTATGATTTTCGTAAGAGTGATGTGTGTAGGCATGTATGTCTATCACAGTCCACAGTGTTCATATGTTTTAGGGAATTTCGTAATTGACACAATTAACCATCACCATGAAATCGACTGCCGTGTATAAGATTTGCTGCGCGCTTCTGCTGGGAGGTCCTCGACCATCATCCACCCACGACCGACTCCCTTGCTTTATAGCCTGTCGTATTGCGACTACCACATATTCGGCCTACTGAAAAAGGTTTTCAAGGGCAATCGTTTTACTAACGATGTAGAGGTCCAGGGTGTCGTTGAAGACTCGTTTCGTAGACAAACGTAGACATCCTTCGCACAGAGTATCGAAAATATGATAAGCTATGGAACACCTATTTGAACCGACAAGGTGGCTATATGTAACGGATATAGCTCATGTATAAAATACTCATGTAGCTCATGTATAAAATACTTACGATACGTTCACATATTCCAATCAATAAACCATTACAGAATGATACCAAAAGTCTCATTTCATTTCGGCCACCCTTATAAAATGAGTTATTACATGACCATTAATTAGTTTAAATATTTAATCATCGTGGCAAAACATTATCTGATTTTCTCATCTAATATTCGCCATCGAAGAACCATAATGACAATCATCGCATTTTCCTACTTCATTATTTAACATTAGGGCATTCATTTATCTCTCGATACAAACCTGGATTTCCATGAAAGGAAAATGATGTATAGATTTTACAGTCATACGTTATTTAAACACCCAGACATAGAGATTGAAACACAAGATAAGTTATCTTCGATAACTATTGCTTTGGTTATAATTTGGATTAAATTAGAGCATAATTGTGTCGATGCCTCAGGAGATAAATGCCGTTGATGTGAACTGTATCTCACGCACGCGCTTATAAATGCCTTTAATTAAACATATTATGACGTTAACTTGACGTCAGCTAGATTTAGTCTCAAAGCTCCGTTCGCAGTCTTGAGTGTAGACTAACTAAGATCATAGACAAACCTCTGGAACACAATCAAGTTGTTTGTTCCGTTGATACGCTTTAACGCTGAAAACGTTTTGGTATATCAGCGAATATTTATATGCCGAGGTGAAAATTATCCCAATAGGAATGAATGAAAGTAGCTACTTTTCTTATTTACCTTCTTTTCTTGAAAAATACGCAACCCACTCGTATCTAACAACTTAATTTTATTAATTTTTTTATAATTATTTGTTGCAACGCTTGCCAGTTGATTCACAAGAAACAAGACTTATTAGGGAACACAACTGAATTAACCTTAAAAAGTAGATAAAAATCTCAAAGTTTATTTTCTGTTTGTGAGATGACATCATATATACTCTAATTAATTTTGGTGCAATGATACAATGAATTGCTTATAAAAAGTTCAACGAGAGTCTAGTGCCTGAAAACGTCTTGAATGCTGTATGCCGACTGTGTATATTTGCAAAGAAATGAATGGGATATAAGCGACCCGTTTCCTAACATTTTCACTTTCTTTACACATACACAAATTGACCTTTTCCAAACGGATGTTAATACAAAACCTTAAATATTGACGTTGAATTGCTTGAAATATTTAGGTAAAAAATGTCTGCCGCCATTGGTTCAATTGTGCTAAAATTCCGTGTTATACAGGGTCAATGAAAAAGGTTGGATACATTTCAAAAGCTGATAATTCTAAAATAAATTAAGCAAACGCAATACTATTATTTTCAAACAACTTGGCAAGTGTCCAAGATTTCTGAATGTAACTGGTACGCAACCATGACGTTGAACGGGGCGCAGATGCGATGCGAGGTGGAAGAGGTCTTCGTTCGGCTTTCTGTTAGTGCAATGGCAACCGTTCAGGAGAAAGTTCACGAGGAGCTTGTGTTGTGGTTAGCGCAGTACAAATCTGTCAATAAAGTTTAGCGAAATTACCGTTGTGTTTATCGCAAACAACCACCGCTTAAGCTTTCTCCTGCACGGTCGCCATTGCACTGACGGGAAGCCGAACGAAGACGTCACGGTTGCGTACCAGTTACATTTAGAAATCTTGGACACTTGCAAAGTTGTTTGAAAAGAATGTTATTGCGTTTACGCAATTTATTTTAGATTTATCAGCTTTCGAAATTTGTCCAACCTTTTTAGATGATCCTGTATTAAATTTTTAATCAGTTGACGTTAAATAAGTCTGCTTTCCGAAAAAATACTTATAGGAAGTATACGCCTCTAGAATATCAACTTCCCTACATAAATTATTATTTTGTCTATATCAATACTGTCTCACATTAATCCAAACTTTTATTTAAAAAAATATAAATTTCTTTGGATTTTTCTTCTCAAATTACGAGTGCCATATATAAAAGAAATATTTACACGCCAATTCAATGATTTGATAATTTACTGTTCTAAACTGCGAACTGAACGTCTTCAAACCATTAAATATTCCTGTTCCAAAATGAAAAATAATTTTTCAATTTCGAAACCGTTCATCACTGCTGACGCTTTATAAATTATTCTCTAATCTACAAACTTCAACCAACTTCAGAACTTTGCATTCACAAAATTTATAATCGTTAAGTGTCCCGAAAGCGACATTAAACGGCCATTAAGAACAAGAATTTCAAAATGTGATCCTCTTAACGTTATGTAATGCGAGATCAGGGTGGAAGGCCGCTTTAATATCAAAAAATTGCTAAGTGCTTCCGGAGGAGTTAATAGCAATTTAAAGTTTCATAAAATAGCGTTCTTTTTTCTGAGATTCGAAGTGTTAGAAATTTGAAAGAAGAACGCAGATGTAAAATTAAAACACCAAAAGGCCGTACGTAATTTATGTTATTAGAAATGAAGTTGGTAGAATTTTCGTAATTATTTCAACCATCAATTTCTTTTGTTCTTTTTTTCATTATTTCTCTTTATTCTGCTAAAGCAGTAGATCATGCAAAAAATAAACTGTGTTTCACTCAAAAATATTTTTATTTCTTTCTAAAATTATTGCATAAGGCAATCCTCACGTCCTCTCAAATTACTCACGTACAGGTATAAAAAAAATTATTATTCTGTATTTGTAAGTAATAACTAACAAATATCTTCAGTAATTTTTTTATTGATTTTATACGGTTTAATTTTATTCTGTTAAAGTAATATCCTATAAAAATTGAATTTTCTTTTACTCAAAAATATTGTATTTTTCTCTCGAAAATTACTCATAAGGCAATCCTCACATCCTTATAAATTACTCCCGTTCAGGTATAAATAAAATAATAACATTCTGTAGTAATAACGAACAAATATCTTCAGTACGTTTTATTGATTTTTACAGTTTACTCTTTATTCTGTTAAAGTTGTAATCATATACAAATTTAATTGTCTTTCACTCAAAAATATTTTATTTTTCTTTAAAAAATTATACATAAGGCAATTCTCACATCCTTATAAAATACTCATATTCAGGTATAAATAAAATAACTATTTTGCATTTGTAAGTAATAACCAACAAATATCTTCAGTATTTTTTATTGTTTTTATACAGTTTACTCTTTATTTTGTTAAAGTAGTAATCATGTAAAAATAAACTGTGTTTGACTCAAAAATATTTTTTATCTTTCAAAAATTATTGCATAAGGCAATCCTCACATCCTTACAAATTACTCAGTTTCAGGTATAAATAAAATAATAATTATTCTGTACTTGTAAGTAATAACCAACAAAAATCTTCAGTAATTTTTTTATTGTTTCTATACAATTTACTCATTATTCTGTTAAAGTAGTAAGAATATAAAAATATAATCGTCTTTCACTCAAAAATATTTTTTTAAAAAATTATTCCATAAGGCAATCCCCATATTCTTACCTATTAATTATATTCAGGTTTAAATAAAATAACAACAATACTATATTTTCTATTAATAATCAACACATATCTTCAGTAATTTTATAAGACTAAAAAGATTAATTAAGTTTTATCGAATTCAAGGACACGTATGTAAAGAAAAATATATTTTTTCTTTAGAGAATTTCCTTTCTTTAGAGAAGTTTCATATTGTGCTGTTCGAAAACTACTTTAGGTTTCAGTCAATACGTCCTTCTAAAATCACGTTGTAGTGTGATGTTTGACTAGGAGCGCTTGTTAAAGCGAAAATTTTGTAACCCGTGATTCCCCACCCTTCTACCAATCAGAGGATTGTCTGCGGGGGCGTTGAACCCCAAGAGAGTGGAGGGGATCGTCGAGCAGTCTGTAAGAAAGGAACAGAAGGAGAGCGTCTATGCTAGGAGTCGGAGGTTTGGCGGGATGTAAGAAGGTCGTCTGACCTCTGGTTAGGTAATTACTTGGTAATTAGAATTAAGATAGAGAAAGGGAATCTCTGAGAGTAGTTTCAGGAGGCCTGGCAAGATTAAAGCAGGCTTGTCTCGCCTCCAGTTATTTAATTAATCGGTAACTAGATTAGAGTGTAGGATAGCCGAGGTCTGGTAAGATATTGCAGGCTTGCCCACCTCGTGCTCTGTCTTCTGCAATTTTTATGTTATGTGTGAAACTGCTTAAATGTTAAATCTGTAAATAAATTTATGTTCGTCTTGTTCAGTGACGACTCATTTTTGCACTACCTCATTTGTTCCTAAGCCACAGAGAAAGAGCCTAAGTGAATCGGTGTAAGAAAGAGGGTTCACGACACACGTATTGAAGCTGATTGTCCCATAACTGTATGAGAGCTTGCTGAGTGTCTAAATTCATCCAAATCAACCATTTATCATCATATGAAAAAGCTTGGTTACGAAATTAAAATTGCTGTTTGGATCCCACATGAAATTTATTTTGCACAATATATTGGCATATGAGATTTACTTTTAAACGTAACCAAAATTATCCATTTTAGAAGCAATTGATAATTGGTGAGGAAAAACTGATTGTTTGCCGTTACAGTGAACGCTTACGGTCGTGGTTCAAGCCTGGTGAGCCAGATCAATAAACATCAAAAGCTGATATTCATCAAAAGATGGCCATATTATCATATTGGTGGGATTATAAGGAAAATGATTACGGTACGATCAATCCCAGTGTGTACTGTCAAAAAATAACAAAAGTAAAAGATGCTTTGCACCAGAAACGCCCAGGAATGGTGAATCGTAAAGGTATTGTGTTACATCCTGACAATGCCAAAACACATACATCTTTAGTCACTTGTCAGAAATCATTGGAGCTTAGCTGGAATGTGTTACCACATCCACCATAGAACCCTGACGTTACACCATCAGACTACCACTTCTTTCGTGCTCCACAAAACGTCTTGTCAAGTAAAACCTTCATTTCGTATAACAGTTCAAATCCCATATGGACAAAAAAAATATAAGAAGTTATTTCAAATTGGAGCCATAAAACTGTTTGCAAAATGGCGGATGGTTATTGAACCAAATAATTAATGCATTACTGATTAAAGTTATTTCTTTAAAAAAATTTATTTTAGTCAAATGAAAAAAAAATTTGCTTCCGAACAAACCAATAATATGAAATATGAAAGCAAAAGCCTTGTTTGCCTTATTTGTTCAAGTTAGGTGTTCTAAAATTATTTATTGAAATTAACAGGAAATACTTATTAATTATTGATATGCATATATTGTTAAATTCAAACTGGTAATTGATGTGCATAAATAAACTTTTCTTCTTCAGTATTTTTATCTGTAACTTTAACGAATATCTTGAATAGATTCATATATTTATTGTAGGGGTCCCTACATCAAAATTCATTTAAGAAAACTGCGTTAAATATTAAACCTTGATTTGGCTGTTTGATATCATTTCAAATAATCTTATTTTTTTGTACTAGATTTTTTCTTCTCGTATTTCTTTAACATTCAAGTGGGTGGGAACCAAATCCATTATATTCACGTTTTTAACGCGGAGAGGTATTCATTTTACAACTCAGATATTGATTTTAGATAAAAAAATAATTTCTTTTCGAATTTCCTCGTCAGTTGCATCATTTGATTCCCTGAAATTCCTATATTTAAGTAAGCATAAAAGGAATCCACAAAATTTTTAACGGCCATAATTCCTTGTATTAAAGGAACAAATTAATGGTGGTAAAACAATACTTTAAGTGATATATATTTGTGTTTTCTCTTCAAACGTTAACGCATTAGCTACCGCTATTTATTACATTTTTTTATGCTGAAAGCCAGTTAAAATTTTTAAAAAATCTAGTTTACGCTGACTCCTGTGAACTTGAATTCTTTTACCAATTTACATAGGGCATTGATTGTAATTCAAATTCACTATCATAAAATTATTTCAATTTCTTCTCAGTCCTATTGTCTTTGAATTTATATTCAAGGATATGATAAATTAGCGGCAACATGAAAAACTTCCTATGCTATGGAAATCCGTGTCAACAACAACAATAAACAGAATTTTAAATAACACAAATCCCCCCCATTGGCTTCAAATGTGTTAGGACAGTCATCTTTCAAGTTTGTAAAAACATCAGCAACTTGAATCAACGAAGAAATGCCTTCAAAACTTCAACGGACTGCAATATTATATTTCACAAATGCAAAGCACACATACCTATGCTCAAGGCTCCTTTATTTTTTAACTAAATTTAAATGTTTCCCAATATTTTAAACAAATAAAAATATATAAACTTTTATAGTATTTGACACTTGAAATCCTACATGATTTGCAGATAAAAACCTTAGAACGTCAAATTTTATTGACGGAACCCTGAGACTGCCCAGACCTTTATTTCAGATCCCCTGGATTGGATCATGGCTTAGTTACGTAATGATAAGTATACTTATTCTGATAGCAGAAGATCCAAGCTAGGATTTTCTGACAAGCTATATCTATTTTTATGGTAGAAATAACTGATATACGGATATTCTTATCATCCCGATAGCTTTATCCCAAATTGACTTTAACTACACTGCCTTTTTATCACAGTTTCACAGAAAAACGAGGAATATTATTTAGCTTGTGTATAGACCAGGAAGACGGTGGTGAAATCTAAATAGATGGTTCTCTGTGACTTTTTCAATCAATTCAGTCTCTACTACCTTTTGCATCACTAATATCTCCCAAAATTTATTCGAATGCAATTTCTTCACCAACAACATTTTATAATTTGTGTAAGTGCTCGGTTTTTTTACAATTCTGGTAGGTGAAACAGATCGCTGAGTACACTATTTCTCATTTATATAGTGTAGTAGGTTGCTTTAGATAGGCATAACGCCCTTTCGTAAAAGTGAGGACTAATCTTAATGAAATCTACAACTCATAGCCAATTCCAAGTGACTACAAACATCTAAAGCTGCAGGGAAATTAAAACCCCGTACTGTGGCTCTGAACACTAGTTGTTTCGGAATGCGCAATTACCCCTGAATTCCGTTCTGCTCAAGTACGCACGGAAGAAGTGAAGTGAAGAAGAGTAAATGTAACTTTGATGTTTAGTTTAGTTTAGTTTTATGTAATGTTCGCGCGTTGTGTCTAATAGTCTGTCATGTTTTCGTGTTTCTTCGTTAAAACTTTAATGTAAATTCATGTTTTTAGTAATAGATGTCGTTAATTAACCAAAGGTCGTCGTGTTTCTTTGATTCATGTGTCTCAATTTTTATTTTTTTGAGAAAACAACTATCCGGACCATCAAGATTTTCAGGTAAGATAAGTTTTCTTACCTAACTTTTAATGAAAGATATTTGAAGTTTAAATATTGCTTGGGACACAATACTAGTGCTCCAGTCGTACCACCATCGTCTCATCTCTCATTTATGTAGACAGTGTATCTATATTTCCCTTGCTCCAACAATATTAACGTTATTTCCCATTTTTTTCTTATTTCGATAATTTAACAGCTTTAATTTATCAAAAAGTGTTCAAAAATCTTTTTTAAGATAACGACGATATTCATTTATTTGCTTCACGCAGTTTCGCCGGAAAATAGCCTTTAGGGAAAGTCTATTTCTGTTGCTGATGAAAGCTAATTAGGTGCTTTTAATTATACTAGAAGTCAAGAATTTAGCAATTAAAATTCTTACTTGAAAAGATCATCATTTTAATCATGCATTTTACTCAATCTGAAACATCTGATCCACCTGTTATTTTAAACTTTCAGAAGCTTGATCAATTTATTCTTAAATAGTTAATGTGTTTATGCAAATATATATGACTAAACATTCTTTCGATTGCCATAACAAATTTTCATTATAATAGAGATGATTTCATTGAAATCGTTTCAATAGTTTTCTAACAAAATAAACTCAATATTTCTAATATTAGGATACAGTTTATGTATAGATAATATTATCTTAATTGCATTACGAATAATCATAATGAATGTGGCGTGTAATCGTTGCAATTCAATGTGCATTTACAGTATTTGTAAATGAAAGCTATATTTTGATACTCAACCTTTTCCTATGAAATATCCAGGTATTGAATTCCAGTTTATGAGAAATATTAATCTTTTAAAGCATTACTTAAAATGAAATCTTTTAAAGCTTTAGATAATTATGAAATGGGTATGTATAACCGCTTAGTAAAAGGTTAAATCGTTTATGCGAAACATTCTGGAATATGACTTATTTAACTTTTCTAGAAGCATTGGCGCTAATTAAATTTGTTTTGACCTCCCAGACAAAATACATAGCAGGGAGTTTAAGCAATATACTGTATACAGGTGTTATGTATCAAAACTTGTATCATTGCATTTTATTCCTTGTCTAATAGAGTATAAGCAGAAAGAGTTTTGCCATGTGGGTAATAAAACATATTCTTGTTTCACGATTTCTTTTGCTTTCAAGAGAAAAAAAAATTCCAAAAGAAATTTATTAAATATTAGTCCGTTTTTAACATTATACAGCAACACCGAGGTCAAATGTTTTTCTTCATAAAATTAGATGATAAAATAATATCTGTTGATTGATTACATGACTCATTTCCACATTTCAAAATCACATTTAATGGGCGTACTATAGAAAATTTTACAAATAAACTCTTAGGCAGGCACACACAGAAAAAAAAGAGACGCACCAAAAAGTTATCTGAATGGAACGAAAACTGATTGATGCGATGTATATGTACAGAAAAACAAATCATTACAATTTGAGAAAAAATGGATGATTTATTAAAGAGAAAGAGCTTCACGAATTTAAAAAATAAATAACGTGTTCGTCCACCTCTGGCCCTTAAGCAAGCAGTTTTTCGGCTTGGCATTGGTTGATAGAGTTTTCGGATGTCCTCCTGCGGGATATCGTGCCAAATGCTGTTCAATTGGCACGTTAGATCATCAAAATGCCGAGATGGTTGGAGGGCCCTGCCCATAATGCTCGAAACGTGCTCAATGGGTCAGAGATCCGACGACCTTGCTGGCCAAGGTAGCATTGGGCAAGCACGAAGACAAGAAGTAGAAACTCTCACCGTGTGCGGACGTCCATTACCTTGCTGAAATGTAAGCCCATAACGGCGTGATTTGAAGGGCAACACAACGGGGTGTAAGAATATCGTCGACGTACCGCTGTGCTGTAAAGTGGCCGCAGATGACAACAAACGGGATCGTGCTATAAAATGAAATGGCTCCCCAGACCATCACTCCTGGTTGTCGGCCTGTATGGCGGAAGACAGTCAGGTTGGTATCCCACCGCTGTCCGGGGCGTCTCCAGACACATATTCGTTGGTCATCGGGGCTCAATTCGAAGCGGGACATCACTGAAGACAATTCTACTCCAGTCAGTGACATTTCAAGTCGAATGTGCCCGAAACCACTGCAAACGGGCTTGTCGGTATACAGAGGTCAAGGGTAGTCGGCGCAAGGGGCACCGTGAGCTCAGCCCAATTTTTCTGAGCCGCCTATGAATGGCCCTTGTGGTCACTGAAGCACCAGTTGCACGTACAATAGATGATAATGATGAATATAGGGCTGTGAGTATCAATAGTGGCATCGCTCCTATGCAAATGTCGAGTGATTCCCCGATTAGACCAACCAGCTTCTTTGAGCCCAACTACACGTCCTCTCCCAAATGCAGACATCTGCGCATATTGTTCGTGCACTTACATGCGAGGCGTAGTTAGTGTCTACCTGAGTACACGGAATGAAATTCGCAAACAATTCATGACCCGTAAAATTTTCTCCTCTTTATAATCCTGCCAGTTGCGCAGTTAAGATGCGCTGCAGCATCGCATGTTCATTCATTGGCCACTAAATTTTAAAATGTTGTATTTTTCGTCGAAACCTGTATGCATATCAATTTGTGTCCAATATGCATTACCCCTTCTTGGTGTACCGTATTTTTTTGTCTAAGAGTGTAGTTGGTGATCAATATAATCACTTAATGCTGATTATAGGTAGTTAAATAACCTTAAAACAATGGATGCGTGCATGTGTTGTGGCAAGTAAGGAAACCCAGAGAATTGGCCTTTAATACATTTATTTGATAGAGCTCAAAATTCATTTATATTGTAATTAATAGCATAATAATATTCCCCTTCATATTAACATTTAACACATGAGGAATCAAAAGCAGAGGCAAACTATTTGGTCATAGTAATTATTTTTGGAGTCTATCGGGAGGCACTTACTACTGCTGAAGAATTCAGCGATGAAAAATGGCTTCGACGACAGGGGCCCAAATCAAGTGATATACAGGATCATCATGGCGGTTTACCGGCACTACCGCTAGACTCCGAGGCAGTTCAATCGGAACTCTCTATCGTCCGAGCTCTAGGAAAACAGCCAGCGAAATGTCTGGATCTCTCTTAGTTTCTTTCTTTCTTGGAGGGGCTTTTGTCCGTTTACGGGGGCCATTTTGGCCAGCCCCTTTTTCTCTCATTGGGCAATGGACTGTTATTTTCCCCTGCAGTTCCTGCCGCAATTGGTCCCTTATTATGCTGCTCCTGTTCATAGTCTGGGAAATACCTCCCCACCATCATTTTCATTTGAAATGCAACTTTGACCATTATCTGCTGAAAGTTTTATTGCGGGCCATAAAATAACGTCCATTTATCTTGCAATATTTATAGTCTTTTGATCGCTATGAATGGCCACACAGACAGCTTTTATTTTACGTCCTCTTAGTGTACAAGCCTTTGTTTTTTTCCTCTGAAGTTTTTATAAAAGTTTTGTTCTTGGCCGTCTTTCGACTAGGGGTTTCGATTTTGAGCATTTTTTCTAAAACCCGGGTTTCAGGTTTGACCGGGTTTTTTTTATTTAAAACCCGGGTTACTTAGTTGGTTCCAGGGGGTCAATAGCAAAGAACTAAAATAATAAATAGTTTATTAGAGGCATCTAATTTATTTCAGAATTTCAAATATAAAAAATAACATTAAATAAATTTAATGTTAATTAACATATACATATATGTATAACATAAATAAAAGTGGTAACAATACCTCATTTTTATAAAACTGCCTTAAAACCATCATTGCACTCAACGTATCATCATTGAGTCAACTTCTGAGTTTATTAGCAGAGACCCATTACAGAAAATGCTCGTGCTGCTTTCACCGAAGTTGGTCGAATTGTTGTTAAAGACCTTTAAAGCTTATCTAGCATTTCAGGTCGGCTTTTTGTTGCCCGAAACAACTCAATTTCTTTTCTTGTGATATATGAACCAGATTTTGATTTTTTATGATTTTACTTATTATCATTCACTTGCAGAAACATACTAAGCTCATCAGATAGGTACATCTGTTTAGTACAAGCACCATTACTCGTACCATCACCTTCAATTCCATCTTTAACTCTCACCTCAACTGCTGCTTCTGGTTCAGACTCTGAGCCATTATCATTTACGGTGAATAGTCGTTTTATTGAGGTTGTTGCCAGATCAGATATTTTTTTAAAAAAATTTTACTACCAAACTTACCGTATGATTCTTTGACGAAATCGGGATTTTTCAAAAATTTAATGAGATGAGCCAGCTCTGGGTTTCGACGCTCTTTGAATCGAATTTCAAATTTTTGAAGAAGAGCATTCGTAATAGGAGTGTTTAGATTTCTTAGCTTATTACTGTAAATGCTAATACTTTTTCAGAGAGAGTAAGATCTTCTTTACATAAATATTGCACTGCGACTTCAAGGGGAGTAAGCGCATCACATAATTCTTTAATCTTGTCTAATTCCTGATTATTGAGATCAAATTGATAATCTAGTTGAAGCATTGCAATTTTAACTTCTTTCCTCATCTCATAAAAGCGTTGCCGCATATTAAAAAGAGAATTCCATCGGGTTTTACAGTACAGCAAAAGATTGTTCTCTTTACCAAAGGTTTAAAAAATCTGTGGTTGCAGATTTGTATCATTACGAACAGGGGACTTTCGGAACATTTTGACCATTTTCCTGACTTTTACACCAATCTTCTGAAGCTCAGGAATAAATATTGTTTGGTTGCCCTTGTACTCGGTGGGTTCTTCAACAGAATCCTCATTTTCATCTTCATAGTCAGAGTCACGTTCTTCAGTTTGCTCATTTTCTTGGTCAGTCTGTTTTTCTGATCTAATTTCTGAACTTTTATACAGAACATCACAGACTACCAAATGATTAGCATATGCCATGCAAACAATATGAAATGGGCTAGTATAACGGCTATACTTCAACATTATGCTTTCACCATCAGTGATTGAAGCTACCACATCATTATACAATGAAATATCATACTCGCTGAGCCTTTCTTTTACAATCTGAATTACTCTTTCTGCATTTACGCTTCCCATAACTCTAATTAGACCAAGAGATTGGAAGACGGTGGAATAGTGTATATTCAGGTTGAATATACACTACGGTTTCGTATTGATGTGGTTTCATCGAAACTAATTGAAAACCGACCATTGTCCTCTTTGATTTCTCTGATTTTTTTAATGATTTTGCTCTGCACAGTTTGAAAATGTTTCATAAATAAAATTTTTGTTTGGCTAGGACTACTAGGAAGGAGCACACTAGATGCTTTAAAATCTCGTCTTATCAATGAACTATTGGCAAGCTGATGAAATGTCATACCATCTAATTTTGCTATAACCTCTTCAACAGACTGTACATTTTTCGTGAAACAGTCATCAATTTTTTGAGATTTCAATTTGGGTTCGTCGTCATCATCACCAAATTTAAAACATGTTAATTTTCAATTTGATGTTTTGTCTTCATGTGGCTTATCAAACTTTTTGTACTTGAACCCGAAGCCTTTAGGATTGATGAACAAATATTGCATTTTGCTCTTTCTTGTGGTTTTAAACAGAAAATGTTTCCATACTCCAGAATTGCTCTTCGAGCTTACGTCCTCCAAAAACATACATTTTAGGGATTTCAAACTGTAATAAAATCGAATAATTAAAATTTGTAATTAACACAACTAAGCTACACAGCATCAGAAAAGTGCGCAAACATGCACTTAATTATACGGTCGCGTATACCCACATTAAAAAGTTATTTTAAAACAAATAAATACATACCTAATAAAAGAATAATAACTGCAAAAATGATAATATTTGAAGCCGATCGAAATCCAACGTGTATATCCAAGAAACAAAAGGTCGAAGGAATTTCAAATCAGAGCAATTCCAAATAATCGAAGAGTCCAGTTAAAATCGAGAGTGGGAGAGCTATCTAAACTATCTAAGTTTATTTACTATTTACATAAAAATATAAAATTAAATATTAATTTCGAGAGCAGCATGTTAGCTTGTTATCAGGTGAGAGATCCAAGTCGAGTGCATCATTCTAGGACGTTACAAAAAACTTCCTTCTATTGCTCGCAAAGCGCTTTCTATATGGGTGGGTCCGCTATATTGTTTAACTACGCAATAGAAAGCAGCGAGAACACAACACAACGAGATATATAACTAGACTAAAAAAACACAAACAACAGAAAGCAGGCATGGTCGTGTAGCTGAAGTATTGCGCAATTCACACGGCATAACGCACGTGCTGCTGGGAATCCCCATCTCATAAACTTGAGTGAAATAGAGCTATGGCGTACGCCGCCGCCAATATGTCTCCATCTCACTCCGTATCATTGCTTTTTTATTCATTTGTTTGAGAGCCGTACTGAGTCCGACTTGTTAAATTCGGTCTTGGTTCTAAATTAAGGAATATAATTGGTATTCTATTCTATTAGATAAATAACTAATTCCCCGGGTTTACATTAAAAATTCCCCAGGTTTCGGTTTCGTAATATCTTTGAAAAACCCGGGTTTTCGGGTTCGGGGAAACCCGGGTCAAAAACCTTACTTTCGACCACACACCACGGTGAATTATAACATTCAGAGCTTCTATACTGATGTATACTAACCCTATTGGATTCGCTCACTTCAGTATTAACCCATGGAGAAAATGTGTCTACTATTAACAGCTACATAAATGCTGATAATCAATTAAAAATAGTATTTTCAGATAGCCTGAACTTTTCTTTCCCTTGAAACAGGATGCATTTTTTAAAAATTTCGTCCACCAAGAAATTTATGAGAGTTCAAAACACACTATACTGCATATTATGTGCATTATTTTAACTAAAAAAATGCCCCAAGGTGCAAAGTTTCTTTATGTATTAAGTAGTGCAATTAAAAATAAATCGTTCAACCCCAGTCAGCAATCCTTGGACACGTTTTCTCCATTGGTTAACATTGAGGTGAGCGAATCCAATAAGGTAAGTACACAGCAGGCTTAAAAAATAGTATTCGCTGCGGTGTATGTAAATCATGTAGGCGATCTTATTGGCTCGCAGACGCACATAACACGAGGAAGTACGAGTATCAGCTATAACACAGCAATTTTACAGTCGACAATGACTTTGGTGTTGTGTCATTACTCGCCGAAAAATGTTCGATCCCGATCTCCCCTCCAACAACATCGGGAAATCAGAAGCAGTATCGTTATGACCCACGTCGAATTCAGGATATTTTGCAAGCCCAAGGTGAGCCTACAAATAATTGATTTTAAAATCTGGAGAATCAATCGGTGTTTCCTTTTCTTTGATAACCATCTGTATCTGAAAACCCAGGTGTTAGTTATAGTACAACTGGACTATCAGTTTCTGAAGTACCAGGAAAACACGTTGATAATCTGAGTATATAATTGAAATTCGGCCAACATATGATGTTTGTACCACTAATTTAAGGTGGACGGTGGTATTAGCTCATATTCTTGCAGGAAACATTTTTTTATTTATTTTCAGTGAAAAATCATAGAGCATTTTATATAATTAAGTAATTTTAAAGTACGAGTGAAATGCGCGTAGATTCTTATGAAAAAATTAGCAATTTCTCGAAATTATCTAGGTCAAAGAGAATCTCGTGGCTCACTGCATCTCAGAGATTCTAAATATATAAAATATATGTCTTGCAGTTGTAGTTAAGCGTACCATAATGAAAAAAAAAAACTATCTTTGCAATGGGCGCGGTAGCCCAGTTGGCAAAAGCAGCAGGCCAGTGATGTGAACGTACCTGGTTCGATGCTCGTCACTGCAAATCTACCGCCGTGTTAACTAATGGTGGCCGGGGCACGTAAAGTAGAGCGTGGATACAATGTCCTCCAAGTTCTCAAATTTTCCTCTGGAGGTTCGAGGTCAAGTGTTCCGTTCTCGTCACTTGAATCGGTTCAAAATTACGGGACCGGTCATTTAGCCAAGTCGGACTCCGACCCTTGTAGTGCTAATTCAAAACAGGAGCCGCACCTTCATCGCCCATAGCCTTCGGGACTTGATCTGATGTTGATGTCGGTCAAGTGGCATAAGAAACAACAACAACTCTCTCTGCTCTCAAGGTTATTTTTAATATACAAAATGCCTTTTCTTGAATTGAAGTTTCGTTATAAAGGAATGTCTGAAATACTGTTTCTATACACAAATTGTTATTCTCTAATTTTGTCAGATTTAATGCCTTTTAATTTAATGGAATCACGTAATTAACAAAAGAGTTTCGTAACATTTTCTCCTTAAACACTTGAATATACGCGAAATTTAAATTAGTTACATCTTTACATAAGGAAAGTGGAGTGATAATGTCATTTATTACAAGAGAATTTCTGTATGAAAAACGTCATGATATAGAAAAATATTGAAAGTTTCCCGGGGAAATGTGCATAATTACAACTTTCCTGGAAGAATAACTTAATGATCCTTGTTATATTTTTCAACAACATACTGCGTATTACGTCTCTTGCATCACGTAAGAAAATAATGCACTGTGTAAGTGCATAAGAAGATTGCTCTGGGTGCGGATATTCTGAATTAAATACCGACCTAAACAGCTGTTGCAAAGTGCTTTGAAGATTATTATTAAACACGAAATTGCTTATCCCAAACTAAAAGTTTCTTTTTCTAAACAAATTATATCCATTTTCCATGTTTATGATACTGTAAAGGAAACAAACATGCTCAGTAATTGTAAGTAAATTATCCTCTTAAAGAGATTTTTGCTGGCGATTCTTACGATAGCGGACATTACAGGACGCTAAATGTTAGGTAAAAGGCTCGTTTGTTAGTTCAAGAGCCATTATGTTTGTTTTATGCAGAGCCGAAAATAGTGAAAATGCAGAGTTTAGCCGAATGTGCACTCGTAAAAATGTCGTGCCGAAAAAGGGAAGGATATAAATAAAGAGCATTGAGTAAGACGTAATTAATATGCACTTTCTGTTATAAAATTTGTTTTTTTTTATTCGCTTATTTCACTTCTTATGCGAAAGTTACTATGTATGTGCATGCTAGTAAACGAGTAAATAAAAAAGATCAAAAATTTCTTTTAATAACACATGTTAAAAATCTAAGAATCTGGAGGGAAATCATTTCAAAGATTTGAATTTGTGTATAAAATTTTGTAAGAATTATTTTTAATGCGAATATCATTGTATGAAATGTGAAAACGGATTTATTTTTCTGTTCATTTCCGTCCGCAATATACTGGACCATAATAATTTTTAACATGTTAATTGAATCGATAGTTTATTGCCTTTGTGACTGAAACGATTACTTTATTGGAAGTTGTGTTTTTCAAATTCATCTGGTTTTATTGTTGAAGGATATTTTATGTACATGTGAGAAATAATATAAAAACTTTCAATCGATCTTTGTCGGTATAAACAATATCAAACAAACAGTTTTTTTAACTAAAAAAAATGACGTATTTGTTTTTTTCCAAAGAATTCACTTTAAGCATTTTAAAAATTATTTTCACAAACATACTTTTGATGGCATATCTCTGACACATTAATGATTTTTTCTTATAATTCCGTGTAACCTCTCAAAATTAATTTTTAAAAACCATTTTTTTTGACATTTTAAACGACACATTTTTAGTTAACTTTACCGTACAGGATTGGTTATGTGGACACAATATACTTATTTATTACAGTTCGGACTTGTGACGACCCAGTGGTACAGAGTGCTGGTTTTAGCTGCTGAGGGTGCTCGGATCGAATCCCGACGTAGTGTCGCGAAAACTGCCTCCGTTTGTGTCTTCCCTTCATAGGGAGTAATGCTGTCCGCCTGTATGGTGCCAACATAATAAAATGGACAATAAAATTGCGGTGTAATATAGGCAAATGTTTGAGGACAAGTGTCTCCACTTTAAAAAAAATGCAGTTACCATTTATTTAAATTCTCGTATTTATCAACAATATTTTTATGTAAAGTAATTTATATTTAAAACCAATAAAATTATCAATATTTTTTTATAATTTCCATAACAGATTAACTAAATTAAAGACAGAGAGATCAAGCGATATTGCGACATTTAACAGTAAGTGCTTCATGTCACCGACCTATTTATCGGTTAAGTAGAAATCAAGTTGATTTCAACGTTACAGATAAATCACTTATTTTTAATTACCTTGCTGGGAGATTTTAATCCATTAGAATAATCTGCGACTCAATAGTCGGTGTTAGATTTTTGCGTGGATATTTTGGTTTTAAGTAGCAAATTTTCCCACTTAAACAAAAAAATGCTGTTGAAGGAAACACCTTTAGATGTTTATTTTAATTTTTCCCTTATTTTCCTCAAAATCCTACAATGCATAGAGCCTAATTACGAAATTAATGCTCTTCTATAAAAGATAAGTATATTTGCACAGTTGAAAGATTTATATTCAGACGACAAAAAGGAGCAATAAACTAATGAATAAACTGCAAAACATTGTTTGAATTGTGCAGGACTTGATACAAAGTGGTCTTATTTAAATGAAAATTTTCTTTTCTTTTTTGTGTTCTTACAAGTATGGCTCTATTGTGTAATATGTTTGCTTCATTCAAATGTAGGCAATCTCAGTATTTTAGTAATACATGCTTTGAATATCTAAGTTGAGTTTAACCCATTAATTTCCTTGTCACATAAAATAATATGTTTTTATTACCATGTTTTTATTAACTCCCTTTCTTGTTTGTTTGTTTGTGCGTGCGTGTTTTTGTCCAGCACAAATCTTGCAATCGATTTTTAACTAACTTCCCGACTAGCTAGGCATTTGAAACTTTTAGAATAGCTCAGAACACGATGGCAATGCATTATTTTAATACTTTTAGCCATTTTTAAGCAATATTGAATAATTTTCAGTTAATTTTGTTTTGTAGATTGGTATCGGCCGGGACGGGACGAAAAGTTACAAGCAAGTTAACTTCCAATTCATTTTCTTTCAAGTTGATGGAATAATTCATCAAAAAAATTTTTTTAAAGTATTTATTAATGTATATAATTGTCCAGTTTATATGATTCAACAGAAAATTTAAAAACATGGTTTATAAAAAGTTCTATTTATCTTGTAATTATATAAGTTTCTTGTGTTAATTTGGATATTTTTATAGATAAAAATAACTTTATCACATACATGTAACGAGAAAAATATTGTGGGCATTTTATAGACTGGCATGCAAATTTTTAGTGATATATATATATATATATATATATATACGGGTCGCGCGCGCGTGAGCGTGAGAGAGATATATAACATTCGCAGCTCAAGATTCTCGAATACTCGCAGAAGGCATTGCTCTTGGTAATCGGGGTCGAAGAGGAAAGAACATTAGATGAGATGAACAGATTGAAGAGAACACGTATACAGACTTTGTATCCATTGAACTGAATTAACACGACGAAGGCATTATTCAGCAGACAATTCCACGAAGCAACTTTAAAACAGGACACAAATAACACTAGCGGCCACCGGATCTGCCGGAGCTTCAATATGTAAGACGTTTACATCCTGTTAACGTACAGCGGCGGCATATATGTTGAGGGTTAGAAAAGGACTAAAGGCAGAGCAAGGAAACGAGAAGACCGCGAGGGCAGAGAAAAGAAGCAGCCAGGAGAGCCCCCGAAAATCCTCTTCTCTACATTTTATACTAAGAGGTTCCTGACTTTGACGCTAGGCGTTTAGAATTCTATAATTGGCTGTCAATGGACATCTGATCCAACCATGTCATGAATGATTGATCTATGACTGATCTAGGAATACCCCCGTGATTCTCGAACATACGAGGCCTGACGCCATAGGCGCATGGATCTGAATCATGTGAATGAGTAAACTTAATGTTCCGCGAGTGCATTAAGGGATAATCTAGCCAATCACTTAGTTTATTTCTAGGTCGCAATTTGGAATTGGGGGCTGTACTTTGTTAACAGGATAATTTAGAATACGCGTTAGATTTCTAAGACAACTTATAATAATGGGTCGTTATCATTAGTTATCGTTACTTACACATTTACACACACACACACACATATATATATATATATATATATATATATATATATATATATATATATATATATATATATATATATATATATATATATATAATATTTTCACATTGACAAAAAATGCATCCTGTTGGTATTGAACTGAAATATTCTGAGTCTTATGAAACTTACATATTGATTATTATTTTCTCCCAAAAGTATTAAATCATTTTAATTAATTAACATTTAAAGTACAGCCAAAATATATTAACTCCATCAATTTACGGGCCAGGGAATTTTATCCTAAATTATCACAGCAATATATTGTTATTCAAATTTTACTTTTCATAGTATTTAAGTACATACAATTTATCTGATACCGTAAAAAATGATTTAAACAATGTTTGCATGAAACTGCTTGAATCATTCCCTTCAGCAGTTTGTAGTTCTGTGGGTAATAATAAGCAGGCATTATTGACGAAGTAGAAGGTCTAAAAGTAAAAGACCAATCAAAAAAGACTAATCAAAAGGGCCTAGTTTTAATAAATCAATTGAAACACAAATTCATGATTTTCAGGGTTTGATAGTATAAAACGATGGGATTTAATAATGCAATGGTTTTGCAAATACCGTAAATACTAATTTTTCTGGTACTCGTTGATCTAGATCTCCGGATAATCCGCATCAGATTTGTAGACATTATTTTCAAATAATGTTCATATTACATATATAATAGCCGTTGTCTCTGTATCTCACTTCCGGGCTGTACTCATCTTTCAATTGAAGTCCTCAGTAAACAAACGGCCGGTTAGGCTTAATTTCAATTTCAGATGTGGATCAGAATTTTTTCTTACTTAAAAACTAATATCTTCTCCATCAAATCACTTTATGGAGATATAGCCTATTTTTCTATAAAACATTCAGAACTAAAAAAAATTGGATGCTTTTAGCTGTATATTTAACAGTTTTTAAAAATCTGTTTACTTTTGCGATGAATTCTGAAAGTAAACAAACTTGAATGTGAATGAATCAAGTAGCTCAAGTATTCATATCGCGTAGTGAGCTGTAAAAAACTGTATGGCAGTCTACTACTCCAATCGTATGGAAAAACTAAATAAATAAAAAATAATGAAAGGTTTGCATTTACAAGGTGTGGATTAAATGCAATATTGTTAGATAATTCGGGATATTTTTTAACCTTCATATACTTTTTCCATTATGACGTCAAAATGACGGGTTACCTTCAAGTTAGGTAATAATTTTTAACTATGATAGCAAGAACGTAACAAGTATGCTAAATATTCGCTATCTAGTTTGATTCAATATACAGTTCCTGCATAGAATCTACGATAAATTATGGTAATAAAATGCTTTTTGTTGAGTATAAGAAAGCTTTACGAGACGTACCAATTCTTTGTTGAGAAATGATGTAAAAACTTATTTTTATATTTAATGTCTAGTAAACAATACTATGTAATCCTTTTACAAAACATGGTTATTTATCGTAATAAATGGTAAGTCTGCTAAGTTAAGGAATTTGTTTTGCTTATTACCCATATTACCTGAATTATCCGGATTTTCGATTGTGCAGATTGCCTATGGTCCCAGTTAGACCGGAAAAACGAGGTGTTATTGCATTTAGAATCATATATAATTGTGTATAGTGAATTCAAAACCGCATTTTTTGTTAGTTTTAATTTAACATTTTCCTTGATGTCAAATGGTTTTATGTCTTAAAATACATTTATCATTTTTTGAAGTTAAAATTACTTTATCCCCCCTTCTTTGGCTTTATTGTTAAATTTTCTTTTTTGATAACCCAAATTAAATAGTTTTATACTATCCCCATATATCATAACAGTAAAGGATTTAAAAGTAGGTGCCAAGTCCATAAAAATGTCATAAAATTCTTATAAAATTAGCCTTTAATTTTAAACTGGCGAGCAATAGTGTGGCTTCATTGTTTTAACAAAATAAGCCATTTGAAGAAAAGTGACTAAAACCGGATATTTATCGAAATTGTCAGCCCACAGGGAAAAGAAAACATAAAAAACTTTTATTATTCAATAAAAAGTATTTTTTATACAAAAATTTTACTAGTTTTTAATTCTTATCATTGCATATTTACTGGAACTACCAATTACTTCAAAACAGTTTCAGTTACTTATTCATTTTACTTTTAATATTCGTTAGACATAACAAATATATTTGAAATTCTTTGTTCGAGAAATAAACTTCAAATATCATAAATCGAAATTTCGAAACGCAGAAACAAACATGTAATTTAAAATCTTTCAAGCATTATTGTGATAACACGCATTGTAAGAAAAATCCTCATGATACACTTTATATAACACACGAGACTTGTAAAGTGCATTAAAACCAATAAACATATCGAATAAGTATATATATACCTTGATGAGATCTAAGGCTTGAAAAATTCTTCAGAATTGGAATCCAATAGCAACTCGTGAAGTTTCAGCCAGTATTTTCGATTAAAATATCGGTTTATCTTTATTCTTCAGATGTATAGCAAATTCACTTGGTACGAAGAAAGTTTAATTAACGAATATACCGCATCATAAATTAAACTGTCGGATTAATTAACTTCTGGAAGATAAATGCATTGAATAAATTTTAAGACTTATCTGCATTTAATTAAATTGAATTTAATTAATTTCACCGCAAACGATTGTTATGTAAATGTATTTTAAATATAAAATTGAGTTGAGAATTAGAAGTTTGGGCTCATTTGAATCAAAAAATAAAATAATTTTTAAAAAAAACCTAAGACGGCGATTTAGATTTTCATTTTATGCTATAAAGAATTTTTACATGGGTTTTAAAAAATTAAGGACGAAATTGAGAACTTAATATAGCAGCAGAAATATCAGGCAAAACCTCACAAAAGACCAACGCTTGGACCAACGCTAGGACGTTGGGAACCGCTGCTCTAGGCACTGCCTAGAGCAGCGGTTACCAACCTTTTTAGTCCAACTTCCTCCAAAAGTAAAAAAAAAGTAGTTAAATGAACTCTTTGGGACCCCCACAGACTTAAACTTAATAACAATGATAATAAATTATTGCGACTAGTTCAAACTATTAGGTTGTCTTTATAGCTACATTTTGCGAACCCCCTTACATGTAAACCCGGCCCTCAGGTAAAAAAAACTTAGAGCATAGATTTTTAACCTAGTTCATGGACCCATTAGGGGCCCTTGAGTAAATTTCAGACAGCTCATTCCCTCGGAAGAGATTCTAGTCTGTTGTTGCCTATCCTACAGTGTGTAACGAAGTCAGAACGAGATCCATAAGTCCGTTGATTCTCAGGAAGTCGGACGCAAAAAGAGGATCGCGATAGATTCCCTCTCTAGAGAGACCCATGCAATCCATTATATGGTTTCCTGATGCCCGGCGGCCGTGGCACTTGGTGCAAGTGGCGAAGTCTTTCCTGCGCTCATTGAATTTGAGGCACTGGATATGACTGCTTGCAAATCTTGAAAGCACAGTCCGGGAGCCTCTGTCACATGGGAGGTCTAGAAAAATCCCGGTTTGATTCCTATATACCAATGATGGGTTGGGGCTATCTCCATTCTGCCAAAATATTTGATATTTCCCATGATTATAATTCCAGAAAAGTCAAAGCCGAAGAGGAGGGATTGGAGTGACTTTTATTATAGGAAATTAGCAGCGGTTCCCGAGCTTTTTTGTTCAACTTCCTCCAAAAGTTAAAAAAAAAGCTAAAGAAACACTTTGGGAATGAACCTAATGAAATTTATTTAAGGGCCTCTAATGGGTCCATGGATTAGGTTAAAAACCTATGCTCTACGTTTTTCTACCTGGGGATCGAGGTGACATGTAAGGGGGTTCGCGAAATGTAACTATCAAGACAACTTAATAGTTTGAACTAGTCTCTCGTGCATTTATTTATTATTATTGTCATTAAATTAATGCATGACTTCTAGTCTAGGAATACTGAGTATGTGCACACATACGCAGCACTTTCCTCTATGTCAGGGGTAATCAACATGAGATTATGCCCCTCACCCCTCCTGGGGAGTCATGGGTTAGGGGCATGGATGGTTAGCAAAAAATGTGTATAAGATGTATTTTACTAGTGTTACTTATGTTTCTTATGCGTAGGGTCATTCAAAGAGAGCATAGGCATAAATAGGTGGAGAATCAATGCTCTAGGACAGGGATTCCCAACATTTTAAGTTTCCGACAACCTTGGAAATGAGATTAGAAACTTGAGGCAACCTTGTTAGAATTTTAGTTTTTCATTCTTTTTTTTTTGCTTATGAAAATGAAGTGGAATATTTTTCAGGAAAATTTTAGATTTAAGATCAAATAAATATCGAATGTTCCGATTTGCGAGTTTTTTTAAATACAAGATGTCTGTAGGCCGATTTTTTTGCCTTGAGTTGCGAGCTAAAATTTGGGTTACGAGCAAGCTTCAGATACCCCGTCGCTAGTTTGCACAGTGAACGCCATGTAACATTCTCATCAAATGAGCATACGGTTAAAATGAACACGTATTATTTATAACCTTTTTGTACAATTATTATTTAATCATATACATATTATTCTAAGACAAATTTCCAGTCTTGAACAGAGGGATTTACTTTCAACAATTATCACATGGCGCAGCTTGCTGTGCCCTTTAACCCTTTAAGGGGCGCCGTTTGCACAGTGCAAATGCCTAAATCTAGTTTTTTTCACTTGCATTCAATGTATTCCAGTTAAATGAGCAGAAACATGGTTAGTGCTGACATCTGTTACTAGTTTAAAGAAGTAAAAACATTTTTCAACATTTCATTTTTCAAGATTTTTTTGTTTTAAAAAATCGGGAATAAATTTGCACCTTGCAAATGGTGGAGGTTGTTACCCCTGAAAGGATTAATTCACTCTGAGGAACGAGTTCATCAATTTGTGCCTTATTCTGTCGGGCATGAGAGTAATTCATTCAACTTAACATTTATGTGGGGCCCTACTAATATTTTTTTGTTTATACAAACAAAATCTCATGGCATCCTAAAGTGCCGCAGCACATCGGTTGGGAATCATTGCTCTAGCCAATATCTAGTACACCTGCGTCTAGCAAATGTCTTGACTGATATTGTCACGTTTATGTTAATTTCTCCCTTTCCCCTTCGTCTACAATTTTTGCACATCAGTATATATTATAATATTCTTTACCAGAAAACATTCTATTACTGCTCAATTTAATTCATAACTACTCACCAATCGACTACACAGACAAAAGAAAATTCGGAGTATTTAGGAATTTTTAAATTTGTTTACTTACATTAGTTTCGAATAAAGTAATTACATCGAGAGAGAAAAGCCAAATAACGTATATACTACTGCAGCGAAAGTTAAATAATGCTTTTTAAATTGCTATACGGTACTATAACGTGTAAATTCCCATGCACGTAATCTTGAGATGCTGAACATGATTTATTCTCTATATTTATAGAAAAGTAATTAAATTTACTCGAAACATAAAAAAAAAATATTTTGTAACCAAAGTAGTTCGCAAATCCCAGCTAAATTTTCAATCATGTAAATGTTGATTTTTAAATATTTCCAGTGTTAAGGAATTCTTTTATATATTAGAAACGAAAATTGATTACTTATTTTATCTAAACAGAAAAATTAATATTGAAGGAAGATTTTTTTTCCATAATTACTAGGAAAACTTACATACTTCGAATTCAGTCTACTAAATTGCATAATGTTCACGAAACTTTTCTTCTCAATAAGGTAGAACGCAAATTTTTTATTTGTTCTAAGGAAATGATAATTTTCGAATCTTTATTTTATCGACTGTGTTTTGAGATGTTCTAGCGTTAAGTAAACGACTACCCTGAGGAAGATTTAAAATCCTGATTATTTTTTTTCGTCCGTAAATGGCAATGATTCTTCCATAGGCTTGTCGTTCATGGGCTCAGGGTCCTTTGTAGCATAACAATATCTCAAGTTAAGATTACCTGATTTTGTTTAATAAGTTAGATTTTTAAGGTGTTTGTTAACCTATATTTCACCATACCCGTAATTAATTTTTCCTTCGTTAGCCTTTTTTAGATTAGACATAATCAATTAAATTTTTATGACTCGAAATGACATAATCATCCACGAAAAATTAAAGCTCATTAAAAATGTGATAGAATTACAAACCCAGATTTTGTGAGGTATCAATTTGATTTGAAATTAAGTGTAAGGGACATAAAAAAATTTTCAAACCTACATTAAAAGAAGCTCATCAATTATAAATATTTGATGTACACGAAATGCTGCACTAAAAAATTAAGTCTCAGGATAAATATCATATATCAGGCCATTAACAATTTTTTCAACCTGTTATTTATTTCCACGATATATTCAAACGTAATTCAATCATTCTTTCGAAATTACTTGCTAAATTGTTTTCATATAATTGCAACATTAAGACAAAAACTAGTTGTACCAGTAATAAATAGACGCACTGTATTGAATTCTTGTTTCCAGATGCCTAAAACCAGCTTTTTTCAAAATGTGGAAGTAGGTTTCCTAAAAGTACCTCAAACACATTACGTCAAAATATGCCCCTAAAAGGACAATGAAGTTTTAACTCCTTACCAGTGCGGCCCGAACTGGATTCGCGCAACGAAAATGGGCAATATTTTAAATGCCCGAACTGAATTTGGGCAGGATAAAACTTAGTGACTCTTTTCCGTGATGCACGTTTTCCTTTCGAATGGACCTTTATCATGGAGTTTTATTATTTTCACAATAGATAGCGGTATTTGTCCCGTCACTTATTTCCTTTGCGGGGTTGTTGTGAGATCTAAAGGTGCTAATTGGCACGAATGAGTATTTCGCACTGTTTGCAGGAATCTGTAATAACCGCTCTGTCTTTTTTATTGAATTTTATGCCACAATTTTGTGTTTGCAAAATTGTTATTTGCAATGTCCGACTCAGACTTCGATGAAGAGTACCTTTTAGGATCTTAAGGCTCGGATACCGATTTTATTGTAAATAGACAAGTTTATTGTAAAAAGTGTGATGTGAGCATGTGTGCAATGCCATGTTTTTGTATATATCATACACTAAATGATTTGTGAAATTCGCATATTCGAAATCATGTTGTATATTTAACATTAGTTTAAAATATTTAGCTTTAAAATTACCCTGCCATTTGATTTATTTATTTGTAATTGAAATTTTTTGAATAAAATCTCCATTATCTTTTTTACGTGTGTTAAATTAGTTAAATATAGGAGTTATTACATTTGAAATTTTGTATTTTTGAAAAATAATCATTTTATAACCATTTTATTGATATAATGCACATAATTAAGGAGGAAAAATAATTTTCAATTTTGGATGCATCTTTTTCAAATAAATGTCATAGGTAAGGAGTTAAAAAGGGTATATATACTTGTGATCTAAACACAAGGAAGTTAGGCGTAAAACTGCACAGAATACCCAATTATAAGTAGGAATAAAATCCATATATTGTAGGATAGCCAGTGTTTCCCAAACTTATTTGAGTAACTTTCCCTTTCAATTGTTTCCACGCATCCTGCACCTCACCCCTCCCACACTGCATATTTTAATTAAAAAGGCTATTTAAAGCATAGAATAAACATTAAAGTGTATTTTTCCAAAATTAAATTCCAACTTAATATTTAATTTAACCAAAAGGAAATTGGTAAGGAATGGAGATCATTTAGAAACATTCCTCAATCACTCAAAGGTATATAAAATCTGAACATAAAAATAAAAGATACTGATAAATATAGAACTGCAATACTGAAAAGATAATAGAAACTGTCAATTTAAAAGAACTGAACAGTTACTGAAGACAAATAATTCTCCCACCGTTTGGATTCAGAATTGCCTATCTCTCTATATAAAACAGTTCCGTAACTGACTGACTCACTGACTGACTGACTGACATACAACGCACAAACCAAACCGCTGCAAACCAAACGCACAAACCAAATTTAACGAAGTTCCGCTGGTTGTTACAGAAGAAGCATTAAAAACTACCCGAAGTGGTGTAGTATTACTCTCTGGACGATATACGCCTAAATGGGGTATAAAATACATACCATCTTCTTCATTATCTGTAACCTCAGTCATATGACCCATTTCTTTGTATTCGGCCAAAAAGATTTTATACAACTCTAAATAAGAAGCTCTAATTTCAGTTTATTCCATAAGGAATTAAGTCTTCTAACATCAATAGCTCTACATCTGCCTAAGCACACTGGATCTTCGTTTAGGGGCATTTTCACTATATATTTCCCTATTTCATCTATCGTATGGCTTTCCAAAAAGTGCTCCTCACAAATTAGAGTTTCTTTATTTTTTATCGGCTCTGATTCGATATTCTCAATTTCCCAAAAACCTCTCAACAATTTCTCTAAATCAAAGCTATCTTTAATAAGCCCACAATGTATCTTATTTACATTAGAAGTTAGTACATTTCTACTAACAATGTATCCAAAGACTGAATTTTGCAAAATTAATTTAGTGTCTAAGGGGTGTGTTTGACCAGGAATTAAACTTTCATAGAATATTTCAGCTCCCAATAATGCATCTATGTTACCGGGTACATAAAAATTCTCATCCACTAATTTTTTATTTTTTTTTTTGCTAAATCCCTGTTTGTTTACATTCAGGCGTTCCGAAGGTACGAATGAATTTGTTATTCGCGGTACGATTAAGAGATCTAAATTTGTTTGGGAACTCCTATTCTTGTTCGTTAACGTTGCATTAACTTTTGACTTCACATTCATCGAAATATCATTTAAACCTGACAAAATTCTATTTTTTCTTTCCTTAATCCTATCCTTTCGGCGCATGAAAGAGTGATCAAGTTACACATTGATCCCGAATCCATCAAGCATCGCAGTTTTAGAGTATTACTCCTCTCATCCTTAATAAAACAGTTAATTGTACTCAGCAAAACGATTTTACCGCTGTCATCACTTCTCGTTGTAAATAATTTATTAGGTGACTCACTACTTGTTGCTGGTATAAACTCAGCAGAGAACGGCGAAAGATTTTGCCCTTCATTGGAAGAATTACGAGTCTCTTGGTTCCCAACATAGTCAGCTGTAAATTCATTATTTTTGTCAGACTGGTCTGCACTTTTCTCTTGCGAAAAACAAAGCGTATAGTGATGTGATTTTAGACAGTAAGTACACCTGTATTTTGATTTACATAGCGCAATTTTATGCTGAGCAAAGCAATTAAAACATAATTTATTATTTTTAACTACATTTAATCTCTCATTAACTGATAATTGTTTATAATTAGCGAATTGATACAAACGGTGGGATTCTGAGCATAATATACATTTAGAATTTTTCATATCATAAAAAAACACTTTCGACAATTTTTTTTTTAAAATTTTGGTATCTACGAGACGCATTATAATTCTCAGGCGGTTTTCCTTGCAAAGTTGTGAATAGATCGACTGCCTGGGATAATTGAAAAGGGTTAAACCAACTGTCTGCTTATACTTATATGGGATGCGGTCTCTTTATCTAAAGTATGGAATATTTTATCCGATACAATCAATTGGTTTAAGGTCTTAAACTCTGTGACCTTTCTCAATTTTAAATAATACTCCCAACTAGTTGCTAAACGACAAAACTTGAACACAAGCTGACGAGTTGCTTTTCGAAACTGCTCTAAACAAGCTTGTGACGTTGGCTCAAATTCCCGTAAAATTAATTCTTTTACTATTTCATAATCCCCAATTGCCTCGTCTTTCAAATATATAATTATATTAGAGGCTTTCTCACCCATTAAATTTAAAAGAATTTCGGCCTTATATTTATTAGGAACACTCTTTGCAATGAAAGCCCTCTCTAGGGAAGAAAAGTATAAGCCCCAGCCTTCAGCTTTACTTGGTAATTTCAGTGTTAGTGTTCGAATACTTTTTGATAATGTATCCAAACTGCACAACTCAGCAGCCTTCTCGGATGATACTTCCGTCCACTTTTGGCTTTTAATTTCTCTAGCTCAAGTTCTGCTTTAGCTCTTTCAAGCCTAATATTTTCTAACGCTATCTGTAGTTGTTCTTCGCTTCTGCGTTCTTCAATGATTGAGTCAGCAATACTTATAACTTGGTCTGGGTCAATTTTATACAGTTCACTATTCGATATGACATTATTTAAATCAGCGACAGTCATTTCGTCATTTATTTTCTCGTTTATCTGTGTGACAATAAGCCTTAAGTCTTGCTTTAAAGTGTTTTTAAACATGTCTCTTACACTATAAACAACAGCAAAATATCACTCACTCTCTAATGGCTTCCAGCGTAGTCCAACGGTTTCTCTCTCAACCACAACACAAAGGCATTACGTAAAGAAAACTTCCTGTTATATATCCATGGGTAGCTGCTCCTGTCTGTGACGGACCACACAGTGTTAGATCTTGGGCTCTATTCCACAAGAAATTTGACACAAAATAACTAACTCTCATAGTATTTAATTTCTTTATTCCACTAATGAATTAAGCTAGCTCTCTCACTCTCTCTCTTTCAGAGCTATACAGAACACACACTCCCCCTCTCTGGCTAGGGAGCGTCCCTCCTTGGGTTGCTACATTTTTGGTATGGCGCCTTCGCAGAAGGGTTGCTACATTTTTGGCATCTGACAGAACAATGCTTATTAGTCAGATATCGAAATCATTTCTTTAGTTGATATCTAACACGAGGAGATTGAGATTAATTCATGTGAAAAATCTCAGTAAGAGGACAATTTTTTTTTAATATTACTTTTAATATTCCAAAATATTGAATTTTGCCATTATTAACTTGTCTATTAATCCCGATATTCCAAAAGTTAAGCTAAATAATTTTCGCTGTAAAATGGAAAGAAAAGCTACTAGATATTTAACCTTTGAAGTAGTCTTTGCCAATACGAGGACAATATTAACATCATTTTTTTTAACTCTTACTACCATCTGGCGCAAATTTGCACTATCTCACGGTTTTTATAACTTATTGTATCGCTGAATAGAACGAAAATGTAAATTTAATGTATTCCCTGCTGACTGTTTTGAATAAAGCGTGAAACTTAATGAAATTTGACTTTCAAATAAGGCTGAAAATTTCATTGAAAGTAAACGTTACTTTACTGACTTTTTTCCGCATCTAAGAAGAAATTCGTTTTAAAGTTACACGTTTTGAAGCCAGACATATTTGCCTTTTAGCCGTGCGTTTTAAAAGCAGGTGTTTCTGAGGTAGCGTTTTTAAGGCTCACCTTTTTTTTCTTATTCGCAAAAACTTAAATTGATTTCAAATCTATCTCTAAAATATTTTCCATAATATATCTGCTGAAGTTTAAAAAGAAGGGAATTTGTAAATATGTATGTTATTATTTCTGAAGAGTTATTCAGATTAACTGGAAAATTAAATACTGTTCGTTTAATTTTTTTTTCAAACAGATGAATCCAATATTAATTCATAATTCTTTTATAGGATATTTTTTTATATTTACCAATACAAATTGGTAATATTTCTCATCTGGGTATATTTTTAATGAAAATGAAAATAAACTCTTTTTCTAAAACTATTTTTAAAAATATTTCCATTACCTCATTACATTATCATATTTTATTTTGTTTGTAAGTAATTTCTATAACATAATTATTTTTTCAGTAATATCACTTACCTGAAGACTATAAATGGGAGATTTATCTAAATTTTTCGTTAAAAAATGTGACAATCCAAGATAATTCTTGAAAGAATTTAAGATATTTAGTAAAAAATGAGGTAATAATTTACCTGCTTGCTAAGGTCAGATTAGATAAATATGTGAAAAGAAAAATCTTAACAAACGTAAAGAGAAATGATATTGGTTTCACTAAGTTTCATACTCTTTAACATCGCATTTTAGATAAGAATTAATACCCACATATTATGATTTTCGGTAATTTTCTCTTTAACATCGCATTTTATATAAGAATTAATACCCACATTTGATAATTTTTGGTCTATACTCGTATGATGTACAGCTCTCGAAAGAGCAAAAAATAAATGTTAACACGCTGCCATCCTCAATTATTTTCCAACCACATTTTCTGTTTAGAAATTTGTCACTACCTGTTAAAAATGCTGCACTTTTTATATCACAGTAAATATTTTGTTTCTTTTTCATGAATTAAAAGCTATGAATGAAAAGAAACTTAATATTGAGCACGACGTTCCAAACAAATGTTGCAAGTTGCATTAACTTTTCAATTTTCCACATATCACAGAAATGAGTTTAGTGAGGTGTTTTAGCAGGTTTTAAATCCCCGAACTATAGGAATATTTTCATAAAGATTTAAAATACAATTTACAGAAAAATTCAACAAAGAAATAAAAAAATAATTTACATAAAAAAGAGTTAGTTCGGTATAGAATCTAGGATAAGGCATACGTTGAAGTTTTATTCAAATTCAGAATTCCGTTTTCCCCCCTCCAGCTTAGGTGACGCAAGTTTTGACGTAAAAGTAAAGTGTAGTTCTGGAAGTAAACTATTACTAGCGCGACATACTTTGTTATATAAAGCAGTCGTTCTTCTTTAGTTTGTGTTATTTTACGATGTAAACTCTGTGTTATATAATTTCTATGTTAAGTACTCGATATATAGAATTTGTACGTTGGATGGCGTTTTTTATGCATACGTGATAGAAGTTTAGAATAAAATTATTTGACTTTTCTAAACTAAAATTATTTGACTTTTCTATACCGACCTCAGTGTGGTTGTTGCACCACACTGCGGTCAGTTTTTATACTATTCCAATTGTCAAGAATTTTAGAACTTTAGAAGTTATATCTGCAACAGTGTATATGAAGACCTTATTTGAATAGTTGTCCAACTCCATTCTTTTTCATTTTTAGATACAGAGCCTTAAATTCCAATGAGTGCTGAGAAATGACTGCTGAAGTCTGATTTGTAATGCCTTCTAATGGCAGGAGAAATAAGCTGGATGTGTACCAGTTTAAAAATAAAGTAGAAATAACTTGTATAGACATGAAAGTGAGGCTAACTCTTTTAAAAAAGTGAATCTTTTTAAAAAAGTGGAGTTGGACCACTATTCAAATAAGGCCTTCATATGTTCTTGTAGTGTACTTTGGTAGGGACAATGTTGACTTCCCTATATGGTGTGCCCATAATAACGCAGCGTACAACATTAAAGTGGAGGACTCAATGCACTCAGGACAAAGGACCTTCCACACCGGAAAAAAAAAGTGTAAAACAATAAACCGAACAATGCTTTTATCTTTAACTATTCTTCGTTATACAGAATCTTCAGAATTTATAAGATGCAAAATGGTATATTTTCTAAAATGTTTGATCTCGAAATAGTTTGGACTGATAGAACATATCTTGGCTCTGTAACAAAGAAAATAAAATTGTTTGATCTCTCTTTATAGGGTTACTATTGAATAAAAATTCAAACTGTAGACCAAAAATTTATACTAGAGGAAAAAATATGGCATTTATTTTACCGAGTAACGTATAAGAAATGAATTTAATTCAATTTGTACATACGCCATTCGGATTTAATCCATCTTAATGAATTCCTTTGCAGAATATTCCTTAGGGCGTTGTTTTGAACTCAATATCGGTTTCCTTATTGATTGCATCGAATAAATATTGTATCTTACATTCTGGTAAAGAATTTTCTGAGAACAAATTCCTGGAAAAATTATCTCCGAACTTTCATCTCTTTGAATTTGTAACTTTATAAAAGAGTGGATTTTTTTACTTTCGAAACTTTCATATCTTTAAGACTTTTACTCTATCTGTGTGCGATAAAAGTATCTGACGCGGAGATCTTTTATCAAGATTGGATACTTTTCGCAATTCCTTAACATGATGTACAAAGGAGAAAACTACAGAAAACTTCATCAATCTCCCTCATGCAAATTGACAGAATGAACTTCTCGATAAACATACTAAACGTGCAAAGAGACTTGAATTAATTTAGGACATAAAATGCATTTATACCGTTTTGTTTATGGGTATACTTTACTGTAAAGTCAAAAGTTTTAGATAAAAGAGGAAATGTTTTTAGGATTTCAGAAAACAAACTTTTAAAATAACTATGTAATTGAAAAAATATATCAATCATACAGTTGGACGTACTAAAATATCTGTCTAAGTACATTAAATAATATTCACTTATGTTGAAGTTTTCTTTTTCTCTTTAAAACTGGATAGAAATGGTTTTAAAATTAGACATTTTGTTTCGAGGAGCATAGAAAATGTGGAGTATAGAAAATGGGGGTAGGTATTGCACCAGTACTTTGTGCTGTGACCGAAATTAGTGTATCGAAAACTACTTAGATGTTAAAACAACGTTAAACCCATTTCAAGGGCGCCGTTCGCACATTGCGAACGACCAAATCTAGTCTTCTTTTCACATGCATTTAATATATTCCAGTCAAATGAGCAAAACAGTGGCTAGTGCTGCCATCTATTATCTGTAAAGAAGTAAAAACATTATGTAACCTTTAATTGAAATTTTTTTCAAGATTTTTTAAGTTAAAAAAAGTCAGGAAAAGAATCTGCACCGTGACAACGGCGGAGGTTGTTGCCCCTGAACATGTTAAAGGAAGCATCTACGGTTTTTTTTCTAATTTTGTTTGTTTAGGAAGTGTTTCTAACAGAAAAATGTTTATAAGTTTTATAAGAGAAGGCAGTTTACGTACTTACAATTCATAGAGAATTACAGCAATTATTTGATGTAATAATTTTCGAACATGTTTGGTAATAAATACCATACCATACACATTTGACAGTCTATCCTAAATAATACTTCGAAATGATAGGCTGAATCTTTGTTTACATAGATGCAAGTTAAAAAAATGCAAGATGCATTCATTTTATATCACTAACCAGATAAAAGTACCAACAAAACTTACCACAAAAAATTACAGGACTTACACTTTTAAAACTGAGAATAACGCCGTGAATCATATTTCTGAGTGAGTCTCACCCAAAAGTCCTCCGAGCATCATGTTCTGGTAATATTTTCATTTATATTAATACTCAATTACTAATACATTTGTGAGGATTGAGATGGTTGGGCTTCTTCAAATTTCCTCCTCACGTATTTTTTTTAAATCTATCCAGTTGAAAGTTATGGATTTCACAGGGCACTCTTTTGGTTTTGGTTTATAGTTTCTGCTTCTAGAACATTGGGTAATTTTATCTCGTTTTTATTTGTAAAATATCTAAAAGCTGCCACTTCGGAATATTTTCTTCGGAGAAATTCAATTTTCTACATTTAATGAGATATTAAGTGATCAATAAAAATATAAATATTTCCAAAGTAAGTACATTAGTGTTTCTCTATATGATCTGCCTATTTATAGATAAATGCCTTTAGAAAAATGGTCTTTTTTGCTATGTGTAGTTAAATTTTCTTTTCTATTTTACTGCAATTGTAACTTTTACAAGTTAACGGTAACCGTGAGAAAGAGTTTGATATGGGCGTAGACATCAAATTGCAGGTTGTAATGTGAGTGTATTCGAGTCGAGTCAGGGACTAGTGTGGTCGACGTGATCTTAATTTAGATAGCGGTACTGGGTACCTGAAATGTATGAACTGTTACGTTATAGTAAAATATCTAAACCAGCCAAATACTATTGTGATTTTGTGAAGACAACATATGATACTTAATAAATAGTTATCTTAGTGGTTATAATATCAATAAACATCATTTTGTAGTTACAGTAAATATCCAAATATATAAATATGATACAGAGTTACGTGATATAATTTCTGTTTTAAATTCTATGAAAAGATGCACATCTTACAATAAAAAATCTTAAAATATTTAATGCAGAAAAATGAATTCTGAAACAAATTTCACAGGGCAAGTAATTTTAGTGGATATACAAATTACAATTATGAATGTATTTTTTCTAATTCTCAAAAAGTTAGATAAATTGTGCAAAACACGACTGAAATACAACTGTGATGTAATACAACTTACAGGGTAAATAAGTTTAGTGGATAATCCAAATCAGAATTATAAATGTCTTTTTTCTAATTTTCAAAAAGTTAGATAAATAAATAAAGAATATAAGTTTGAAAGGCAAGTTGCGCATATATTTAGGCAATAAAATTCCCAAAGAAAATCAAAGTCTTGTAAATAAAGGACTATATAATATATTCTCTGTCTCTCTTTCGTATGCTCCTTGCGGGGCTAGATGGGTATGGTTCAGTTTGAAGCACATGCTACTGAGGATCAAAAGGGGCGGAGTCCAACTTCTGCCTAAATCCACCACAATTTAGATCGAGCATTCCCAGAAGCTGTACAAATCCCTCCTCTCACCCCTACAAACGCACGGATGGAAATTTCCGGCCTACATATTTTATCATGTCCATACCCGACGTAAAAACGAAAGCATTAAGTGGCGCTTGTCACGATTCAAACCAAATTCACTTCGTACAGAAAACCCGACGAGTTAATTACAATGCTGTTCACGTCCCAAAGAAAGATATAAAGAAGACCAAATATTTGCATTTTCATATCTACAGATTTTAATGGCTTTTATGAAGAATAGGTCGAAATCAATTTGATTGCCTTCATTTCAGACATATAATAAAAGCAATTTCCTGCAATTACTCTTCGGTTCTATTCTTGGAATCAATATTTAAAAATCCCTTTCAGCAAAACTTTTGACCCAAAGGATTATTAATTATAATAACACATTTTCCGAGAACAGTACCATCATATCAAAAGTAGGAGTACCTCAATTCAATTAATTATAAGTGCATTACATTACTCAGGGGACATAATTAATCTTGTTAATACACATAACAAATTTAATAAGTCAATTTATAATCATATTTCTTACAAGACTATATTCATGACTGTCGGTGTATTCTTTATTTGCTGATCAAGGATATTTATTATTTAAGTCAATATAATTTGCGTATAATTCTCAACAATATATCACTGTTTTCAACACCCCCTCCCCCTTTGTAATGTTCTAGGTTTACACTATTTCGCCACATACTGGCATAAAACTGAAAACTCTCGGTTTAGATTCGTCTTAAAGGCCTCTTAGGTAAACGCGCATTTTAATTTTGGATGCATGTCATTAATTCTGTGATATCAGAGTAAATTCAAAAGAAAATTATATAATTTTTTAAATGATATATACAGGGAATACGTCACGAGAGTAAATTATAAGTCGGAATAAATTATACGTTGTAAGATGTTTTATAAGTAATTATTATCCGCACATAAACTTTGGCACCTGGCTTATTTAGTTTATTTTAAAGTTTTATTTTTTGGTAATACAGGGTGCGGCAGAATGAACTCCCACATTTCTGAAGGTCACTATTAAGGGAGTGTTGAGAACCGTGTGGCACGGGGGTATTAATAGTTCGACCTGATTTTCTAGCTGTCAGTAGACACCATGAGTTGGTCTGGTGAATATCGCGGCTTCGTTATCGATGTTTTCTATAGAAGCAATAATTTTGTAATCTCGACATAGAGGGCATTTAAAACGCGCTTCGGTTTCTATGCAACTGATGTTATTCTGATCATAAAACAATCTCTCGATGGGTTTCAAACACGAGAGCAAATGGATTTGCATTACCGTAGACACCAAATGGTCGACCTTGGAACATTAGAACACCTGAAAATGTGCAACGAGTCCGTAAGTTCGTTATACGGGAGGACGTTATAGCCAATTCCCCAGAGATGAGAAAGAGAGTGATGGAACATTTTCAAGAACGACTTCTGAAGTTCATCGTAAATAAGTGGTACCACCTGAGTCATTTTCAAAACCTAACGGGTAAGAAAATAGATTATAAGTACTTTTCGAAAATAGGGCGCGATGGCCAGAGTTGGCAAGTGCAGCGGGCTAGTGATTTGAACGTCTTTGGTTCGATGCTTGTCGCTGCAAAACCATCGCCGTTTACACTGATGGCGGCCGGTGCACGTAAAATCTGTCGTGGTTGCAATGTCTTCCACGTTCCCCAATTTACCTCTGGAGGTACAGAGTCAAGTTTTCAGGTCTCGTCTCTCGACTCGGTTCTAAAATTACGGGACCGGCTTGTTGGGGATAATGCTGGCCACCTGTACGGTGTCCCCTTCAATGAATGGCTAGCAGTCTCGACAGTGTATAAATTGTAAGGATTAAGTTCCAAAACCAGTTCTATTATGTAACATACCTTTTCGAAAATACAGAAGTTGTTCTGTAAATTGTTCCGTTCGTTTTTTGTTGCTTTTTCAAACGTGGAAGTCTATCCTGTTACACTCTGTATCTTTAAAATTAACAGATTGTTAAAAGTTCCTTTTTCTGTATTATGCTATATTTAAAGGAATAAAATCCATGCAAATGACTATTTTTAGAATAATTTTTTTATACTTCAAACAAATATTTTAATCATCAATTTTCATACTTCAACAAAATATTGTATACATTTTCATTTTAGAAGCATTTTCATTTACGAAATGTCCTAAATGTGAAAAATGGGATTTAAATCTATAAACTTACTTTCAAGAAAATAAGATTTTTTCACAATCGTTCCTTTCTATCGTTTATTAAATATGATTATTTATAAACACATTTTATTAACATATTGCATATGTAAATATTTATATTAATGATGTGTCTGATATTCTAAAAATATTTGTATTAGATATTCAAAAGAGAATATATATTTCATATTAAAAGGGTAATAAATAAACAAATTTAACTTCAGAAATCTGAGACGTCAGAGTAACGTATTTTCCAAGGTATTCGTTTATTTACGGAATAGGGTAAATAAATACATTTCCGGAACAGATATAAAATAAATATTACTTTATATATATATATATATATATATATATATATATATATATATATATATATATATATATATATATATATATATATATATATATGTATATATATATCACATATTAATCATTACAGCTGGATCATCTTTTATACTCTCAGAAATAAATGCAAATTTCGGGGACATTTTAATAGCATTTACGTAATACAAAATACACAATGTAATATATCACAATGTAAGCCATAGTGTTTGTATATAAAAGAAATAATTCGTCTTTTTAAGCTTTCCATTAAACAACTATTATGAATTTATGTAATTATAAAACTCTCATTTTGATTGTCTGTAATTCAATGAGCAATAAAATAGCACACATTAACATATTTCAAAATCTATGGTATTCCTGGAATGAAAGAATGAGGATTTTGCAATTATATATTAGCTATGGCTTACATAATTATCGGTAAAATAAATGCTGTTGTTATGAAAATCTGATGAATGGTATTTATTTAGGTTTCCACTAAATACCGTTGAAGTACTAATGGAAGAGACATTTACTTATTACCACTAAATATACAAAAAATATGCTTTAGTCAAAAAGTTTAAAAAGTTTTTCATTTTGGACAGATATAACCCTCAAATGTATAAACCCCGCAACACAGTAACGGTAGCTAATCGGTACAATAGCCATTTTTAGTCTCAAATTTATGTTGCACTTTGTCAGAGTTTTCGAGGCTAAAATAATGATTATTAAGGCTAAAATGATGATTTATTTTATATGAAAGTCTGGTTTATTTGAAATTTCGTTGCTGTCGATTTTAGGCTAAATGAGGACTCGGTTATGCGGTTAAAGTAAGATAAAAATGAAGGAAATATGATATATTTTGATACATTTATGTATGATACATTTTCATATAGGTAGACTTGTTGTAATTTTATATTATCTATTTTTGAAAGATTACAGGAAAACTAACATTAAAAGCATTACTTGCACAGCTTAGAGATATTAAATCTAAATACATGCAAAGTTATTAATTATTTTTTTAAATTATCAGTAGCACGGACAGATTGGATGTTCTATGAATTTGTTTAAAAATTAAATCCTTATCGTGGGGCATTTCTCTGCGGTTGAAGAGGAACTGGGTTTCTTCTGAATAGTGGATTAAGAGTGACCTTGATTGAGTTAGCAAACGTTGGTGTGTAAATTATTGAATCTACATACTCGTTTAGTGTTATGTAGCTAACCTATTAAAATAGATCTAAAATGAGTTCCAAATATCTTGCGTACATCATGTGATTTTTCAACTCTGATAAGTGTTTTAAATTACGTAATTCCCTGACAGATCCTTTATTTATTGAATTAAAAGTTGCGTATAACTGTATGAACAGACCTGAGCTTCTAAATGCAGTGTTAGAGTATGAAATCATTTAAAAACACTTAAAATCTGGAAACTTACATTTTTACAGATGGCATTCATGATAAATTTATTTGAGGGAAATTGAACTATGTGCTGATCTTCTATCCAAAATATTGCCCTTGAGTTATAAACTTTGTTTGAGGAATACCAAAACCATTTGAAATCGAAAAGGGTGTGAAACAAGGTAATGCAGATATAAATGCCAAATCATCATATCCTTTTAGATAGGTTTTGGTGGTGTGGAGTGATTAGCAGAGAAACTGCCCTTGAAAACATATGAGGAAAAAATATATGGAGAGGTCAAAAATTATCCTTTATACTTTCAAAGTGGTAACTGCCTACCGGTACCTATACGACTGAAAGTGCAAAAAAAGATTAGTGACAGCGACAAGAAATTATTGAACGGAAAATAAGCATAAAAATATTTTAAAAATAGAATAATTTTTTCTAAACCCTATTAATTCATTCAAAATAAATCAACATAGAAAACTGAGTCAAAAAATAAACATGCTTGACGTATTTTGAAAACATTTGTAGAAAAACCATAAACTGGTTACCATTGTCTACATCATCATGTTAGATATGTGCAAGTAAAAACTTGAATAAAGTGATAGCGGAAAGAAATTATTCATCGGAATATAAGCATAAAAATGTTTTAAGAAATAGAAAAAAATTTTGCAAATCTATTTAACACGTTTAAACAAATCAAGATAAAAAAATTGCGTAAAAACATAAACAAGTTTTTAAAAATTTTTGTGTAAATGGGTTACATCCTGTCCTCGTCATCAAGTGAGAACTGTGCAAGAAAAAACTAGTACGAAGTGGCGAACACAAGAAATTATTAATCGGAAAATAAGTATAAAAAGGTTTAAAATTAGCACAATTTTATGCAAACCATTTTAACCCTTTCAAATAATTCAAGCTGGAAATTTGCGTCATAACATAAACAAGTTTTACGGTTTTTGAACACTTTTTTTCTGTAATTGGTTTAAAATTAGCACAATTGTATGCAAACCATTTTAACTCTATCAAATAATTCAAGCTAGAAATTTTCGTCATAACATAAACAAATTATACTGTTTTTGAACACTTTTTTCTGAAATTGGTTTAAAATTAGCCCAATTAGATACAAGCCATTTTAACTCTTTCAAATAATTCAAGCTAGAAATTTGCGTCATAACATAAACAAGTTTTACGATTTTGAAGACTTTTTTTCTGTAATTGGTTTAAAATTAGCACAATTGTATGCAAACCATTTTAACTCTTTCAAATAATTCATGCTGGAAGTTTGCGTCATAACATAAACAGGTTTTACGGTTTTTGAACACTTTTTTTTCTGTAAATTGGGTTACAGCCCGACCAACAAGTAAATACCGAATATTCAGCACGAAAGTATACAAACTACGTACGCAACGATATTCTTATTTTACCAAATTCTTTATTTTCCTACTATCAAACCCCGTGAGAAAGATGTTTTGACTGTTCATTAAACGGTTGCTGACAATAGGTTTTCAAAACCCAGCGCTATTATGAATGTCCCTTCCACATACCGCTGCAGATTGTCTTGACAACTGACATCAGTATAACACGCTAAATAAAAGTAATTATTCGGGGAACAATGTGTGGCTCCCAAAAGTTTCAATTAAACTTTGTGGTCAAATAATTGATATTGTTCCAAAAGCGAAAACAGTTAACGTAGAGCACCAGCTGAGACTGTCACTGAAAATCAGAACGCGGAGAGAAAGTGTATTTTTCCGGAATTATTTATTGCTAGTCGCTCCCTTTTAGCATTTGCGTATAGCATTGAAAATTTGTATCGAATAATGTAAGTGGTGTTTTAATAAGTATAACACTAATACAAGCACTTAATTCAGTATGTAAAAATGCATAATTAAGGGCATATGCCTATTTCAATTCATATTTTTGAAATTTCACATTACATAGAAAACTTATTAAGAACAGTTATTTTATTTTAATCTTTTATCAAATAATATACATTTTTTTTAAATCAATCATAAGTAAGTTCGTTTCATAACAGTAGTATTTTTTTCCGTTTATTCATAAAAACGTCTTTTAAACAACCAGAAATAATATTACATTGAATTATATGCGAGAAATACACATTCATATTTACAAAACTGAAAATTATAAGGGACATCAAAATACGTAAAAATATCACAAATGTCATTTATAAAAAGAAATTTACCAAACATTTAGTATTTCATGGTTTTGAAATAAAATGCATAAAATTAACTTCTTATAAAGTAATAACTACAATTTTATTCTTAGTTTGTTCAATGGTTGAGTATTAAAAATTAACTGACCTTTTCGGGAATCTCTTTAAATCTTTTATGTACATGAGGAATTTTTATGTATGACACTAATTACAAAAGAATTTGTGTGGAAGCAACCTAAAATCTGCTATAGAACTTTTATCGTAAAAAGTATCGTATCAAACAAAATAATCTAAATGAAAGGTATAAAAGTTGTTGAAATTTACAAATGTTGACACAATATTCACAAGAATCGTTGGGTGCATTCAATGGGGGCACCGTATAGGTGAACAAATGGTACCTAATGGTGCCACCTCAATTTTTACCCAGACATCTGGGGGATTGTAGCTTCTCCCACCCTCTATGACATTACAAAAGGACTCCTGGTCTACGGATTTAACGTGTCCATATCCGGCCTAGACACAATGGTATTTAAAGCTTCCGAAACGAGCAGAAACGCGCTACCACTAGGCTACGTTGGGTCCCAAAAGTTTAAAAGTAAACTGCAGAAATAAATCCCATGTTCATCTTTTAGTTTGATATATAACAAAAATAGGTTTAGAGCTTTAAAATATTTTCCAAATAGCGGAGTAATTAATGGTTTTTATCTAGTTTAGATTAAAAACTAAAAAATCATGATAATATGTATAATATTGCATGAGTCTATACAGACAGCACATAATAAAATATTGTCTGTATAAAATGAAATAAATAGTTAGATTAAACATACGGAGTTAATCATTGATTTAAAAAAAATATGCTTTTGGAAGTAAGTCCCTTTATACAGTGGCTCCCAAAAGTACTCGTACACTTACGATTTTCAATGAAATAGGGGTCTATCCATTGATTAAAATGAATATTTCAGAATGGGTATTTAATAATAAGATCTATAATCTATACTTAACGAAACTACATGATATATTTTGAAAACATAGTAAACCTTATTTTTAAGAAACCAATAATCCAAAAGTAACAAAAACTTTATCTCACAAAAGTCATCGTACACTTGTAAAAAATCTCTACATATTAGCAAATATTCTAATTTTTCGTTAAATTAATATTTAGTAGGATATCCTTTAGCATCCACAACATCTTTTAAACATCTGGGAATAGATTGCTTTAGTTCTTTTGTAATTTTTGCATCAATGTCCATTCTTCCATCATAATTGTTTTTAGTTCGCTTTACGTGTGAATGTCGTGTTTTCGTACTCGAACCTCCAGTTCTCTCCAAATATGTTCTATTGGGTTTAAATCTGACGATTGAGGTGGTGTTTTTAAAACTTGTGGACAATTATAGAGACACCAGATGCGAATGTTGAGAGTCGTGTGCTTAGGATCGTTATCTTGATAAAAAACAAAGTTGTTTCCAATAACCAAATTTTGAGCTGATAATTTTAAATTGTCTCTTAAAATATTTATAAAAACAGCATGATTCATTATGCCATCAATAAATACAAAATTTACTAGTTCTGATGCTGACATGCACCCCCACACAAGGATACCTCCACCGGCATGCTTAACTGTTCCTACTAAGTTCTTGGGATTAAGTTCCTCATTTTTTTCTTCTCCATACAATTATACGCCCATCAGCACCAAAAATGTTCATCGGCAAATAAGACATTATTCCAATAGGTTTGGGGCTTATTTATCATTTATAGGGCGAAGGGAAGCCTAAACTTTGTTTTTCTCACTCACAAAAAATGCCACCACAATTCAAAAATAAAAATAAAGCGCCAGACGATAATTTTGATTATGAATTTATCCGAAAATATTTCAATGTACGATGACTTTTGTGAGATAAAGTATTTGTTACGTTTTGATTACTGGTTTCTTAAAAATAAAGTTTTACTATGTTTTCAAAATATTTCATGTAGTTTTGTTAAGAATAGATTAAAGATCTTATTATTAAATACCCATTCTGAAATATTCATTTTAATTAATGGATAGACCCCTATTTCATTGAAATTCGTAAGTGTACGAACACTTTTGGGAGCCACTGTATATAAGCAGAAATTTCCATACTCTTACTTCGTTTTTAAAATGCATGATTCGTTTGTATCAAAATATGTTTTATTCCATATGATATTAAATTTATTCCTGTCAATTATAATCTATATCTTACAGCTATATTGCTTTTTCATTGCAATTTTATACGCGAAGTCTTCTATGTAGAATACTTTAAATATTGTTTTTTCCTTATATGTATACATGAATATATTTGTCAATGTATTAATACTAGCAGTAAGTTATCTTTAGTTGCATAAGTTATCACTTTAGGCGGGTATCAGCTTCGGAGTAATTTAGGACGATGAAGGGGTATAAACATTTTATTATTATAGTTAGACGTTTAAAGAGTTTAGTATTAAAATATACTGCATAAAAGATAATGTGAGCACTTAAACTCCTTCTAATGAAACCCATCTTGTATAACTATTTCTATTTCTGTCTGATGCTGTGGGATGGTATTTCGTTTTACTCACATGTCAAATACCAGAGATGAATTTTCTGACGCAACATCTCTAGCTATTTCCTTATGTCGGAAGTACATTATAAGTACTCCATAATTCTAAGGAGCTGTTGTCTAGACTAGAGGCGTTTGGTGTTATTTAAAACAAAACTGACCCTAATAACTAATAAGGCAAAATGGAACTGCTATTCGAAAGAACACTATGTCCGTTTATTCATTAAATATTATAACCATGATTTTTAACCAATATAAGAAATAATGTAAGCACGAGTTTAGTTTAAAATGCATTTGAATTAGTTTATTTTATAAGCACTTATGTTTAATACCAAATTAATTAATAGGGAAATAGGCAAGTTTAAATTATTTAAATTTTATTTACATATATATATATATATATATATGTGTGTGTGTGTGTGTGTGTGTGTGTGTGTGTGCGTGTGTATATAAAACTATAAAAAAGATCGATACGAGATTTTGAAATACGTACTAAGGTGTTATTGATTAAATCCTTCGTCTGTTTAATGTCACCATAGTTTTGCTGTATTTCCATGGGATTTTGGGGAACTTGAAAAAGGTAGAAACACAAATCTGTCGAAGTGATAGCAGTTACACCTTTGTGCTACTAAGAAATATGTTTAAGTTACAAAAAATAATGTTGTATTCATGATACTTCATATTTCAGTCTGACAAGAACGATAGATTATTTAATAATTCATGCGATTTCATTCACATATTTATTCCCTTTAATAGTATAGTAAGAGATAGGAAATAAGCAATCTCTTCCCTTTTTTCAAGAAAAACGAATGATTAATGAAAAATTAAGTTTTAACTAGGCTGTTATCCACTGATAAGTCTTTTAATTTCCTTAAAGCTTTTAATTAACTAGATTCTCGTCAGAGGGTCCTTGAAATTAATTAAAGACAACTGTAGCAATTTTATCGACAAATACAAATGGAACCCTATTAAGGCACCGCGCTGTTGGCTTGAAATGTAAGACATGAAATAAATTATTCATAAAATTAATTATTTTATGTAAGCTCCAGCTCTTTAATCCTTTTTTTTAACAAACAGCAATTCTGTCTGATTTTCTAATCGTGATTAAGTAATGCAGACCAAACAAACATAAAAGGAATTTGTTACGAGGATCATGTTTAATTTTTTTACCTCATTTTGGTTGATTAGGGTAACATTTTAGCATCGTTAAATTTTGTGATTGTTTGCGTAGAAAAATTGTTTTCCTGGTTAAAGTCCCCAAAATAGAAAAAAAAACCTCTTTTTTGTGTTTAACTGCAAAGGGATTTCAAATTACTTATCGGTTTTATAAATATAAATTCCATTTTGTTTATTAATTAAAGTCATCTGCTTCTGTAGGAAATGCAACTGGAATTGAACAAGCAGGAGACATCTGAATTAAATGCCATTCACAGAAAGAGCGGCATGTAATAAAAGCGAAGACGCAATAGTAAGAAATATAATTTTGAGTTTTGTTAATAGTAGATGTTCAGTTGGTGGTAGCTTTGTCAGAGTAGTATTGAGGCTCCACAAACGAGTGTTTATAAATTCTTTTTAAATACTAGTTTGTAGAATTTTTTTTTCAAAAACATTTCTTATATTGGACAAAACTGTAAAATATGAACCCGACCTTCGTATATGGCAATCAACAGAAATCTCGCTATTTTTTTATAATATTACAGATGTAATATCACTAACTTTGAATTCCGCCCCGAAAAAAATGTAAATTACCACTAGACGCAGAGGAATCAAATACTTGTCACAACTAATAGTATTTTAAAGGTTATCCTCTTATTTAACTATTATAGGATTCTTCATACATGCATACGAATGCTTTTATGATTTATAGATAGATACATACATGCGTACATAATACATATACGGCGAAAGCTAATCGAATTAGTATTGATAGAAATTCATAAACAACGGCTGAAAATAATCATCCATGCATACCAACACAAAAGACAAAGTATTTTATTTCTACACACATATAGACAGTTCAAACAATCAGAACCGCATCGAAACCTTATTCTTAGCACGAAGCTAAAACAAATACAACCATCTATTTAAATTTAAAACTTAAATCTAAAGTAAAACAAACATTGCTATGAGTTGCAATTTCATAAATACTAAACTATCAAAATTCTAAATGCACACAATCACATTGCTGACGCTGACATCTAGCGGAGAAAGAATAAAACTGTAAGTTCTTTCAAACGATACACAAACACACACACGCACACACACACACACACACACACACATATATATATATATATATATATATATATATATATAAATTTGGCTTTTTCCCCCTTTTTGTTTTCTTTGCTTTCATTTGACAGTTTAAAGAAATTCTCTCCAAAATTGAATTAGCGTCGTTGTCAAATGTAATGAAAATAAAATAAAATATGAAAAGCCAACATCTTGGCCCGATATTTTATTCTGAAAGAGCTGTTTATATTATGAATACTGTGTTAAAAAATGGTTTTACAAATCATCATGATGTCGTAACTGCACACTAAACTTTTCTGCAAATTGGAAGATCTGTTACTTGAAACTTATCAGAAATAAATATGATGCACGCGTGTCAAAAAAGGTGCTGCATTAAGCAAAAATTTACAACTACAGTGTGTAGGAAGACTTGTACCTAGGTATCTACCTTGTTATGGACTCTTCAGAAAGCCATGAGTGAAGAGCTCTCTTTGAGGGAGAGGAATTCCTAATACGTAATTTTGTATTTTTTTATTATTGGTGACTGATAAAATGCAGTTAACCAGCCCATTCCGGGAACCATCGACTATCCCGAATTGTGGTACACAATTGACAGCTCAGCAAGAGGACGAAATGCATAAGGCGCGCCAAAGAGGTGGAGAATTAAGCAAAAATATACGTCTCCACCGTTGAGGTAGACTTAGGGCCTGTTCACATAGAATCCGCCAGCGTCAGCGTTGCTCACATTGACATATTTTAAACCAATCACAGACCTTAACAATTTCGTGGCTAATCGTTTGGAGGTTTTTAATTGGTTAAACATTTCAACACGAGTAACGCTGACGCTGGCGGATTCTGTGTGAACAGGCCTTTTGACCTAGGTTTCGTCCTTGTTATGCCTTGTTAAGCTTTGATGATTGTTGAATGATGGTTATTTCCAAATTAAGGTGACTGACTGCACTTTTTCAGCCCCCAGTAAAAATTCACAAAAATTTAGCATTAGGAATACCTATCCCTCCAATGTATTCCTTTATCTACGGTTTCAAAATCCAAGCTTTTTCATTAGTAGATTTATTGCTTTTTGATTGGTTCGGAAAAAGGTTGAGATCCGATCATTTGTCTGACCCCTTTTTCCGCGCATTTTTTTTGTCATTTTCCCATTGGCCCACGTGAACTTATTCGTTACTGTTGGAGCTTAGCTCCAATTTTTTAAATTTATTTTTTTATATAATTTTTCTTGAACTCGACACACGTTTTTGTTTGTCCTATCTTACATTATCTTTGATCTGTTTTACTATTGGTCGCTAATTTTCTATGCGTGTACCGATCGAATTCTCTGTAACTGAGAGCTGAGCCCATGCATTTCAGTTCTTCTTATAAACCGTGAATGGCCCTGTAACGTTCTCGTTGGTCATGATTTGCTGAGGAACCCATGACCAGGATGAAACCTAGGTCAAAGGCAGAAGAAACATTTCTCTGCACGTATAGCATCAAATACTACATGACTTCTTTTGGTTGACTATAAATTCTATCACTATATTGTTTATTATAATTTACCAAAAATAAAAAATCAAGAACAAAAAATATGTCATCTTTAATAAGATGTTCATTCCAATATTTCGTTTTTCATGCAGGGTTGATATGCTTTTAAACTGTGGAGTATAAATCGAATCTGGGGAATAATCCACCGTTCCTAGAACGTCAGAATACATTCAAATAAATCAACGTTTTTTATGCTATATTCATTGTAAAACTCAATGAAGTCAGGTGACTCCGTCAATTATTCTTATTAATGGAACAGATGGGATCGCATATGACTTTGTTTAACTAAATTTAAATGAGCTTAAGGTAAATATTTACGTATAGCTTTTTTTGTCTTTACAGCAGAGAAAAATAAAGAAAGAAGAAAGAAAAGAAAAAATAATAGTAATAAACTTTTGTAGCGTTCTCCATAAAAACTGCTTTCACACTTAAGTTTTATTTTCTCTACTTGCCTTCCAATCGTTATATTTACTTCTGGAAAATTATGATACCTACAAGTTTTGCTTTAGGAACAAATAAAATGATCCGAAGTCAGAAAACGAAGGTTAGAGATTCCGTGTTTACTGTAAGATAAAGTGCCTGTCTGGATGGGAAAATAATTCTGTTGAAAGGATAACAACCACACTTAAGTACTGGGGTTTATTCGCTAATTTTTAGAATCGAGAGGATTCGATGTTTTTTTTCTGAATGATACCATATATTCATGCGGGATTAATGTGTTAGTACCTAATTTATTAGCCTGACAAGTTAGGATCATTAATGCTAAAATTTCTTATTATTTATATATATATATATATATATATATATATATATATATATATATATACTAGCTGAATAAACGTGCTTCGCTACGGAGTGCAATCGAATAAAATACAACTGTCAATGTATGCAATTAATGCCAAAATAAACAAAAATATATTTGTAAAAACTTCGTATAGACAAAATAATGTAGAAGAAAATATTCAAATTAAATCCAATAGAACATACTAAATAATATAGCACAGTTAACATGGTAGAGTTTGAGGAATCGTTTATTTACTGTATTTTAATATTTTTTTGGATAATGTCCAATCGTCTGCTGCGTTAGAAAGAAAAAAATATTTTTATATCAATTTATTTCGCTGTTATGCATGTGACGTAAAATTAATTTAAAGTACCACAAAAAGAAAAGAAACTAAGTGATCAACGTTTAATAGATTAAATTCTAAAAATTAATCTTTAAAAATTCACCAAAACTCAGAAAATGAAGGTAAAGATTTAAAAAAGATTTCGTTTTAAAGGAATTTTTATGATCTTTCTTGTGATATAAATTTTATAACCCTCAGATTATTATTTTAAATACGAACTTAAAAAGAGTTACAAAAGCAGCTTAAAAATTTAATTTTAAAAATCTAAGAAGTTGTTTTCAAAAATCTTTCTTAGTGCACTCCTACACTATAAGAAGAATCGCCATTCAAAATTTCAGCCCTTTAGGTCCAGCGGTTTGATTTGTGCATTATCTGTCAGTCAGTCACTGAATCGTGTCCAGGGCCACCCGCGTGCCGATTTTGGTACGAATTGGCCCCATAGTCTCCCTGTTAGCGAGGACAGTCGCGGAAGCTGTCGAAATAAGCAACTTTTAGGATCAAAATCATTAAAACATGAATTAAAAAAACTCCGGGGCCTGATTTTCAAAAAATAATATTCCTATATTTCATTCTGAACTATCAATTATATCTATACAGCATTTCAGCTCAATGGAAGCAATACTTTTTCCCTTATAAAGGAACAAATATAGGTCTATTCGAAATAATCAATAAATTTCCCAGTTTCATTGAAATACACCAATTTTTGAATAAAGTTCAATAATTCAAGTTCGAATTACGCAAATTATGCATAAAATTGTACATAAATTCAAAAACATAAAGTTTATAAGTTAAATAAAATTATTTAATATTATACCAATAAATTTCCAGTTGATAGTTGTAAGGTATACACAAGATTCAATTCACAAGAATCGAACTTTTGAATGAATGAGTTAAAGAAGCTGCTTCAGATATGCTAATTTCGGCATACGCGCTTAGTATAAATACCACGCAGCGTCATTAATGAAAAAGGGGAGGTTGTTAAGGTTGAAAAGGTGTTATCCTGCGCTAGTGCTTAGCGGGCCAGAAGTTTACATGGCAGTACTGCTGGTTTGACTTACTGTTCGTGAGTATTGAAAAATATATTGTTCTTGAAAGCTGTATTTATATTCCGTACAAGTAGTTCGTATGCTTATTGCTGTAAAAGCCAATTATATGTGCAACGAATTCAATAAACATTGTTTCATGTATAAACTGTGTGTGGTTCAAATTCAAATAGAGAGCCACTTCAAATTATATACACCCAAGTCTGGGTAGAAGTGAGCAAAGAAACTCTATACTGGCGCCCGAAGATATATATACCCTGGTAGTTAGCGTTACATTTGTAACGAACAACATAATTGAAATTAAAAACTGTGTACTGTGAACTTATAATGATAAAATTGTTGCAAGTACTTATATACTATTTAAAAATGAGTGTTGTAGAACAAAATCCTGCTGGAAATTTTCCTCGGGTAATTATGGTTCAGCATTTTGCGCCATTCGAAGCCACCTTCAATGGCGGCCCCTCAAGCCAATTCCTAAAGACAATTGAGCATTACTTTCAGCAACAATGCACCCCAGAGGGGGATAAACTTAAAATTGCTCTAGCCGCTTTAAGAGGTAGTGCATATCAGTGGTACACGTGTATGAAAAGCAGTAATCTGATTTTTGACTATTCGTCATTCAAGCAACAGTTTCTGAGCGTTTTTCCAAATACCTTTAATCAAAGTGAAATTGAAGCGGAAATTTATTCGCTAAGGCAACGAGACGGTCAGTCTGCGTTAGATTTTGCTACAGAAAAGATTTCCAAGTGTGAGGAATATTTAGAAGGGGTGACGGAAGCGATAATCTTAAAAATAGTTATCCAACGTTTGAAGCCAAGTGTTCAAGATTTTTTAGATAATCAAACAATTACAAGCAAGGTTACCCTCCTTCAAGCTTTAGCTAAATATGACAATAGGCATTTCTTCGCTACCCCGTACCGTCATTCAGGTACGAGAAGTTTTATACAGCCGCGCCAAAATTTTTCGCGAGTTTCAAACTAGCAGCGTAAGCAGTACCGCAGGCAAAATAATAGAAGCTCACGGCGTTATAATGAAATTAGTGCTCTTAAAGTAAATAATATGGAAGCACCTTACTTGCATTGGCAAGTTGATTCACATGATATGGTTCAACCTGTTGAAACTGTGTGGTCAAATGTATTATTTTGTCCGAGCAGTAATCATTATTTTGAGAATAGTGAAAGTCAGGGTATTTTTGTGGCTTATAAAGAAAGTGAGTCTAGCTGGAATGATGAGGTAATTCCAGTACAAATTTCTGAAAATAGTGCCGATACTAATGCTAGTGGTTTAGAAAATAAATCATCTGACACTTCTATTAATGCTATACCTGATATTATTGATGATATACCTGATATTTTAGATGATATTCACATATCTGTTAATGAAGGAAATTTAGTAGATGACGAAGTATGCGTTACGGAAGTTAGTGAATACTTATTAGTTGACGACAATAAAAATTCTTTAAACGATAGTAGGAACTCGCTAGGTAATGATGATATTATTTCAAGTTTCCATCCGAATGAGGATGCTGTAGGCCAGGTTGATAATATGGTTTTAAATAAAGTACATGAAAACCATACTGAGAGTCAGGATGAAAAGTTGACACAGAGTTATACTGTAAGTAGTTTAGCTGATGCTTCGGAAGTTATAGACGCAGGTTGCATTAAAACGCACCAGTACGAAAAGCTTAATCTTCCTAAAACTGAAGCAGTGTTAAAGAATTTAAATGATAACGATTCTGATATCGCAAGTTTCAAAGAGACTTTTTCGTCAAAAGAGGATAAAACTAAAGTTAAGGGGGATAAAAAACGTGAAAAAGCGCCTTCAGGTTCCAGCATTAAAACTGCAAATACTGAAGTAATTAAGGCGGTAAACAAGAAGTTGCATAAGCACCAATACCAAAAACAGAGTCAGTGTGTTGAAAAACATGACACAAGTAGAGAGATAAAGCCAGTAACTAAACACGTTGGTGCGGCGTATAAATTTGATAAAATAGAATCTGCATTAAAATCTAATACCGATACAAGCAAAAGTACGAAGAAAGGTAAAGTGTGCACTACAAAAACTCCATCAAAGGATCAATGCGTCGCTGATAAGGTACACAAGGTTATCAAAAGGAAGAATGACAATTTTAAAGTTCCTTTGCATAAGTACAGGAAACGGAAGATTTCTGCCGCCCAGCAAGGTTGGCCTCCTCCCAAGAGACCTCCTGTCCTTCGTCAAGCCGGACCAGAGCCTCAGGACCAACGACCTGCTGCACGAAGGATGCCCACACGGTCAACGAACCCCTTTACTAGGACTGCGACCGTCAAGAGAGGTTCCACGGATTGGACAGACTGGTGCAAGGAAGTTGCTGCATTCATGAGGAACAAGTCTTGTATCAACTTTCTTATTCTAACTCCCACCCTTTAATAAAACCGAACCAAATTGGTTTGAAATTCCCCAGTGTATATACTGTGTAAACATTTTGAGGGGAAGGGGTGAGCCACTGGAAAAAAAATCGGCATACTGTTGTTTTATAAATTTTTGAAGGGGACATGTAGTGACTAGGAAAAAAATACATACTGCACAATATTCCAATTAACCACTAATGTACTAACTACACAAATCATGACACATGTGCATTATAAATTGGGGGAGAGCAGATACAAACAGTCAAGAAATGTCATGCTGTGCAATTGTGTTGACAATTTTAACTAAAATAAGTTTTTTAGGGCGCAGTTGGCCAGCCCAGTATCCGCAATTCTGCAAATCCACTGTGTGATGGTGTCACCTGGACCCTTCGGGGTTAGTTTTGTAAAATGGTAGTGGCGTTTTTCCCCCACACAACGTGTGGAAGGTTTTTTTGGCTTTGCCACCCATTATGTAAAAAGTCAGACCAGCACGCGTTTTCAATTAGTTAACTGAAGCCGTTCAGACCTCAGTTACCTAATTTTTTTTTTCGAGGGAGGCCAGTGTAAGGTATACACAAGATTCGATTCACAAGAATCGAACTTTTGAATGAATGAGTTAAAGAAGCTGCTTCAGATATGCTAATTTCGGCATACGTGCTTAGTATAAATACCACGCAGCGTCATTAATGAAAAAGGGGAGGTTGTTAAGGTTGAAAAGGTGTTATCCTGCGCTAGTGCTTAGCGGGCCAGAAGTTTACATGGCAGTACTGCTGGTTTGACTTACTGTTCGTGAGTATTGAAAAATATATTGTTCTTGAAAGCTGTATTTATATTCCGTACAAGTAGTTCGTATGCTTATTGCTGTAAAAGCCAATTATATGTGCAACGAATTCAATAAACATTGTTTCATGTATAAACTGTGTGTGGTTCAAATTCAAATAGAGAGCCACTTCAAATTATATACACCCAAGTCTGGGTAGAAGTGAGCATAGATTCTCTATATAGTTAATAAATTATAAATATTTTTTACCTTAAATGTCCAATAAAAAGCGTAGTTCCAAATGTAATTTTCTTCAATAAACCCTTAAACGTTGCCAATTTTAAAAATCCTTTTTGTATTTATCAATATCTCCTCCACTCGAATGTTTAAAATATTAAATGTTTTACTGATAATAAATATAGTTTGATGTGTTGCTATGGTTACTTGACTATGGTTGACAAAGAAATCCAAATGTTACGTGTTTTACTGATAATAAATGAAAATATCGTTTGATGTGTTGCTATGGTTACTTGACTATGGTTGACAAAGGAAAAGTAGTAAAGAAGGATGAAGCATCAGCTCAACATTTAAGCCCCAAACTTTCTTTCTACTGATCTGATATACATAATATATAGCCAATGTCCATCTGGAATAATGTACCTTTCAAACAGTGAAAGAATTTTTCAAGTAGGTGCAGTGGTTCTGGAGATTACCCTCCACGTACAAAATTGCTCTCTTTTTATATATAAGTATAGATAGATAAAAGAATTCCGTAAGTGACTGACTCACTGACTGACTGACATACAACGCACAGACCAAACCGCTAGACCTAAAGGGCTGAAATTTTGCATGACGATTCTTCTTATAGAAAAATTTAAAAATCTAAGAAAATTTTTTAAAAATTTCTTCTTAGATTTGATAATTAAATTTTTAAGCTGTTTTAGTGACTTTTTTTAAGTTTGCATTTAAAATAATAATTTGAGGGTTATGAAATTTATATCATGAGAAAGATCATAAAAATCCCTTTCAAATGAAATCTTTTTCGAATCTTTACCTACATTTTCTGATTTTTGGTGAATTTTTAAATATTAATTTTTAGAATTAAATTTATTAAATGCTGATCACGTGATTTCTTTTTTTGGTACTTTAAATAAATTTATCGTCACGTCCATAACGATGAAATAGACAAAAGATATGAATAGACAAAAAAATACATATAAATGCACTCATATATGTATTATGTGCACACGCACACACACACACACACACATATATGTATGTGAATATGTATGCATATATGTATGTGAATAAATATATTTTAGGTATATATATATATAGGTATATATATATATATATATATATATATATATATATATATATATATATATATATATATATATATATATATATATATATATATATATACCTATATATATATATATATATATACCTAAAATATATTTATTCACATACATATATGCATACATACCTGTAGTGTAACTGAAGATAAAATTACAAAGTTGTACTGAAATCCAAGATAATAGTAATAATAAAAAAAAGAAATGCACGTTGGTGCACAGGAATTTTGATTCAAATAAAGGTATTTAATCTTCGTTTTTTTTGTTTTTTTTCGGCGGTTTCCTCTCCACAAGTAAACAATATTTTTTTCTGTGTTGCAAATTGCATTCCTTTCAGTATCGGTTATTGTGTGAGAATATGAAGAAGCGCCAGCCGTGAATCGTTTGTAACTAGAACCATTCCATTGCACTGGTTGTGGTCCGACATAAGACCACCAGGAATTTCTGCTTCCGGGTGACACCCTCACCAGCCAGTGTAGAGTGCAGCAATCAGAAACTTTTCACACCCTAGACCAAACACCAGGGCGCCTCCATCCCAAGGCCAAGAGAAAAGCCAGAGGACAGCAGGAAACGCTCAGGTCGGCTGACTGTGAGTCATAGCTGATAAGAACAGAAATGTTGAATAGTCGGAGAATTTGGAATAAGTTTCCGAAAATAGGATACTTCAGGAGCTAAAGAATTAAGGAACACCAACAACGAACAAATAATGGGAGTGGTACGACTCTGCGAAACCAGGCTGAACAGGAGAGAATAAAAATACGATACCGTGCATCTCAAATGTTCTGCTCATTGTTTAATTAGAGCGTCATTCTAACTCAATCCAGACATTTTTATTTCAGGTACAGGTATTATGAAAAAACGATCGATCCGATAAATTAAAGCAAAGCTGCGATTTTCTGAACGAATGTTGCGGGAAAACGATGGATAGAGGAACGATCCATGCGGTCTGTTTTTGCTTGTTTTCTATGAAATTTATTCGGGACTGGATGAAATAAACGATGCGTACGGGAAAACGATCGATCGAGATTCCACTGTATATATATATATATATATATATATATATATATATATATATATATATATATATATATATATATATAGGACTTGACTTCTGCTCCCATACTATTTAATATAAATCCGAACCTATTTTGTATCATGATGCAGTCGGTGAACCGGTGGTAACACTTATTCTCTAAATATTTCCATCAAACAGTGTTATGTCGACACAAAGCCATAAAATAGTCCAATTGATGTTCCCAAACATATTTATTAAATTTCTTAACGAATCTCAGCTCCATAACTGAAAGATATGACTTCCCAATCCCCATTAAAATCTGTGCGCCTTCGGCACACGTCCTTTCCATTCCCTAGTTATCCATGGCTCTGAAGATTTTCTTTGTTTCAACTTTCAACCAACGTTAGTGACGCTCTTTACTTATGCGTGATGTCATATCGTACATGTTCTTTTGCTAAACTAAGCACTGTCTTAGCACCAAACTGCAAGTCTATACGTCTACCTAAAATTCTCCTCGGTTCTTCGGAGATTGAATCAAGTTGAACCCATTTATTCTATTTTCACAGCAATGCCTTATGCCGCTTATTTGAACTCCCAGACTTTTAAATATATATATATATATATATATATATATATATATATATATATATATATATATATATATCTGTGTGTGTGATAATATTGCTAACTACCTATAATCGCCCATCCTGTACTTCATCTCTTTCCTGGTAACCCGTCCTTCTTGTCTTGGCGTAAACGCTTCGCCTTCCTACATACTAACATCCTCCGCCAATTCTGGCAACCTCTCTGACCTAATTCGATTTTGGCACTCTTTGTGGGAGACGCTGGACTGGCTCAAAGCGAGTAAGATGTGTTGCTTTACTGTTTAATAAATTAGTTTGTTCCTGAAGCTGATTTTATTATTTTCCGGCCACGATGTATGCTCCTATTTCATGAGATGTCCATTCCGGACATTTCAGAGAGCTCGACAGGATGTCGACCTTTTAAGAAATACAACGGAAATTACGACTGCATTTTGAGAAAGTGAAGACTTCTTTGCTCTACAGGACTTTTGTTTTCGAATCCCACATGCGTTCCTCAATTAACCAGCTTGAAATGACCAAAGCTAAAACATTCCTCATCCAACACCATGAAATTGCTACAGAAGTCGACTACATCGAAGCAAGTAAAGATGCCATTGTTCCTGTTCGTTCCAGGTTAGTTTTCGAATTCTGTTTCCCGCCTGACCTCACCATTTTTTTCCCGTCTCGGACTACGCCATCTTTGTGTAAAGTACCAGTGCTGCAGCATCCGATTCAACTAGGTCTCCAAGAAGTGATTCAAGTTTTTATATGTAAGCGACAATCATAAAAAAAATTCATTCCAAGAAAATAATTACTATTTCAGGGTGAACGCCGAACGCTGCTCTGAAAACAAAGAATTTCATATAAGCAAATTTTCAAGATCGCCATCACTCTTAAAAAAGTTCCTATTTAGTATTGTATTTTATGCCACAAAAGTTGGTGCTTTAAACAGGTCAGTTATTATATTATTTTTTTTTGTAATTTCTAATATAAGTGAAGCAAGATGAACACTGCCAAAGTAAATGTTGATTGTCATGACTCTTTTAGTGTTTCGAATGTTGAAAACGAAATTAACATTGTGCCCTTTGAAGATGGCACTATAGATATAGATTCATGGTTGTCCTACTTCAAAAAAAATGTATCGAAGGAAACAAAGATGATGATTGAAAACTAAAAAAATTTTTACGATTTGTAAAGGGAAAGGTACTTAACGTTTACATTCAAAATTGTTATCAAGTTAATAATTTTACAGAATTAGTAACTGTGTTAAAATAGCATTTTTTCACCCTTACCTTAACTACCTTTAGTGATTTTGCAGGGTTAAAATTTAATGAAAACAATGATGATATTACACAATATTTCAGGAAAAAATTAGAAATCGGAAAAAAGTTAAATTTAAGAAGTGAAATGATCATTGAGGGTTTAACTGATGGCCTCCCCTGAGAATTAAAATCATTAATGACCATTAATTCTCCTGCTGACCCAATTGCTCGGCTTAACCATGCTCACAGACTTGTAAAAATAAGAGAGAATCCACAACCTAGTAATGACTCGCCCAGATATGTAACTCCCTTTGTTAGAACTCCCCAAATTCAAAACAGAAATGATTACTTTAGGAATGATTCCCAAACTTGGAATAGGTCAGATGTACCAAGATATACAAATGATGTTAGAACTTATGCCCCGAGGCAAAATACTTACCAGAGACCTCATAATTTCTATCGATACCAAAGACCATCTAATCCTAACTATCGGAACAATAACCCTAAATTTTCTAGCCATCATAATTATGATAACTCACCCACTTTGTTTCCCACTCCATGTAGAATGTGTACAGAGAGAGGTATTCCAAATGCTTTTCATTGGCATCAAATTTGCCCATTTAGAATGGAAAGAGCTGATAATGAGAGGACTTCACCCCTTGCAATTGAACCACCCACAGAGAATACTCCCAATTCCTGACTATTAAAGGTGTCCGGTTATTTGTCAAACAATAAATATGTAGACTGTGTAATAGACAGTGGCGCAACTCTGTCAGCGATATCCACCAGAACTGCTCGACAGTTAAATTTGAAAATAACCAGAATAATATGTATACAAGTTGTACAAACACAAGGCCATATTCTAATGAACAAAATCTGCAAGGTTAAGATGAAAATTGGCTAAATTATCAGAGATATTGTGTTATATGTAATTGACAATAACTTGGATTATGTAATATTAGGTCTAAATGAATGTAAAATTTATGAAATTGATATTGATTGTAAAAACCTAAAGGTAAAACAAAAATCTGTAATAATTAATTATGAAGGTAATATGCCAAAAGCAAATATGTCAGTCCATATTCAATTCCAAGGTCGACTGTTCAACAGCCAAAATAAGTCCAGTCCTCAACCTGAGTATTTTGTTCAAAATAACTATGAAGATGATAGTGAGAATATAATTCTAAATGATACCATACCTAAAACTGTTGACTCTGTAACCAATGTTGTTTCTCAGAATCTTAATCGAAAAGAAAATAATTTAGAAAACTTGTTAATAAAAAATCATCTGTATTTTAAAAAAGTAAATATGATGTTGGTTGTATTAATATTGAACCCCAAAGAATTAACTTAACATCTAACTTGCCTGTATCTGTAAGACCCTATAGAACTTCACCTATGGAAGAGGACGAAATTAAATCACAAATTGATCAATTGTTGAAAGCAGGTATAATTATAGAAAGTTGCAGCCCATACAGTTAACATGTGTGTTTGGTACTCAAACGTGAGGAGGGTAAGAAAACGAGATTGTGCATTGATTAACGAAAATTGAATACCCTTACTAAAATAGATGCAGAACCTTTGCCCAGAATTAATACTTTATTAGATAAATTGAGCAACGCCAAAATTTTTTCTACCCTTGACCTCAGATCTGGTTTCTGGCATATTCCCATTCACCCCGCAGATACTGAAAAGCTGGCTTTCAGTAAACGCTTTGGGTTATTCGAGTGGCTAAGGCTCCCCTTTGGACTGGAAAATGCTCCAGCCATTTTTAACAGAACCATTAGGCAAATTTTAACAAAAAACAAAATTGATTTTGCATGAAACTACTTTGATGACATAATTGTCTACTCATCTTCTGAGAAAGAACATTTGGAACATTTAAGTATATTATCTGAAGTGTTTAAAAGAGAAAATATTAAATTAAACCAAGGGAAATGTGTATTTGCTAAAGATAAGATAAAATTTCTAGGTTATGAAGTTAAAAATGGTAGAGTAATTCCTGATGATCATAATATTGAAACTATTAAAAAATCGAAAAATCCTAATAATACCAAAGAGTTACAAAGAGTTCTCGGTAGTGTAAATGTTTATCACCGATTCATTCCCAACTATGCCAAAATTTGAGCTCATCTTAATAGATTACTGAAAAAGAATGTTGTGTGGCATTGGGATGAAACATGTCAACAAGCTTTTGACGAGTTGAAAGAAATCTTAATATCAAAACCAGTGTTACAGTTATACGATTCTAGTAAACCATGTCACCTCTATGTTGATGCCTCCCAAAGTGCTGTTGGAGCTGTTTTGAAGCAACCAGATCAAAATGATATTCTTCACCCTGTATTGTACCATTCGAGAACTTTAAGAGATTAGGAAAAGAATTACGCAATTACAGAATTGGAATGTTTAGCCATTGTTGACGGATTAGACAAATTTCATTATTATCTCCATGGGCAAAAATTTGTCATACATACTGATCATGCGGCACTTGTTTGGTTAAAAATTGTTAAAAATTTAAAAGGTAGATTATTCAGCTGGTTCCTTAAATTGAGCATGTATGACTACGAAATTAGATATCAGAAGGGTTCTACTAACATTGAGGCGGATATGCTTTCAAGACATCACGTTTCTCAACATCTACAACACTTTGTACATTTACTAGATAGGAATGAAATAATTCAACAACAGAAAATTGACAATGTGTGTGGTAAAAATTATAAAGAACTTAATGACATGATGGTAACTAAGAAAAAGAACTTTTGTAAAATTGTAGTACCTAAAACCTTAAGATTAAAATTGTTAATTAATACCCATGAAAATTTCGGACATCCAGGAGTTCAAATTATGCTAAATTTAATTACCTCTCAATATTATTGGCCCCATATTAGTGAAGATATAGGAAATATCGTGAAGCATTGTCATACTTGTCAGCTAAATAAAAAGAAAAAAAGAAACGATTTGGATTCCTGGAAGAAGTGCCCTCAACTGACCAACCTTTTGAATGTTTATCTATTGATATTGTAGGAGGGTTTAATTATTATAACTCAATCAAAAAATATTTGCATATAGTGATTGATCATGCAACCCGATATGTATGGGCATTTTCCTCAAAGAGCGTAACTTCAGAAACATATGCAAATTGTCTAAGTCAAATTTTTAATGTGCAAATTCCAGAGAAAGTGTTAAGCGATAGAAACGCAGCTTTTACATCATCCAGATTTAAAAAAATCTTAAAAACCATAATGTGAAACAACTTTTACTTCTTCTCATCATCCCCAGACCAACGGAAAAGTGGAGAGGGTAAATCAATCCCTTGTAACCCGCCTAAAACGTAAGGTAAATGCTACTTCTAAAAAGGTTCCGTGGACAAAAGTGAAAGAGCAAGTTGTTACTGAATATGACAACTCACCTCATGCTGTAACTAAGTTCACCCCTGCCTACTTATTATTTGGCAAACTTCCTTTTGATTCTCCAATTGACCAAAATACTTATCCTCCACTTAATGAAGCAAGAACTTTAGCTAAAACCAGAACTCTTGAAAACCACCAGAAAAATAAAACGAGATATGATACTAGATTTGAAGAATCTAAATTTCAAACTGGAGACTTAGTAATATATGAGGAATTCGAATACCCAAACACTAGAAAATTGACCTCTCCTTATTCGGGACCTTACCAGATTAATAAATTTTTTTCTGAAGTTAATTATGAAATTGATAAAGCAAATTACCACACGATAAAACCCACTGAAATTGTACATTCATCAAAATTGAGATTTTACAATTCACCTGAGAAGTCCAAACTACACCACGAATAAGTAACCAAAATGTAAATCATTCAGCTATCCTTAATCTTTCTATTTTAGCATTCCTGTCCTATCGCCATCCTAGTTAATTTTGAAGAAACCCCTTGAGTGTAAGTGAAACTCACATATTTTTTTAAAAACTTTTTGAAGCTCACTACATTTTATATGAAAAATACTATGTACTAGATAAATATTATTGATTTTTATACTGGGGTTTCCACTCACTGCCCCCCCCTGTCTCTTCGCACTTTTCAAATGTTCCCTTTGAACAGTTGCTTTTCCCTCTCATGTTTGAGAAACTTGCCTGCCCATTTTTATTTTGTGCAATTTGCTCAACTTGAGTTTTAGGTTGGAAGCACCTTCACTTTGGTAAACGCTCACGAGGATCTACTCACAACAGGTCACATACCTCAAATTTATGTTTGCATTGTGTCGTGGGGTACGACATATAAAAAAAAGAGAAAATAGAAAAGGTGCAGAAAAACCAATTAACAAACGGGACGGAAAATGGAATAGTAAAATGACGCCAGACGATACGAGAAGAATGTCGTGGGGATACGATATGTTAGGAGTTCAAAAAGGGCAGACAACCCAATTAAAGCGGAAGAGTCGGCGGTGCTATGAGAAAATTGGAATGGCAATTGATCAGACAAAAGAACCGGATGAAGAGAAGAAATTGAAAGGAAACAATTAAGAGTCGAAACAGCGAGGGGGGTAAAGATAGAGGAGACATCGAGATAAAAAGGGAATTGTTGACAAAGAGAAGAGGACCCCACACATAGGAGATGTTCTGGGAAAACACATTTCCTAGAAAAATAGGAATGAGTCGAAGACGGGATTGTTCGAGTATAAAACGCCCCTCACTCTAAATGGTTAAAGAAATGATTAGGGGAGGAACAAGTTAACGAATCAAAGTGGAAGTATAAAGAAAAAGGTTGAACATGAGAGACGAATGAAAATGTAAAAAGCGGGGCGTTGAGAAGATAATAAAAAATAGAGAGAGTGAGAAGAAAAGGATATATCATATTGATGGTGACTCTAAGACTTGACACCCAAAATAGAGAGTTGTAGCCTCGTAAGCGAGAAGGCAAAAGAGAATATATGGGAGATTGCGCCCCGACGTAGCGCAGCGCTGTAAGCCGGCAACTCAACGATGAAAGGAGCATCAAGGAGCAGCGGAGCCGACATAGATTGCCTGAAACCCGCAAGCTAGCATAGAGAATCCTCGGAGCCGAGATAGATTGCCTGAACCCCTGCAAGCTACCGATGAGATGATAAGAGGTGAGACTCGTAACCACGACGGAGTGCCTAACCCCCACAAGCAAAGGATGGAGAACTGATCCGGCCGTTAAAGTCTGCCTATTCCTACGTTATTGTGCGAGTCCGAATAGAGACCCCAATAGATGCACCTGAATATGCCAGCCAAAGTCCACTTCTGCAGTCTGCAAAAATGGAGGTAACCTTTTATTAACTATTGCCAAATTCCGTGAGTTACCCGAGTCTTATATGATAGGCGGAAGTTAAGGAATAATATAGATATATTGCGTACTGAAATGATATTAATTTAAATAAATGAAATAATATAGGCAAATAATACATTGATATAATGAGAATGTCTGTAAGTTCATAATTAATAAGAATATAATTGAATGTATACTAATATTTGTATTGTGTGAATAAATTAATGTATTGT